>WKFP01013235.1:3631-99506 GCA_011057875.1 Pterocles orientalis | reverse complement strand
CCATGATCTTAAGATAGAAAGGAACGACCCCCCCTAACGAGCAAGGTGCACTCCCAGCAGGTCAAAAGCAGACAGCTGTGCTGAAAGGACCTTGGCTGGTGTCACCCAGTGCCCCGTCCCTCCTACGTGTAGGATTACATCCCAACCACACAATGGCTGAGAGCAGGCAAGGGCTGACCTTGCCACCATCTTCAGCTGCCTTACAGGAGAGATTAGAGAAGTGCGATTGGAGCTCCCAAGGAAAAGGGGCCACAGACACAAGCCTGCATATGGGAAATTTTTGTTAGAAGTAAGGAAAGATTTTTCTCCGTGAGGATGCTCAAACATGGGAATAGGCTGTCCAGAAAGACTGTGGAGTCTCCCTGGCTATCAGGAGGTGTAAAACTGGAATCGGGAGAGCCCTGAGCGACCTTGTCTGAGTCCACCTGCTCTGAGCTGGCGGCTGGATAGAGGATGTCCTCATGTCCCTGTCAAGGTCAACTGCTTTCTGATACTATTCTGTGCTTCTGTGGGTGGGCACGGGATAATTCTGTATCAATGCATCAGGTAATCGGCATTTAGCCGCACAGTGGTGGTCAGGATTAAGATAAATCCCCAAATAAGAACTTTAAAACTTTTTTCTGAAGTGTTTCCTAAGAGTGCACTTCTATGAAGAAAGGTTGAGGGAACTGGGCTTGTTTAGCTTGGAGAAGAGAAGGCTCCGGGGAGACCTCATTGCGGCCTTCCAGTACTTGAAGGGAGCCTATAAACAGGAGGGGGAGTGACTGTTTACAGGGGTTGATAGTGAGAGGATGAGGGGGAATGGTCTTAAACTAAGAGAGGGGAGATTTAGGTTAGAGGGTGGTGAGACACTGGAACAGGTTGCCCAGAGAAGCTGTGGATGCCCCATCCCTGGAGGCATTCAAGGCCAGGCTGGACGGGGCCCTGGGCAGGCTGCTCTAGTGGTTGGCAACCCTGCCCACAGCAGAGGGTTAAAACTAGATGATCTTTAAGG
Organism: Pterocles orientalis; assembly: GCA_011057875.1. Lineage (NCBI taxonomy): Eukaryota > Metazoa > Chordata > Aves > Pterocliformes > Pteroclidae > Pterocles > Pterocles orientalis. The sequence goes on along the minus strand of WKFP01013235.1, from coordinate 98,512 downwards.
TCCTTTTCAACCCAGGCCATTCTACGATTCTATGATCTCTTCTTATTCAGTAAAGTGTCACATTCTGAAATTTTTCATTACCCAGTCCCTACCTCCTATAACGCCTCTCCATGGCCCCATTCTTAAAACTTTCTTTCCTGCTTCTGAAATCAGGTTGACAGAGTCCACCACAGAGCTTGATTCTCTGCCCTGCTTCCTCAAAACACGCGTGCATTTTGGCCCCTGCTCTGCAACGGTGGTTCCTTGCAAACTTGGTTATTTTCAAGTCCCTAGTGCTGGCCTTCTCTGTTACAGATGTGCTAGCAACCCAGTAGATTTAGATACACAACTACCTTCACTGTAAGGGAAAACAGGCAACCAGACTGCAAATATACTGGTGCAACTGGCAAGACAATTTTGTACCTTCAAGAATGGAAGTCCTTTTACAGTAGAAAGTTTAAGTGTTTGTGAAAGACAGTAAGGAAGGGAAAAGCATCATTCCCTGCATAGTACAACATAATTCTCCCTTACAATTTCTCATGAAAGTAAATTTCATTATTACTTTGCTTTTAAGAAACTTCATACTTATTCATGTATTTTATATTCTCTTCCCGTTACCATGCACCAACTATCATGCATTGTTCTCGCATTATATTCAGTGATAAAGTGTATGTCCTAAAGCCACTAAAACTGCACACCTACCAACAACAGTCAACTTGTGATGAGTGGAACTCATCAATTAGTGGAGGATTTTCCTACTCAATCCACCTTTTTTCCACCTGTGAGCTCTCTTGGACAATCCTTTATTATGATACTATATTTTTAATGTAATATTAGGATAGATTGCTAGTCATAGAAATGTAATACCTTAGCTGTTTTCAAATAGCATTCTGTAAGACACAAGTAGTTCCTGAAACACAAGAGTCATGCACAACTCTTCAACATCATGCACCAGGAAACCTGAACTCTGTCTTAGAAGATTTTATTATTTATGTCTTAAACAACTGAAGCCTGTACAAAAATTCAGCTCCGCATCTCTAAATTCAAAGTGATAGAAATAGGACTGCTGATAGACAATCTTCAATGAATTTGCCTTTTTTTGTTCTTTTTGCTGGAAATTCTATTTAAGAAAGCAGTATTTGAACTACATTTTAAATTTTCTCATAGATATTGCTGGAATTAAAATATACTAATTTTACAGAGTGGTATAATTACTTAAATTTACCTAAAAATGACAATGAAATAAAGGAGGGGGAAGAATCTTGTATTAAAACAAACAAACAACACATTAGGGCTTCACACAAAGAACATTTAACATTACAGACAGCATATTGTCCATATCAGAAGACTGATTAGATAAACACTAGAAAAATTTGTATTTGCATCCCGTAGGTTACTATGATCTAATCAGATACACAACAAACAGAAGCCTATCTTTAGTCCGAAGTGAACCCTACGTTCAGTGAAAGGACATGATATATCAGGAAAGGCTTAACCTAGTCTCCCCCCACCTGTTGAGTACCTAAGTGGCTTAGCAACTTAGTTCTTCCCACAAGTGCAGTATTAAATATTGTGCCTGTATGTAGTTCCCATTGCACTTCCTCATACAGAGGAATTTAAAGATTGCTAATGATCTGTAATCCAGCTAAAAAAAGAAAGAAAGATAATCTCTTTGGAAGGTACTCTCCTAAACATTAACAGAAGACTAGATTGCAACAATATTAAGATTGAAAGCTCAGTGACAGTAAGTAACTAAATGTATTGTCTGCTTAGTCTTCCTTAAAAACAGGTCACTGTTACATTGCTTATAATCAACCAGCACAATTTCTTCATGACAATTTCAAGTAAGAAGTGATCCAAGTTATAGATCAAGTTTTGCCAACAAATGGAAGTAAGGAGTTTCTCACCTTTGTTCTTGGTCTTTACATATAGAGAGGACAAAAGATGAAAATTCAGGACACTGTTATTCTTAATTACCCAATACAGGTATTCCCTCACTCCTCTCTTTCCTCTGGCTGTTTGGAAGAGCAGGGATTGAGGTTGTGGGTGATCGCAGTTTTCTTTCTCACCCTTCTGCAGTCTCCTAATCTGCACTTTGCATTATCACTGCTCACAGAAACACTAATGCCTTTTCACAGCTGGCTACTACCATCCCAGCCTGATATCAGAGACACCAGGGGGGTGGGGGCGCGGGTCAAGTGTTCCACATAAATTTTTAAGCTGTTTCCAAAAGCATTTGCTTTGCATCATCATTGATGCATTTCCTCCAAGAGGCATAGAAGAAAAATGTGAGCTTTAATCTGTTCCACTGGTTTATTCAGAGAATGGTTCATAAGCAAAGCAAAATGTTAGCAATACTCTATCCAGACTGAGCACGGCATTCACAGTGGACAGTGGGACAAACTGTGAGGGGCATCTTCCTTGAAAAGTAGAAAGGAAAGTGAAATCTATAAAATAAAAATTAGATATTGAATCAAGAGACAGAATAAACCATTGTACAGCATTTTTAAAAATAAATTGAGAATAATTTCTTTAATCTCATATTGGTAATGCAAAGATTGCCCCTGAAAGATACTTCAGATTTCAGACAGACCTTTGTGCTCAAAGAAAGAAAAGAACAAGGTCAACCTGTTCAACCTTTCTGACATTTGCATATATTTCAGCACAAAAAGTCCTTTGCGCTGCACACACTGGTTAAGTGTTCATACACATTCCCCTCGATCGTTAGAGCTTTTTAACCTGCTACTTCTTGGACCCCCCCCCTCGTGCAGAACCTGCAGAAGCTACTCCTCAAGATGCATGGGGAAAGCACAAAGCACTAAGCTTTTAAAAAAAAGGAGGTCCTCATACTGTATCTGTCAATTCTTCCATTTACAGTGTTCTAGTTATTTTTGCCAAGCTATAAAAGTATCTATTTCAAATAACTTCTTGTACAAAGGAGGAGCAAGTAGAAGTTTATTGTCTGCCTAAAAATAAACCAAACAAACCAAACCTCTTTCATTTTGGAAAAAAGAATTTACCATCCTATGCAGATAATAAGCAACATAAATTACATAGGTTACAGTTAATTACAGCTGCTCCCCTGGAGCTTGTGACCACCTGTTCCAGACACATCACTAAACCAGAGTGCAGACAAAGTCCTTCGGCTGTAATTAAGATTCTGATCCATTAATGGAAGTTTCATATTTTATTCAAAATTTTCTGTATTTATGATGATATTCTCTTCCTGCTAAAGTAATAACAGAAGAATAGAAGATCATCTGCAACCTCGCGATGAGCTTCCCTCTGCACCACAGTTATGACCAGTCTCAGTCTTAGTCCTCACAGTGATTTGTACCCCAGCAGTTCGAATGCTAAGAGTATCAGATCTCCTGAAGAACCACAAGAACACTCCACATTCTAACAAAAGGGTCTGAAAGCAGTAAATCAGACTAGGATGTATTTGTGGCTACCTGACTTGCAGCTAGTGCAGATTTGCTGTTTAAACCAACGCTGAAGTTGCAGCCAGCATGGCCAGTCCAGCACTCCTACACCATCACCAGCCCAAGGCAAGGCTCAGAGACAGACAGCAGAGAGAGGAAGAGATTTGTGAAACTGCTCTCCTGTCTAAGCACAAGAGAAGATGTTTCTACAGACATAAAATAGGTTACAGTCATTCAAAGGAAACAAAGAGGTATCAAAAGCCTACTCATTACTTCTTACAATAAAAAGGGATGGGTCAAACAAAAAAGTCAAATCAAACACAATTAACTTTCATAAAAGCTAGTGCTGTAAGATAAAACAAGAGCTGAATACATGCAGAAGGAAGACATGCCATAAAACCTAACCTTGAATTGAATATTGCCAATAAACTAAAGCCGACTTCCAGTACATTATTATATGCTTCAATGTCTCTAAAGGCCTTTTCAACCTCTACAATAGTCTACTGTAATTGTCACATGGTAATCAGATCTGTTGAGTATGCAGGAACTCGCTCCCTTTCAAAATGTTATGGTGCTTACAAAGGATTTTATTCATTAGACAGATTAATAGCTGTTCTTTGAACTCTTTCTCCTTCACACAAATCTGTGACGAGTGCCAGTCCAGCGCTGCCTGGAGGACAGCGGAGAAGGGCTTCAGAAACTCACCTGTGAGAAGGAAAGTAAGCTTACATGAAAAAAATCTCACTGGGAATAGTAACTGAAAATAAACCCGTTCAGCAAACACAATACCCTTAATTATTAAAACAGACAAACCATAAAAATAAATTTGCAGTAATAATACAAGAGGAATCTGATGATGATCTTGTTTCTTCTCCACTTCTCCCACTTAGGAAACAAATCATTCTGTTTTTCAAGTCTACGTTTAGGAAACTTCTTAGGTACCAGGAGGAAAATATTACAGAAATCCCTGCCACAAACAAGCATGCAAATATCTTGTTGAATTACATGACTATAACCTAACCACAGGTAATCTGCAAGAAAGCAAACAAAGGTGTATTTATACTGTGTTGATACTTATTCATCATGTTGCTTGCTGGAAAAGCTTGTTAATACAGGTTCCTTGTACAGATGTGAGATAGTTATTGCTAAAAATAAAAACAACAAAGCATTTCTGTGTTATGTTTTATGTTTACAAATGTTTTATTTGCAAAACTTCTTAAATTACATTTTTAAGTCACATTTATAAGCTACTGGAGTAAGGATACACAATAAATTGTTATGAGAAAGTCTAGAACAGAATTTAGAGGCTGTTTTAGAGGCAGAATTTAGAGACTATTCCTCATCGCAAGCAGATTCAAGTGCCTACACACTTTGAAATTTGAATCATTATATGTATATTTAAACAATTCAAGAAAATGACACTATTTGGAATTTCCTTAGTGTTCTTAAGATGCTGAATTAATGTATTTCAAATTAAAATCCAAATAAATGATCACTAGTTATTAGAACAAGCTTGAGAAATGTCATCCTATATTCTCCCAGGGATGCTTTACCACCTGAAAATGGTAGTTCACCACAGGTTTAATTTTTTCTCCCCTTCTTGTATCTGTAGCATTGTTACTCTGATTTTGCCTCAAGAAATAACATTTAGGGAAGCCTGAGACTCTTGTTTTAAATGAAACAGCACAGTATCCAGTCTTGAAAGATAAATAGCTAACAACAACAATAGAAAGCATAACTGTAAACTAGCAGCTTCCTATTTAATGGAATGCCATCTTGGAATGCCATCTGGGTTTTTATTCAATTAATCCCTCCCATAGCTCCCATTAAAGATAATGAAACAGATACCATGCATATCACCCTGGCAGAATATTACTGGCTGACATTAGCACAACCACGTTAAAGACTTGGCTCAATACTTCCAACAGGAGCTACCATCTTAATGACAAATTAATCTAAAATGAATATAGTCATAATTAAGTATGAACAGATAAAAAACATCTAGCTGATTTGCAACTGAACTACATACGACAAAATAAAAGTAGCTACCATAGCACCAACGCCAAAGCAACACTGCAAGCCTAGGGTTACAAAACGTGTAGTAGAGAGAGGGTTGTATTTCTTCATAATTTCTGTGATAATCTCATCAGACCCACTTACACAGTTTGTGCCACAACAAGAAAAAAGTAGTTGCCAACTGCAAAAAAAAAAAGTGAAGCAAAAGTAACATGGACTTCTAAGATGTTTTGTCCAAATACGGAGATCCTTCCTGGCAGAGCAATGGGAGAGCACTCTGAGGTGCTACGCTGCAGTGTCAGGCTGACCACAGGCTCTTCTATGATCATTTGAACATCTGCAATGCAAAGAAGAGCCTGCATGGTCTCATTTCCTCTTTTTAAGGAACAATAGCCAGCTCTGCACATAAGAATTAACACTCCAAGTCCAGAAGTAAACAGCAGTCAAGGCATTTTAAATGGATAAATCACATCATGATCAAATCCAAGACAATGGCCAGTCATGACTTCCAGAATAATTAGAGCAGTGAGCAACAAAAATAAGGGCATTGCTTTTAGTTTATACAACATATACATAAAATGACAGAAAAACTACTAAAAATTTCCCACATGCATTTCCGGTCCCTGCACGTAGGAGGAAGCCTGTCCTTTCAAAATCTGCTCTCTTCCAGCAGCTGCCAAAGGAGCACAGCGCTCAGAGTCCTGCACAGGGAGGCTGTGGAAAAAGAAAGGCTGCTGGCCACACGAGGCAGAAAAACTCGTTATGAAAAAGAATCTGGGAAGACTGAGACAGACAAAACACCTGTAAAGCACAGTTTCTTCCCCAGTAAGAATTCAAACCAGCTTCCATTCCAAAGCAATGGAGACCTCCCAGAAACGGAAGGTTTGCTGAATTTGTGCTCTTTGTTTTTAATCTGCTTGTTCTAAATTAGATCCCAACTTCAGAATGTTTTTCTCTCTCAAGCATGTAGAAGGAAAGGAAGTCTATTGATTCCTCATCAAGTATTTTAATAGATATAACATCTCAGAGATATAATGAAAGATAGATTGTTGTTTTTAAAAGCATAGAGTTAAAAGGAATAATCTCTCATATATTGAGCCACTAAACCTTGAAAACAGTATTTTTCTTGCCATTTACATTAACTGTTCTTCATTGAGAATTTCACTTAATATCAAAACAACCAAAGAGTGGTATCCAGCAAATTACAAATCACATCCCGGGCTGGATCCTGCCAGTCTCTCAGAGCGTAAAAAGGACCACATTTACACAGAATAACAATAATTTCAGCAAGACAACTGCAGTCTTCCCATTGCTTTGCCTGATTGTCTGTCCTCTCCTCATCCTTTTCCCACAGTTCAGATTCTCGCTTCCTTTTCTCTTTCAATGCTTTTCTCCATCTGTGTTTTAGCAAACTTCTAGTAGTGACATTTGGTGCAGTGGAAGATGACCAGGGAGAGCGGCTCCCCCGCAGGGATGCTGCTGGGGAACACACCTGGTCACTGCACTGCCACTGCTGGCCTGGGGATGGCCCTGGGCTACAGCTCCTCAAATACTGGCCAGACTTACCCATATTCCAATGGGTAGCATTTGGTTTTAAATCAAAGGTCTAAACAAATGTGTTGCTCAGTCTTAGCAGCAGCAACAAAGCATAAAGTTGAAAGAAAAAGATTTTGCATGTGTCTGTCTTACCAAAAGACTGTATCAAGGTGGTAAACCTGACCACCCTCTCCACTCCAGCAAGCCAATGATACCACCATGAAGGGCTTTCCACAATCAGTATTACCTTACTTCAGGAAAAAGGTTGTATTTGTTCCATCCACGTTGTTTTACTGGCTCTAATTTTCCATCAGCAGTTCAGTATCTTAGCAGAGTGCTCCAGCTTATCAAAGTCTGATGACTCTCATGAACATCATAATCCTCAACTAGCTGAGAAATTCCCTAGCTGTAGTCACTGTTTCCCTTACCTGCCCTTCTTCCAAAATCTTTATTTTTTAAAGACAGCATAGTCACGCAGTAAATAAACATCCCACTAACCAGGCTGACAGACATGTTCAAATGCCTAGAAGCAGCCCATGTCTGTATTACTGTAACTGCTACAAAACTGCTGAGGGGTCAGCCGGCTGAGGCAACACGCCCCACATATTCTTTCCTTCTATTGTCAGCCATTAAAAAAAAAATCACAAAACCAGAAATACATGCCAGAGAAGGATAAGGGATGTAACTGGTCTTTTAAGGTAGATTAAAAAAGCACAAGGAAGTATAACACACAACAGAAGGAAGCAAAGCAGCAAAGACACCTCAAAATCTTTAACAATGGACTATACTTCTATTTAAGGAGACAATAAGAGAACCAAGCTGTCAGGTATAAACTTAGATGCAGAAAGTGAAAGACTGAGAAGTTACTGCCAAAACAAAATATGTCACTAAACCTTCGTCAGGAAGGCAAGTGGAACCTATAAACAGGAGTAATTATACTAACAAGCAACTAACACACTATAAATACTGAATAAAGACAAATAATAATTAATTCTTTCTGACAGCTGTCACTAGATTATAGCAATTACACTAGCACTGTAGATACTAGGAAGTGAAACTACAAAAACAGTCACCAAAATTGCTTTTATTTTAAAAATGTTTTCATTAACATACCAGTTTTGTGTGCTGCTTAAGTCCACTCCTAAATTAACTACAATTCTGAGCTACGTGTACTTCAGTGCAGGCAAATCTCAAACCTCTCATTATGTCAATAAAATAACAATGGCACACTTAAAAGCTAATTTAGAAAATCAATTTCCAGTACAGAACAGATTTAACCATTTTGGGGAGTTGACTTCCCATACAGTGTACCTTCAAGATCTTCTATATCTAGCTACAGCTATGCACATGAAGTCTGTATTTTCCCAAGCACACAGAGGTTTTTTTTCCTAATTTGAAAAGATTAAACGAATTTCATACATATTTGATTGTTCCTTCTTAACACACACAGAAGAGGAATGTGGCATGACCTCCACTGCTGTTCTTGAAAGGCATTTTTTACAAGCTAATTGCCATGCAATACACCAAAACTTCACCTTCTGAAGTTTAAGCATCTTACTGATTATCCGAACTTCATTGCAAAAGCAACTGGGAAAACGTACTGTGACAATTTACTAATGGCAATCATATCTCTGGTAAAAAGAAACTATTTTCTTATGCTTCCTCCACATCCTGTATTTGCCTTCTGCTCTGATTCTTGTAAGAAGTGGGAGTCATTGCAGAAAAGCAAAACAAAACTGACTCTCCATATAGATAACAGATCAATAGACACACTCAACATTCCTCCTCCCTAACAGTTTTGCTAATTCCATAGGTCTCATGGAAAGGCTATAAAGAGAACAATAAAAGCCAAATTCATCCTTTGAGGCAGAAGCACTTGGTTAGATAGAATGAAATTCTACAGAGGAATCACCTGAACATCTTCAACTATACTGAGATCTCTTCTACCTTTTGAGGACTTCACACAACAAAGCTGCAGAAGTATCTTATTAGGAAGAAGGCATCTACAGAAAGAAATACACAGAAATACCTTGAGGGAATAAATTCTAGCACAGCTTTCAAAATTTCTGTTTTACTTTCACAAGAACAATCTTGAGTTTGCTAGCTTGCTTTTAACTCAGCATATTTTCCTTCATTTCTGTAGTATTTTGATTTCTTTTCTTTCCTGTCTGCTTGTGCTTTAAATAGCATTTGCTGGCTTGGAAAGATACCGAGTCAGATTTCCTGAAAAGGGATTGTGATTTCAGTATCGGCAGCATCTGATCCTGTGTGTTTCCGGCAGATAGAGCAGAAACACCACCTGATTTCTGCAGTTGGGCTTTGGATGTTAAGAAAATCCAAAAGCCTGAGAGATCAGGAATTTGCCTCTTCATGCCAGGTAAACTGATCTCTAAGCATCTGTAATAAGTAACTCCTTTTTTTTGCCAGGTGACTTTTTATCCAGATCAGTCCTTAGGCTCCGGTCAGCGCTGGGGGTAAACGGCACACAGCTGCAGCCCAGCAAAGGCAGACTGAAACGACTGCCACAGTGGAGGGAGAGAAAGGAGTAACTTCTCCTTAACACACCAACTGCACAGCATCTGCAAGAGCAACCCCAGCAGTGCCTCCGGAGCTCTGGGCTCCCGCTGGGAAGACCTATCTCCATTAAAAGAATTGCTATTTCTGGAATACTTACTGAAGTCTTACACAACACTCTTTCAGTTGCATTATCTGCTTCAGAGACTGTAGTGGTGTGGGCTACAGTGCGCTCGGAGAACCAGGGAAAAAGCTTTTCGTAGCACAGACTAAACCTTAGAGGCCATGCTGCGGCAGGGACTACAATCACGAGCCAGCACAGTGCCTGATTTCTAAAAAACAGTGACAATGATAACATGGAGATGATAATGAACTTATCAAACCCTTGTGTAAACAGGATTTAGAGGAACAATGTTAAATTGACTTTTGTGACTTGATACAATCAACACCATCCAAAACCTAAATCGAGACAAAACACTGGAGCATTGAGTGAAATTATGGAGTTCACACACAGGTTATTCCTCTCACGTTTAGTCAAAATATCAATCCCTTTGCAAGGTATTCATTTTCCTAGCTTTTAATCATGATTTTTAAACTAAACTGAGTATTCAACTGAGCTGGTCTTTCAAAAATCCCAATTGTGAACCAGTGTTACAACTATTTCTGACAGCTAAAGTTGCACCTACAACTGCTGAGACATTTCTGCATGTTAGTGTGAGGGGACCCCAGAAGGAGACCCTTGTCAAAACTGCTCTGCTTCTCTTCTGCTACTGTCTTCCCTCACTTACTTTCATCTGCATTATCGTGCATTCATACTGACTCTGCAGTTCTCCACCAGTCATCCTCGTTGAAGCCTCTTCTCTTTTGCCCTACATTTTCCCTGTTCTCCTTATATGACATTACAGAGGAAGAGTGTTCACACGACATAATTTCAGGTTGGGAAACTCGCTTTCCTATTGAAACAATGGCAGCAGCATCTGCACCCCACGATGGAGAAAAGAAACCTCATTAGGAGCAGAAACGGAAGCCCACGCCCCAGGAGGCTGTCACGCAGCCCCAGCCCAGCAAGCAGATCAGCCCGCTTTCTGATACCTGAAGGCAGGCAGGAGACCTCCCACGCTTCAAGCCTACTCTTTAAGCACTATTTAAATCTTCTTGAACAAATAAAATCTAAAAGGGAAATACTGTCAAAACAGAAATCTTATTAACTACCATATAACCTTTCAAATGAAGGACTTACTCAACAGTCTCGCCACCTCCTCCACTGCCCAGAGGCAGAGGCTGGCTGAACAAGCGCTTGAATTCCTTACAGCATCAGAATTGTATACGAATTAACACAGGAAGGATATTATGCCAGTTCTCCACCAGGTACACTAAACCCTACAAGCAAAAATCAGCCTGATACACCAGCTATGTGCATCAGGGGAAAGGGCTGTGTGGGGCTGGGGTGGCCAGGCTACACTGCAGGCTGAGTTGCAACCCCCATCAGGGATTTCTAGGTAAACACAAACACCATGTGTTGAACATGTTCCTATTTCTTCCCCAGGCCACGAGGAGGAAATCCAACTATTCAGACACAGAATATGAGTCCAAACAAACCATTTTTTAAAATTTTTTTTTTAAGGAAGAAAAAAAAAAAGGCTCTGATTAGCACATATACTCCTCCAAGACTCGCCGGTTTGTATGGTAAGTGATCTGCCAGAAATTTATTCAGAACAAGTTAAAAGGCTGCTTCAAAATCTTACTTATAAAGTAAACACAAGAAAGAACAGTTCCTATTCAGCCAAGTCCATAACAAGCCACTGAGACTCTTCCAAACCATCACCAAAGCACACTGAGTTTACCTGGATTCCTGGACAACTAATTTAAAGGTAATTCCTCTTTCCTACTTGCTTCCCTCTCAGACCCTGCTGAGCAAGCAGTAGAGCACCTCATACTTTAACCTTAGATTTTTTTTGTAGTGTGGCATCTGTTCCAAAGATTTAGCTGAAATCTTAAGAAATATATTGCCTAATTTTTAGTTAAAAATAATTTTCATCTGTTCACTTGTAACAGGTCTGAACTGAAATCCATTTAATGTCTGATCCTACTGGCTTTCAACCAGGCCTTTACAGATTTCCTGTTCTCAGCATCTTTTTTAAGATTCTTGGAACTCAAAACCTGATGAACCCACTTCTGTTGATTTTCCACCTTGACATACTGTATTAAAAATTGCAGCTCGAAGCAAGCTCTCACGGCTGAATTAATAGCTCCTGGACAGAGCTTAAAATGGAAGCATCTGACATGAACTACAGCATAAATATCAAGGTTAAGTTCTAACAGCATCTGAGTCTTTCAGCAAGGTTTTTTGCTCACGAGCGGTTTGACCATATTCTCAGTGTTTGAGTGATTTCCAGCCTGTTTGGTCTGCATGTGCTAATTTTAGACCGTTAACTATCATATGAAAGCAGTTCTTAAGCTAGCATCACCATTCCTCTTACCACTATAATATGATTCTGATACTTTGAGGCAAATTTGCTTGGAATTAAAAATAAGACAGAAAAAGTACATTGTTTCACAGCTGTTTTTGTCTTCATTGACAATCAAAGACAAGTTTTTCACAATGTAAACCATGAGATTTACATTTCCAAACATAAATATGAAACAAAAATTTAAAATTTTTTCCTGCATATGATCATTTTTTCTCCTGCACTAAACAACATGAAAATTAATAGAAACAGAGGGAAAAGGAACATCCTTCTCTATTCAGCCTTCCCAAAAAAAGTAATTTAAAAATGTGTGGAGTTAACACAAGATACATTATTTAAGTATTAATAGCTATTGGGCTTGCCCAAAGACATTGTCTCTCCATGCACTCCCATGTAACGTCATTAAGGACAGAATGGTCAGGAGCTTTTTATATGGTATTCAACATGGTCAAATACCATAAAAAGCAGTAAAATTCAGGCTTGAGTTAATGCAGAGAATTCTGTAACAGCTACACAGAGATTCTGGAAAGGTCCTGTTACCATTTTTTTCCACCTGTTTTAAAGCATAAGCTGTATATACCCCTATAATAGCAGACATATTTGCCCAAAGGTTGCCATCACAAATTGTTCTTTTATTTAAATTTCACCTAACGCTTCAATAAATTTATGTATATACACTTACTCTACAGTGCCTTCCAGGTACTGTGTACAATATACAACTATGTGTGTGCATGAGCATGTACATATTTCCTATGCTTAATTTCTCAGTACAACCATTAATGTTGCAATTAAGGTTTTGCAACATTAAAGAGGAAAACTTCTGCAGTTTCGTGCAATATTTTTTCAAATGGCCTCCAAGAGTTATTTAGGGTTTTTTTTTTTTCCTAAACACATAATAATTATTCATTGAAATTTACCATTTTCCAAAATTCCTGGAAGTTTTCCATCAACAAACTCTTCTTACCTCCCTTTTCAAGAACTGCATTATTACTTTCTTCTGACAGGCTCTTTGCATTCTTTTCTCCATCTTCAAACAAAATATACCATGGAACAGAACAAATCTAAAATCCTCTTGGAGAGAAGATTTCACACGTGTACTTGCCCGATGCCAGCACCTTACCACTTGAACAACAGCCACCCAGGTCACTGGATAGCATTGCCACAGCTCTGGGATGCTGGCCGACCCAGGCACTGCTCGCCCGGCTGGCCGGGGGGCTGCCTGCTGCTGCTGAACCTCCCTTCAGACCTCAGCACACCCACGGGTGCTCAGGGGACCCAACGCTGCCTCACAACATGGAAGATGTCCCTGAAGGTTTTCTTTGTCAGCAGGTTTAGAAGAGTGTTACATACTTTTCAATAGAGGATGTGGAAAAACTGGTACAATGCTAGTCCCTATTTGGAAAAACATCTGTGAAGGAATTTCTTCTGCTTCCTGCGGTGCCATCCGCAGCAATTAAGGTATTTTTCTTTTTAAAACAACTAAGATATCAAGATCAAAATAATAGTACATCATTACAGTGTCTAACAGAAGCTATTAAGAACCAGTCAAATAGCAAAAGCCAGGGAAACACATCTGATTCATATCAACAGTCACTCTAACTATTCTAAAATAGGCTGGCTGTACTTCTAAAGAAATTCAGAAGAACAGAATTTTTCCTCCTTTTAACATACATTTTGAAGAACTCATCCAAAATTTTCTCAGAGAAAGAACAGAACATGCCAACCTTTCATTTTGAAATAAAAGAGCAACTTTGGACAAAAACAGGTAGCCCCATCTATTTTTAGCTTTTCATATTATTAGAAGAAGAAATAATTTAAAAGAAAAGGACAAGTTTCCCAAATGGTTAAAGAAGACTGCAGGCCTCATTTAATTTATCTGAATTATCACTTACAAAAATAGCTGTAAAACCTTAAAAATTATTAACAGCTGCACTCTTTGAGATCAGTTCCATTCTACACAACACATTGGTGGGTTTTTTTCACCTCCTGAAAGCCATGGTGACACTGAGCTAACCAAAATTTTCTGGCCATTGTTTGCAAAATGCCTTTTTTTTTTTTTCAATTGGAAGTTTGATTTAGGGCTAACTTCTTTCTTTTAAAATAATACTTAATACCTCTACAGCTAGTAAAAGACAGTTTTGAAGAAAAAGAAAATTCGGCAAAATTTTGTTGTATTTTTACTGTTTTTTTCAACAAACTCCATGAGGAACTTCCGATAACAAATTCTTCATCTCTCCAAAACCATCTTCCCTGTTAGAGAAATAATCTTGCTTCACAACTTAACACACATTCAACAAATGAACAAAATGCAACAACCTCCCCAAATTCCATCTGCAGAGGAATGAAGCTGAAGCTTGACTGATGCTTCCAGACAAGCTTGATGAAGATCTGCTACAACTTGCAGGATGTCATTCTCCTTCTCCCAGGGCTGTGTATTTCTCACTATTTCCTTTGCATTCAAACTGGCAATTATTCAATCCTGTGATCAGATATCAACAATTCAGAAAGAACCATGACTTTACAAAGGGATAAATTACAGTACTTGACAAACAGCCAGCTCTCTTTGAAGGTCCTGATCTACTGCAGTTGAGGAAGCCGAGCTGGTTTTAGCACTTCCAGTAACTTCCTCCCACTAAGCCATAAGATAAGAGATAGCAACTTTAGAGCTGGACATACTTAATATACTTCTCCTCTTCTTTGTTACTCTTTCCATGCCTTCCAGGAAGTTCTCCCTCTTGGTTTAACACCTCTAGGAGACAAAAGAATAAGTCCAAGCAGTTTGTCTACTATCACTTCTGGCAAATGGCAGCTGCGCTGTTAGCATCAAGGGTTGTCACCAACCCATCTTAAAACTTGTATTATATCTCAAGTCGTTTTGTCTTTTTTTTTCCCAAGACAAAAAAATATGGCCTTACAGCCCTCGCATGCAACTTCTATCAAGATTCTGATAACAACACAGTCCAAAATAACTAAACTGAAAAAGCTGTTAGACATATGTAACAGTTCCGATGTGAAGCAAAAAGCATCCAGTTGTCTAAGATAATACTTGAAAAATTATTCCAAGGAATTAGCAAGATGTCCCGAAATAAAAAAAAAACACCAAATAAAACAGAAACCTTAATGTCAAATAAACTCATTCTTTTAGAATGGCTCTGAATTGCACATAAACCCCAAGACATCCAAAACCAGACATGTTAACAGGAGTCTCAACAAAGCACTTTAAATTAATTTCTCAAGACAAACTCAAGAATATTGTAAAAATTTACTTCTATTCTGCTCTTTCTGGCAATATTTATGAGTTGAATTAATGCAACTTGACCAGAATACACTACTGGAAAATACACTCGCTTTCTATTAACATAAATCGATGATACCTGTCCTGCAACTGGAAAAAACTGCAGCTGTCACTCTGCTTTGGAGCTATGAGAGCAGGCATTTTACATGGTATATGATAGATGTTAAATAATAATTAGAGGCGCACACAACCTGAGGCTATACAGTTGCTTCTTACAGCATTTCCTCCAGCAAGACGTGGATTAAATTTCAGTTTTTTATAGCAATCACAAATTTAATGAACTTTTGCTCCATTTTACCCTTGAGACAAGGCTGAACCAGCAGCAAGCTGCAGCTACACACTGCACTCCTCAAAGTCTCTATAACAGAGGAATTGTTTTGAATTCCTTCAAACAACTAAATCACAATATAACATTTTAGAGCCATTATCTTATTTATGTATCCTCCTAATTCAGTAATTGTTTATTATTCTACGGAGACAGCTTGTGAGCATGCTGGCCTAATGAGACAAAGGTACCATTAAACTAGGTCAGTGGAAGCATACAGGTTCAGTAACCATCATTACAGACTCCTCATCTATAATATCTAACAAAATGTTTATAACAGCCACAGTATACGTATTTATCTTGCACAAGCTTAAGGGTATCCACATCTCCCTGTCAACAGAATAATGAGTCTAAAGCTTAATAAAACAATTACAGTTTTTGAGATGTACAGTGAAGAACAGAGAATCTGAGCTGAAACACTTGCAAAACCAAACTAAAACCAGCTGAATACTACAAAATAAAAAGTCTTAGTAAGACACTTTCTAAAATAATATTTATTTTTAAAAAAATCTCCCTCAAAATTCTGTTCTAAGACCTTACCTTTAAAAATACATGGATTTTTCTAAATTGTACTGGTTTAGATTTTAAAAAATATCTCTAGCACTGCAGACATTACAGTTAGAAGAAGGGGAGTGAAAACACCTTCCTTCTTGCCAGTGGTATTATGCCAATTTTGTACTGCTGCTTATTTCAGATCTCTTTTATTACCAGTGGTCATAAAAAGGACTTTTCCCTATGTAGATCAAAAAAGCTTTTACTTCTGTTCTGCTTCATCTTATGCATGCGGTACCTACTGCTTTGTACTGAGAAATACATCCACATAGTACATTCTGCTCTATATGAATTTGTAAATATTCAAGACATAACTGTCTGAATAATATCACTAACAATTTTCCTTTTATAAAAGCCCATATACTGAAACTGTATTCCCTTCTGCCATTTGAGACTTTATATTCAGTGAATTCCCACTTTCCTAAATTACATTTTCTCATGACACAAGCACATAACTTTACTGTGTAGGCTGCAAATCTGGTGGGAAAAAAACCCATTTTTTAGAAATGTCGAGTACTATCCAATTATCATTTTGTGGCAAGTTTTCCGCCCACATTAAAACCCACAGATAGTAAAAGTCAAAAGGAGCTGTGTTACACACCAGCTTGGCTCTGAAGGGAATGTAATTACTGCTTTTGTACTGAATTTAGTGGCTTTTTTTTAACCACTTTACATTTCCAAAACTGAACCCGGAAACAACTGTATGTTAAACTGTTTGTGCTATATTAAAATAGATGTTTCACAGCAGCCATGTTTTGAATTTTCCCAGTTAACTCTGGATTCTGAATATTCCCAACGGCTCTAAAATGTAGTACTATTTTTGGTTGAAGACTAGTGCTTAAAGTTATCTAAAGAACTCTTTTTTTTTCTTTTTTTCCACACCAAATAGCATAGGTCCCTGAAATAAAGTTTACATGTTTCAAAATGTACAAGTTCCTAGTCATGCGGCTGAGTTCAAAGTATGCATGAACCTGCCCCTCAGGACTTTTATTTTTAGGGGATCTGGGCTAAACCACCTCTGCAAGAGCAAGCTTCAGAGTAGATTCTTGCTTTGACTTCTATTATACAATGTGTTCTCCTGCAAATAATAGCAGTTTTTTCTTCAAGGCAATTATACATGTTTAAAAAAGAAACCCTTATGTAAGCCTCTCACAATTGAGGAAAGTCATTACTTGCATAATTGTTAGTTGTTCCTGTAGTTTTAATAATGCATCTCAGCAGGCCTTTAAAATGGTCAGACACAGGCTGTTAAATAGTATTCACCAGGAAAGGATGCAATCACAAGAGTTTCACTCTCCTTTTTATGCATACACATCCCTGTCACTGCAATAAACCGAGGGCAGATGTAAGCAGGGATGACCTTCAAGTACAGATCTCAGACATCAATTTTATTTCCATAAATTTTATTCCTGCCCTCAAGACAGAACATTTCTCAGTGGTGTTACGGTTGGCTGAGCAGAGCAGGAGGAAACAAAAATTAAAAATCTTACTAGAGTGGTACATGTACAACTCCATGCAAGTAATGAGATATAGGAATTTTCATAAGATGTATGGCTAAACAAGCATCAAGAGAGGTGACAAATACGAGTTGCAAAGTATACATTAACCCTAGAAACAAGCAGAAAATTTGAATTTAAAAAAAATGAAATTTTAAGACTGAAAAAAGAACATCCATGTTAAATCTTTTGGTGAAAAATTCTTGTCCCATTATTGCAAAACTGACAGATGTTTAGCACTTCAGTTTATGACTCAGAAATGTTCTGAGGAAAAAACAGTAGTGATGCCCTACTAGTCGTATTACGTCCTCTCCACTGAACCTTCAAGGAGGAAGGAAGGCTAGTACATTGAACCGACTGCCCTGCCATCAACCCTGCCTAACCTCATGTTTCTCAATTTATATTCAGTACTCTCCTTTTGTTCCTTCTCTTTTCAGCACTTAAAGTCTATTTTAAATGACATCCAAATGTATTATTTAAGTACCAAAGAAATTACATTTGCAGGCATATGCTCTTGTTCATGTGCTCTTCTGTAAAATTAATTATTGAAAATGAAGTTAGGTAAAAGCAGAACAACCTGGACATCAGCTGCTTACCTACCTTCCTTAGAAAAAGGTGCAGGCCTGTTTCCGTCACTGACACTCTCCTTTTGATAACTATAGCAACTGCCTTAAAAGATGATCTCACATAGGCATGCTACAGCAACATCAGGTAGGATTTTAAAGCAGTCCCATTCCCTTGCGTTACCGTATTGCAGTGCTTGATAAACACTGCTTCGCGCTGACAGAGTCAATCTGCCCAAGGAGCTCGTCCCTGTAACTGCTCTAGTGCACAGTCGTGTGGTTCAAATAGTCCTAACGTACACAGGGCCTCCGATACGTACAGTTCCCCAAGAAACCCGGGGCTGTCTTGAATTTGAACATCTCTCACCTCTACACATCACCATATTAAAATATGGAATCTTAAATGGAGGTTCTTTATACTCATCTCTGCTGATGCAAGACCAATGTTAAAACCCCTCTGCGCCAAATCAGTCTGAGCAGACACAGCCACAGAGCACTGCGAGGGGACACAAGACATCAAAGCACACAGTTATGGTCCTTGGTGCTGGCCCTGGGCTTTCATCTTCCCTCCGTCCTCCACATCCCCCTTGGCGCATCTGTGTCGGGAACCTGCCCCCTATCCCAACCTCAATTCTGTCAGTGAAGCTGATTCAGGATCAAATGAAAATGGAAAAAAATAATGCAGAAGACAACTATTTTGAATATAAGACTATTTTCAAAAGCAGCCTGCCATTTTTGGAACAACAGCTTTTAAGTCCTCCGCTTAAGACATCTTGAGTGCTATTTCCATGAAAGCTGAACATTTCCAGCTCCCATGGAAATTAGCAAGTGAGGTGGGTGCTCAACATCTCGGCAAGCTGCAGCAGTGCTTTTGCAAAGAAAAATGTTAAAACTGAATCACTTACAATTAGGAGGTGTTATCCAATTTTAGAAACCATGTAAAAAATATGAGGTCTTGGAATAAAAAAAAAAAAAAGATAAATTAACTCAAAAGAAAATGTAGGGGAAAAAAGCAGCATTTGGAAATGCATTTAATTCCTGCATCCCCAGACTCTCAATTTTTCACAGCCTTGGGGATGTGCCAGTATGCTGAAAAGATGAAAGATAACATCCTTCCAAAGGGGTCAGACAGACAACATGCTAGTAACAGTCAACAACATACTAATTACAATGGCTTTACATTTATTTGAGAACATATTTGATTAATAGAGCTCCTTAAAAGACTGTTAGATATTTTGTTATGGTGACATTTCTACATCATGTGCAATCTGTACTCTACAAAAGACCTATTTTAACACACCAAAAGACTCCACTAGAACTGGGTATTTAGGTCATTTTATTACTGCAGTGAAGCATCAGTTATTCTGTCTGATACTCCTAGCCATTTTGTAATTTGCCAAGAGTAATGTTTTCCATCACTAAACTCTGGCAAGTCAATAAATGCAGGGTTGATTTGACTTGAAATGGGATCAAGGTTAGAAATGGAGAGGGCGAATGTGAATCTTCTTTGTAAAAGTAAATGCCCCATTTTGCGGATGGTTAATCATGCTTCCTGCTCCCTCTCCTCTCCACGCTTCCAGGATTGTCTCTTAATAGATGTAAGGAAAGAAACATGTAAAGGAACTTCTACTTGTTGAAGAGAATATCTATTTAATGAATGCTATGCCGTGAATTATGAAGCAACATAAGCAGAATACGCTAGACGGTTAGTAAAGGGTTCACAGGAACAGGACTGACCACCAACGCCAACTCTGAATACAAAGCAGGAAGTCAACAAACATTTGGTTTACAGGAACAGAGCATAAAACAGAATTGCTTCTGTTAGCCCCTTTCTCCCCAGAGAGGCAACTTGGTCCCTGTAAACTCCTGGCCCTGGGTCTTCCCTGGTTCTACCCACTATAGGTGTCAGATGGTTGCCTCAAAACCTGTTAATGATATTGTTCGTAACGACGCAGAATAAATAAAAACCTCTAATTGCTGCTTTTTTCAGACCAAGGGAAAAAAAAGGACAGAGAGATCACTGACAGCATCCTCTTCATGCTGATTTCAAGATGACCAGGATTCAGTCATTGCTGGATGGACTAGGAAAATTCATCTTTCTTTATCCCTGTGGTGTGAGCACTTAGAGGTACAGAGAGTTTTAGGAAAGAGGTGTAGCCTCCAACATTCAACTTCTTTTGCAATCTTTTGGTGATAATACCAAATAAAACCAAACCCATGAGGTTGCAAATCTAAACCCCTAGATGCCAATATGTAGGTAGAACTATGATATTTATTCTAAAAGGTAGTGAATTGTGTAGTGTGTAATTTAAGCACCAGCAACTAAATTTGCTTGTGTTTTCCTTTTTTTGGGGTGCAATTTAATATGCCAAACCACAAACTGTATCCATGTAGGACACAAGCCTAGAACAATGAAAAAAATAAAAAGTAACACCATACGTGGTTATAATTCTAACATTCGGCCTGCAAAGTCTTCATTTTCACCACCCTCTGGACTTGATGGTGTGTAGATGGTTGCTATTTTTCTTTTGCTACTTGTTTCTTCTGTCAATATCAAAAGAACGGCATCATCACAATCTGCCTGTATTTTCTGTCACTCTCAGCTAGCAATCAGACCAATCTATACTGGCATTTCACTTAGCAGAATTATTCCAAAGCCCTTTCATTAATGGACAACTAAATAACGATTTCTCTCAGGGAGTAACACTTCTTGTCATTTCCCAAGAACCCTGCATCCATATACTGATAGGGGAAAACAGCGATACATCCTAAACGATAACAGCATTGACAGTAGCACAGTAATACCCTTAATAGTCTTCAAACTGCTTTCTTTTAAACAAGACAAACAAAAGAAATCCATTTGCTTAGACCTTTCACAAACTGCACATTTTGAAACTTCAAGTCAAAATAAGGGGCACAGATGCTATGATCAAAGAGCAGCTGCTTGCTTAATCCATCAGGAAAAGGATCCAAACAAAAGCTTAAACGAGCAAATGACAAGAATTCAAACACTGAGGCCAGAATTTTCATTCAGACTGAAAAGCAGAGTGTGCCTTTCAAATAACTGCAGAGAAATAAAATAACATGCAGACTTCATGATGTTTATGAATTCCCAGCTTCAAAAATATTTAATTGACAAAGCCATTAGAATCTACCATAAAGCAAATGCAGTATCTTCCTGGTGATTTGAGCTACTTTCACTTCACTGCTGCTACAGAAACTGTCAGATTGCTTGGGTTATGGAATCGTGAGAGTAATTTTTTTTAGTAAATGGCTTGTGCATCTAATTAGTTATTAATACAAGCAACGGTGCATGCAGCCAAATGGAACAGGTCTTATTTACTAAAATTAATGAGGTAATTTGTTATGGAAAGTTACTGTGAAATGCCTGAATGAAGAACGAACTACAATTACAGTGTGAGAAACCCAGGTTATGTTCAGCTCAGACATGCAGTATTAACCAGATGAACTGAGGACTTTCCCCAGGCTAGACCTGAATTCAAGAGCTAAGTCCATTGCTAAAGACTACTTCTGTCCTCAGAGACTGAAAAAAAAAAATACTTGTAAGCAATGAAAAGTTCATACTTGAATCGCTGCAATTACAGTTACGTCAAGAAGAACATGATACACTCAATTTATAGAGCAGGGTCATTTCTGCCAGCTCTGTTGATCCTTTTATGTTGTCAGTGCAATGTAAAGTACCTGCCAAAACGAAGGAAGAATAGAGCCCAAACTAATGTTTGAAAAACTCTTGAATCTCACAAAATTGGCACTGGAGCAGGAAAAAAAGTCTAGTTGGTGGGAGACACAAGTCTCTTCATCCATAGGCACAACAAACACAGAAGAGCAGGAGTGAGGAAGATGATTTGAGGAAGACCTTAAATTCAAAGGCGTTGGAGGCACTGAACACTGATACACGGCATGTTGATGTATGCTGCGCTGTGAGAGTTTCAGAAGTTATACTCAACTATAGGCAAGGATGCACCACCGAGAGATCTAAGTTTGTGCTAGACATATTGTCTTCCCATTGTTCATTCCTGAAATCAAAGTAGCAGGTCCAGCGTAAGGTCAGTTTAACCCCAATACAGTAACAGAGGCCAACAAAGAACATTTTTAACTATTAGACAGTGCTTGAATTTTGAGCACTGGGAAAAAGAATGAATATCAAAAATTTCCTAGTGAAGATTAAATGTAGCTAAAACTTACTGATTTTCACCAACAAATAATTCAAATGAAAAATTCAAAAAAAATCTTATTCCTTGGCAGAAGATCTCCTATGATACTTGGTTTTCCCACTTCCTGACTCACCACAACGGAAGCAGGAATCACTTGGCAGCAGTGAATTATTATATATGTAGTCTAGCTATGTAGCTTAAGCCAGAGGGGAAGACAAAGACATAAAGCATCTAACTGCAGCTCCCTTGGGACACTGAAATACTGATTTAATGCTAAATTGATTCTAAACATTTTTAACTGGAAGTAATACAGTGTTCTAATATTTCAAATCAAGATTGAATGTCTCAGTGTCTCCCTCACAGTTCTTTTCAGCTATACACTGTTTTCACCAAAACTAAGTAACTGCAGATTATTTTTTGTGGGGGAGAAGTAGCTTTCATTTTCCAAAGAAAAAAAATACTATTCACCAAAATTTTTATAATTTCATTAAAAATATAATTAGGCTGAGTTCACGATGCAAAACTATTAATTCTTTGATACAGAGTAAATAGTTATGCCATCACCTAAAAGGAGGTTAGCATACTTAAAAAAAATGGGCTTCAAAAAATTATTCACCCTTCTAAAATTAATGCTCCATCATTTTAGAACTAGCACTGATTAAGACTATCAATAAGCAAAGGTGGACTTTGTCAGAAGAAATCTGTCATCCACCAGAAGATATGGCTGAAGAAACACAATCTGGACACTTTACAGACCTACCTATAGATTCATCATTTATCATTCACCTGTTGGCATGAACAGCCTTACCTTGGGAAGTACTATGGCTTTTACTGTTTGATATACAGAACTTGTAGCTTTTTGGAGCACACATACACAAAAAGATTTACACCGAATCTGCTTTATATTTTCATGTATCTTATTTTTCCATTTTCTTCTAATGCCTGTGCTTCCTATATTGAGTGGAAACCTGTGCTTGACCTCAGAGCCACCTATAATTAAACAAGTCATTATTCCACTCAGTGCTTGTGAGGCTACAACTGGAATACTGTGGTCAGTTTTGGTCCCTCCTACAGAAAAATATGTGGACAGGCTGGAGAGAGCCTAGAGAAAGGCCACAAAAATGATTAAAGGACTAGGAAGCCTGCCATATGAGAAAAGGCTGGGGGAACTGGGTTTGTTCAGCCTTGAGAAAAGTAGGCTTAGGGGAAACCTCATCACTATGTTCCAGTATTTAAAGAGTGGCTACAAAGAAGACAGAGTCTCCCTTTTGACAAGGAGTCACACGGAAAAGACCAGGGATAATGGGCACAAGCTACTCTTGGAGAGATTCTGATTGGACACAAAAGGAGAATTTTTCACAATGAGAACAGTAAGACATCGGAATAATCTTGCCAGGGAAGTGGTGGATTCCCCAGCGTTGGACAGTTTTAAGATTCAGCTGGACAGGGCACTGGGCCATCTTGTCTAGACTGTGCTTTTGCCAAGAAAGGTTGGATCAGATGATCCTTAAGCTCCCTTCCAACCTCGTATTCTATGATTCCATGATCATTCAGTACATAATTTATTCAGACATATAGCATTTTGCAAGAGAAATAAAACAAATGCAAGTATGTGGTAATGTAATAGAGCATACTAACAAGAGAAAAACCTCTCTCCTAGTCTTGAAGCACACTAAAATGATTTTAACTTACTGAAGACTGAAGAAGTGAAAGGCTCGTAAAATACTTAAGAGAAAATGCCTCCCAAATTCTTAGCACTAATTTAACACTAGATTTTTTTTCTGTTACTTCTTCTCAAACGCTGTTTCTGAATTTTAGAATGTACATCTATATACTACCTGTTCAACTGTTTTGGTGTTTTACTGAAGTAAAAACAATGAATGGTTCCCTGAAGTTCTGAAGGTGTGCAAAATTATGCCATTAAATACTATGTGTAATAATCCCACTGTTGTGATTGCTCCGACAGGCAATCTGCATTTAGAAAAGTCCAGCAGAACATGACTTCCATTTCCTTGTGCATTAATCAGATGGTCATATACTAAAAGATACTAGGAATTTAATAGCCAGGGTCCAAGAACAAGAAAAGATAAACTTTCTTTTCAACACAACTGTGATATAAAGCCCAAAACCAAGGCTCAGAGTCGTTAATGACATAATTTGAAAAAGTCCATGTTAATTTTGAGTTCTTAGGTATCCAGATACTGAACTTAATAACCCTGGAGAAATACGGTGTTTCTACAGTCTGCAGTTTTATTTTAGTTACAGATGCTATTAAAAATGGAGCCCTAATGCATCTGAAGTTTGGCTTACAGAATAGTATGAACTGTCAAGTAAAGGCAGAGTCTATCTCAGGTGACCTGTCACTGTTCAGTATTCTTTAATTTTCAGTATTTTAATAGCTAAGGCCAACTTCACAGTCAATGTAGAGAATAAACAGGCTCATTTGCAAACTAATGAATCTGTTTCTGACATCTCTCTTAGGATGATGTTAATTACACTGACTATACTGACTAGATTGTCATTGACCATCAACTTTAAGGTGACTACCTCACATCAGGTTTACCTACTTTTCTTCTATATCTGCTCTTAATGAGGTAACACTCAGATACATTGCTTAAAGATCTGGTGGGTTTTTTCCTGTACTTCACTCCAGAATACAACATTAGGTGGCTTAGAACAATCAATCAAACATGGAGGTATTACATCTGGATGAACTTGAGATGCTTAACTCACTTCTATCCATAAATATGTGAAAATTCTGAAATATCAATGAAAAATAAAAACTTCCTTCCTTCTTTACTAACAGGGTATCTTTTTCTCATTATTCAGGCTTGTTTGTGACCTGGAGAGACTGAATCAGCTTTTCATGATTGAAAGCTGGCTCACAATGTGTTTGCCTAGAAATGCATATGGGGAAGAATGCAGCAAAACAAAACAAGGTGCCCAGCTGTCCACTGAAGTATTTAGCCCTCTACTTTGGGGCAGAATCTACTGGTGCAATTACATTAGAAATCTTGGGTTCCAGGTTTCTGTTCAAATCAGTTAATTACTCTAACAGAAAGCAGGATAGCGCTACTGTAGTTTTTTCATAGAGCATGAGCTTTGCTATGCAAACAGAAATATACTTGGTATCAGTGGCATTTTACAGCTGACAAGTTTGTCAGTTCTAACACATTAGAAAAATCCATAGCTCTTGTGTGATAAACCTGCCAAATGAAGCGGAAAAGCATGCTTCTGCAAGCATTAATTTTTTCTGTCACTGGTTTGATCCAGCTCATAGAGAGAAGCTAAGACATTTCATTTAGGACATTGTAACATGAACAGAAACCAGGAGGTCCCTTCTAATTCTGAGACCTGCTCCTGCAGGCTATTTTATAATCTCTTTCATAAATTTACTGAAGTCCACCTTCATAGTATTTCTATGCCTTCTACCTCAATAGGAAGATTAAAGGCACATTGGTCTGGTATTAACAACTGTACTTTTCATCCTAAATTCACTCATGGCTCTCTTGGATCCCATTATTGTCAGCTCTGTCCACCCACTTATTCCAGCACAAAGTCAAGTTTCTTATATTTAAACAGTTGCTCAGGGTAGGTTTTCCCAGCATTTCACTACCTGTACTAGAAGTTCTTCACAGTTTCTCTCCAAATGCACACTTGCCTTATACACGGCTACATAGCCTGAATAAACTAATCATACTAGTCCTATGACCAACAGCGAATCCAGGTATTTCCACCCTCCTCCTGAATTTCCAGGAGGTGTCAGTGATAAACCCAAAAGCACATGACTTCATTACCCTTCCAACTGACTAACCTCACAGCTGTTACACCAGTCTTCAAGGTCAAATGGTTCTTTTTCCATATTGTTTACACCTCCAAATTTTATACAACCAACTATCTCTACAGTTGCTTGTTTGGTCAGTTATCACTAATGAAAACATTCTTCACCTCTTGAGAATGTCTATCCAGTAACTTTTCACTAGCCTGACTGCTCTTTGCTTTCAACCCACTCACTTATGTGACCTGTTTGCCCAATTTGCTACCTAACTTAAAATTCTACAGTACTGGCAAGAAAAAACCTGCTGTTATCTACTTGGACTGAAGTTACAGAAATGCTCCGAAGAAGTTTCACACAATCACAGAACAGCTGAGGTCAGAAGGGACATATGGAGGTTATCTGGTCCAACCCTATGCTCAAGCAGGGCCACCTAGAGCCAGTTGTCCAGGACCATACACAGACAGCTTTTGAATACCTCCAAGGACAGACTTGACAATCTCTCGGGGCAACCTGTACCTCTGCTCAAGTGACCCTCAGAGTAAAACAGTTTTTCCTTATGTACAGTCAAATGGCACATCACTGGCTCATGTTCAACTTGGTGTTCTCCAGGAGCTCCAGGGCCTCTTCTGCAAAGCTGCTTTCCAACCAGGCAGCCCCCAGTGTATACTGGTGCTTGAGGCTGTTCCTCCACAGGCGCAGAACTTTGCATTTCTCCTTGTTGAGCTTCACAAGGTTCCTGTACACCCATTTCTCCTGTCAAGGTCCCTCTGGATGGCAACACAACCCTCTGGCATATCAGTCAGTTCTCCCAGACTGAACAGGACTGGGCCCAACATTAACCCTCTGCCTCTGAGCTCAGACATTAAGTTTTCAGCCCACGTCACTGTCTGCTCATCCAGCCCACACTTCACCAGCTTATCTGTGAAGATGTTATGGGAGACAGTGCTGAAAACCTTAATTAAATTAAGACAGACAAGATACACTGCTCTCCCCTTTTCTACCAGGCCATTCATTTCATAGTATCAGGTTGGTCAAGCATGACTTCCCCTTGGTGAATCTATGCTAACTACTCCCAATGACCTTCTTGTTTACTTTAAATCCTTTTCAAACATTGGAAAATATCAGATCTGTAATCAGGACTTTAGTAGATAAAAATTAACATAATTAAATCTGCTTTAGTGTAAATTTGCCCTGAGAAGTCTATCATTTCAGTCTATACTGTGTTTTCTCCTGATTTCAGGCATCCTGGGTTTTTTTCCAAGCAACAAAGAAGTATAAGTCATGCAATTAACAGACTTATTTTCTCCCAGAGGAATGGGGAAAAACAAAACGTAATTCATCACAATAGATTCTATACACACTTTCCATCAACATCTTAATTTTTCAAGAGATTTTCTGTGAAATCTAACAAAATGCCCTCCTAAATCCTCTCCCCAAATCTTTGGTCTCTAATTATTAGAATCTTAGTGGGTAACCATAAGTGGACTAATCAAACAAGAAAAACTACATTTCTTTCCAGCTAAGTATATAAATCCTGCTCTCTAATGTTTTTCCTCCCAATTAAGCAGTTTGTAAACTTGATAAAGCTTTTGAAGAAAAAAAAAAAGGAAATCCTATTAAAAATTCTAGAAACTCTCTGACTTTACATAAATTTTCAGAATTAAACTTTGTTACCCAAATTATGGAATAAACATGTCTAACAATATATGAAGCCCTGATCACCCTCAGGATATGTCTCAATGACCTGAATATGTCAAAAAGAGGGAGCAGCAGATGACCATACTCAAAAAAACATGAATGAGAAAACAGTAGATCAACTATTTATCGTAACATTGCAAATAAAATATTTTTACCACAGTTCAGCATATGCTTGAAACTGACTAATTTTAAAAATTAATTTGTGTCACACAATGTATGATTTTGCTATCCAAACTGTCAAAAAGTATCACCTCAAATACACTGGGAGACAAAAGCATAGATAGTTCTGGTTAGAAAGCCTGATACCACAGTGAAGTCTGGTGGGAGACAGAGCTTTCTCTTACTGATAGTCTCATGTTCAGGAAAGGTCCCCAGAAATAACAGATAAATAAATGTACATTGAAAATAAAATATTATTCTGATTTTCAGAATAACATCATTCAACTTCCACATTGCAGATAAAAGCTGAAAGAAATAGTTTGATAAATCTTGATATTATTAGAACAAACTACCAGAAGATAATGGGAAAAATGGGTTTCTATGTTGTGCCCATAAAACTGGAGAGAACTTTCAGAGTTCACTTGTTACACAAGTTAAAAAATGAAACTGTAGGAGTGTGGACCAGCCAGTATACAGTGAAAACTACAGGAAAAGCTGAAGGGAAAAAAAAGTACTATATTTTTGTTCCCTTTTTTCCTATGTCATTGAAGACAAGAAAACTACTGCTTTCAGGATAGTCTATTCCAAGGAAACCTGGGCTGATGTGGATAACAAAGCAGAGTCACAGCCCATCCTCCTCACCAGCACCAGGGCAGGAGCTTTACATGCTCAACTTCCCTTTGCAACACTGAGCAAGAGCTATGCCACAACTGTATCAGACATTTTGGAACTACAATTATGCAGATAAATTCTACTGCTACACGGATTCAACAGCTGCATAATGTAGCCTTAGCCATGAGCAAACAGCTTTGTGTCTCTCTGTATTTTTGTATTCTTATATTTGCAAGTGGTGGGTCATAAGGGATATTTACATCTTTTTCAAAATATACAATAAGGTTAATCCTCTTTGTCACGTTTTCAAGGACTAAAATGAACAAATGAGCAAAACAGTTTAATTGACCCTAAAAAACCCTCTGAAATTCTGATACTCCTGGAACAAAGAGATTAACATTCTTCAATTAAGACAGGAGAAAGCTTTCTTCAAATTGATTTGCAGGCAGTACATATTATTTCATCAATTCAGAGATTAGATGTGTGGGTAAACTGGTTTCCAAGGTAACTGGACTAACCATGGGGAATTCATCAGGGTGATAAGTAACTAAAAAAATTTAGAAGGTACCATGCAGAAATAGAAGAGAAGTTGCTGAACTGTAGCTATTCAGATAAGCCTAAGATTTACTTATTTTACAGAAAACAGTATTGTTTAGAACTGTGTTTCTAACATTTAAACTTGAAGTTCATGAATGGCGGCTGAAGGGCCAGAGGAGACAGCACTTCTCACTGAACACTACAAGCATGAGCAGGAGATTAAATCCTTCAGTGCTTGCGCAACCCAAACTGCCTCCCAAGCTTCTGCTGCATTGCTATCAGGTACAGTAAAAAAAAAAAAGTGTTTAAAACAATGGAGATGGCTGAAGTACAAGTTTTAGGTCTGAAGCCTGATTTTTTTTTTTTTTTCAGGTCTTAGAGCTTTAGGTAATGCAACCCCTAGAAATACAGTTAGATAACGCAGCAAAATATTTTTCTTATTTAACTGTTTAATTGACATGTGCAGACTTAAGTATCATTAAATACAGTACTTGACATTTGCAATTTTTTATTTCCATGTCATGATTCAGCAAATGTTTAAATTGACAGTGCAAATGAGAAGGCATGAGTGTTTCAGCCACAGAGAAACCCATCATTTGGAGCAAATTAAAAAATAACAGATAAATAAGAAGACAGCCTCTTGCACAAATTGCACAACATCTATCTATCAATTTGTAGTATCAATCCACACTGAAATTTGAATTCAAAGCAAAAGAGGAACTATATACATTTGCACACAAGGTTTTCAACTGAAGGCATGCACATACGCACACAGGTAGTCTAGAAAAAAAGACGATCTTGTGTGCAAAACAGGAAAGTTCCTCCCAGTCTGCTGTCAGGTAGCACAGGGAGGAGAGGACCGTTTTCTTCTGCAGAGGTGGAATAGGGGCTTTCTGGAAAATGTGATGAGTTGCTGCCGAGCAGCTGCTGTTTCCCAGATGGGGCAGAAACTCTTGAGTGCAACCAGGGCCCAAGGCCCCAACACAGGGGGGACAGAAAGGACAAAGTCTGTCTTTGTGTCAGGGCCTAAACTGGGCAGTTCATTTTATTTATTTTAAATACATCACCATGGCATATTATATGCAATGGATTCAGTTTTGTTACTCTGTACTGTGGGAAACTCTGTTAGTTTTATTTTTCAGTGCTCCAAATACCATTTCTGAAAGCTTTTAAAAAGCCCTGGGAGAGAAAAGACCAGCTCATAATATCTGAAATACTTCTCAGAGCTCAATCCTGTAAGCTGCTTCTCAACTAGAAACACCACCACCTACTGCAAAAACTCAGGAGGCTTGTGCAAGAATATAAACTGAAGTACCTTTGCACGGCTTTGTACTCAGCCCAGATAGTCCTAAATCACATCAAATTATCATATGCTGTTACATGCTTTGAGTGTACTAATTTCTTAATTTGAAGTAGCAGAAGAAAGCTTGATACAGCAGCAAGATAACCCCACACAATGGCAATAATGTCTTGCACAGATTCAAACACAAAATCCTCCACATTATATGACTACTCTGAAAACTACTTGAAGAACACAATAAGGAATAAATTTTCTTAAGATATCCAGAGACAGAAGGAAAAAAAAAAAGCAAAAACCACACCAAAACCCAAATTCTTAGCTTGGCTAAGGAGAACTCATTCCACTGGGAGGAGGCAGCAGGATTCAACTGTTCCTCTACATCTGCCCACGATTTAGCAGAACAAAAACAAAAATATCAAAGTCTCTGTCACACAGCAGCAGAAAAAAAAAAAAACACAAACCAAAACCCATGACCATTAAGTCTTATCATCCTGTAAGACACTTAAAACACTAGAAGTCCAGAAAGCTTCTCAATGGGATGGAATACTTTTGTTAGCTTAACATCTCTCCATCGAGCCTCCAAGCACCTTCAGTCACAGGCTAGCACAGGAAGGGTACTTGCTGTGTAAAGATGCTTCAAACCACTACAGGAAAAAGACAAAAAGGCCATCATCCGTAAAAGACATAAAACAACATACAGCCGCCTCTATCAGAATGACACAAAGATGAACCCAGCCACCCCTCTAACTGCAAAAAAATCTCTGATCCTTCAAATGCTGCATTCTGAAAAAAAGAAGTCTGTGCCTGCATCCTCTGGTATATGGAGAAGAACATGCATGTATTTAGTTGCACACAGGATTCTAGATACTCAAACCAATCATAAAGGAATTGAGTCTTCAAATTGGAAGCTTTCTAAAGTACATTCTTGAATTACAATAAATAAAAATCTGTGAAAGCATAAAATAAGTTCACAATCTCTTTTTGTGAAGAATATGTAATTATTAGCAAATTCTATAACCATCCATCAGCAACTAGCATTTGGACAAGCAGGCTCAGTAAGGAGTATTTGCTTGTTTTATGTAACACATAAGACAAAGTATATGAATACAATGCAAAGTAAATTAGTCTTGTATTGAGCACCAAACAGCTACAACTAGACTGCTTTTGGTGCCAACCCATCTTGTTTAATTTCAATTCATACTGGTAATTTTTATTGCTGCCTGCAGCAACATACACACATATTACCCAAGACAGTCCCTCCACTCTGAAATCTCTTTTGTTTCATGAACATAGCTTGGTACCACTATACAAAGTAAAGGAGTACAGATTCTGGGAATTCTAATTTGTTTCCAGCTTCTATTGGCCAAGCATATAATTACATACATGACAGACAGTATTTTCAAAGTCATACTGGATTGCTGCAGAGAAGAAAGTCGGCACTATCCTAAAAACACTAGGAACTCAAAGCACAGGCTGAAGCCACCCTTTTCTACTTTATATTAGTTTCAGTTTCAGTTCTGCTGAAGGTATCATTGACAACAAACCCACGCTTGTCAGCCAGTGTTACACGTGAGGTACAATTCTGTCCACAGTACATTAATCGCCTTTTTTTTTAATTTCTGAAACCCGGTTTCAAGTAAAGAGCTATGACAATGCAGGAGGTGTGTTTTGGAGACGTTGAAGACCGCACAGCAGTTCTCTCAAATCAAAATGATACAGAACAGAGCAGCAGTGCATGCAGGAGGCAAGCTCTCCAACGTGGGCAGCTCTTTCCCCAGATCTCACCTGTACCTCATTCACCTGTAAGTCAGGGAGCACACACTGTAAACGGCAAATAACATTCTCCTTCTGAACTGTAATATTATGACATCGATTCATCAGTATGATAAGACTCCCCAAAAGCAGTTATCTAAATTTTACAATTTTTATTTGCCATTAAAATGTGATGGTCTCAGTTCTACTCCTCTCTTATCCACTAGTCCCAGTTGCATAATTGAGTATTATTTCATCTTCCTCTGATTGTTTCTGTCCCTACTATGTTATCTGTTGGGCTTACTTGTCTTCATTACGCAGAAAAAGAGACATTCTAGACACAAAGTGAACACCTCAATAAGGCCCTGACTGTGGATCAAAACTACAGCAGCTTCAAGACCTCAATTGGAAAGCTTATCTTGGTTATCCTCATTTTAGAATTATTCTAGCTTCTTTATTCACTGATGTTTTATTTATCTCTCCCCCCCGCCTCCCCCATGTGATTACATGACACATTAAGATTGCTGTAGAACAGTGAAGCTAAGTGTTAGTCTTTGTCACCTCCCAGCCACCACTTTCAAAAAAGCAATAATGGGAGAGACAACCTAAAAAAAAGTCAGGTTGCAACTGATATTGTGACTGAAGAAAACATGATGGAAAAAGCATTCAGAAGAGGAGTCTGGCTTGAGAAACAAATAATATTTATTAATACTAACTTGTGTAGACTAAATTAAAAATCTGGAGTTGAGCACTTACACCCCTCACAAAATCCAAAGGGAAATTAAGCTGCGTTAAGGGTGATGCTCCACACAGTAAGCACAAACATCAACCATGGCCCTGCCTAGAGTCAAGAATCGATTTACTGAGTACTGCAGTCTCTGACTTCTTTCAGCTTACAGCCCTGATAAGAGCTGCAAACAGATGCCTCCCTTTACTCAGTTCTCAAAGCCTACAACTGCCTTCTAAAGGCAGGCGACTGTCACATTTGATAAAAAAAAAAAAAAAAAAGGGAAAGATCTAACTCTCCTTGTGAAAGCCTATCCAGGAAAGGAAGGGATGACAGAGGTACACTTCATATAGAAGGCCAAGTGATTATAACACTCATCCACTATATGAGAGTTAAAATTCAGTTCCCTTTAAGTCAAAAAATCTCTTTTTTCAAATATAATAGCTCCTTATCTATTTCATTTTAACGAGTCTTTCAGCACATCTCAGATCCCAAAGCTGCCCTCAGTGCTGAAGGGGAACAGTCTAAATATTAAGCTACACAATCATATTTGCCCTTGTGTTCTTTCCAGTGCTGGGACCTGCAAACTCCTTCTGTATAGATGGCTCTTTTGGTCCTGTTTAGGTCCCATAAAGTTTAGGTAGATACTCTCCCAGAAAATCATGGAGGGAGGTCCAAGTCCTCTTCCTAGGCACATGTTCCAAAGATGGTTATCCTTTCGACAAGCTTTTTTATTAACTGCACGGACAAATCAAAGTTTTTTATAAAATTTCATTACAGATTCACAAAATACCTGAAAAAGCTGACAGCCTTCATGAGATAATGTACATGCACCCCAAGATCAGTAAGAAACCCCGTTAAGCGGTAGTAAAGGTTTTCTGAGCATCTCTTTGATCAGCTTAGAGTTGTGATGTGGTCACACAAAGGAAACTTGCTGACTAGTAATTAAACTCAAGAACTGCTTTCAGCTGAAGGCACTACACTCTCTCTCTCATGAAGCTGATGCCATGTTATAAACCATCACCCAAAAACACAGGATTTTTTTTTTAGTTTCTCAACTACTGAAAGTTAAGAACTTTAAGTCATTTGCTTTCTTAACAAAGTAGCTTTGCATTTCTTTGAATACTACCAGATACTGAAACTGTTTCCAGCAAAGCATCAGTTCACGGTTTTGTTAGGAGATTTACCTGAAGCAGACTGACACAATTCTTGTAACTGGATGAAGAAACCATCCCACCAGTACTTAGTATAATTAGAGAGCAAATGCCACATTCAGCACACTGCTTTAGGCTCCTTTCAGAACAGACTGCAGTTCCCAGGGCTGGTTGCTTTAGGCAAACAGGGCTAAAAATAAAGGTCAGTACTACCCACAGTTCTCAGATTTTGTTTTTTCATCACAGATAGTCTGCCATAGCTTCCTTTTTATGGTTCACTCTCTTATATCTGATTAGCTGTTGAACCTCTCTCTTACAGCAGACTGTAAACAAGGCTATACGTTTTTCCTTAATGTGATGGGAAATTAAAGTGTCTTTCTAGTCCAGATCATTGCATCAGTACAGTAAGACTGTAAAACAGGTAAAATACTGTTAAGTCACTGAAGCAGTTCTGCAAATATGCCTGCATTAAACTTCAACAGTCCTGTGATAACACTGAAAAAATCCAGTAGAAAACCATTTATTCTATGACATGGATGTTGTTATGACCTTAGCTAAAAAATACCCTACAATCTCAGAGCTAGGCTTTTAGCACAGGCAGCAAGTGCACTGGCAAATCATGCAGAGGTTCCTCTTGAGCTTTTAACGGTCATTATTTATGCTCCCATCTTTAAGAAAAACTCCCCTAAGTCATCTCAATTTGACAACCTTTTTAACATCAAATGCCACCTTATTTTGCTGTATTGCACCACTCCCAAGTTTTGTATGTTCCAGACTTTCCCATTCCTGTTTGCTTCTTTTGCCTTTACTTGATGCAACACACCCATGAGAAAAGGAAGTGCTGCCTGTCAGTTTTGCAGCTCTCCTGATGCTCACTGTGTTCAGCACTGCCAAATGTGGCATAAGATGCCAAGTGTGGCATAAGAGCAGAAAAATTAGTATGCATGCGCTTCTTCAGGACAATGCCATCATCATGTCTGTCCAGCTGCACTGCCCTCAGTGCATGCTGATACCTTATTTTCTCTTCCCTATGTGCTAACTATATGGTGCAGAAGACAACACGTGACTCAGTGGTGTTATAATGTCGGTTCCACACTGTCATCTGCCTCTCTTATACAGTGCAGCTTGCATAGTATAGCACAGTACAGTTCATGTCACCATGTCTGATACCCCATCACGCACCATCAGGAATTCTTGCATGCAAGCTCAGTGAACTGAATTAGATCTGGCTGTGTAGCTCCTGGAAATCTGCTGTCGGTACTACTAAGCTAATTTACTGATCAAGTTCATAACAGTTCACAGAATGGTTTGGGTTGGAAGGGACCTCAAAGATCATCAAGTTCCAACCCCCCTGCCATGGGTAGGGACACCTTCCACTAGCCCAGGTTGCTCAAAGCCTCATCCAGCCTGGCCTTGAACACCTCCAGGGATGGGGCATCCACAGCTTCTCTGGGCAACCTGTTCCAGTGCCTCACCACCCTCACAGTGAAAAATTTCTTCCTAATATCTAATCTAAATCTACCCTCTTCCAGCTTATAACCGTTTCTCCTTATCCTCTCACTACACTCCCTGATAAAGAGTGCCTCCCCATCTCTCCTGTAGGCCCCCTTCAGGTCCCTCTGGATGGCATCCCTTCCCTCCAGCGTGTCCACCACACCACACAGCTTGGTGTCATCGGCAAACTTGCTGAGGGTGCACTCCATCCCACTGTCCATGTCTCCTATAAAGATGTTACAGGACAAAAGGCTGCACAATGTCAGGAAGCCCCCAAAATACCTTATTTCTGATGGTAAGTAACACTGATGTCTGCACTGAGTAAATGGGCACGGATATCGGCAGAAGCAGTTGATTTAAAGATATTTTAAATGTAATCTAATGTACAACTATATATTTTTTTCACTTTAGGGACTTAATAAAATCCAAGGTCTAAAAGGAGGATGAAGGACAGTCCTCCTTTTCTTCTGCTGCTGGTTTTTTTTTCAGATAGTGAGACAAAAGACAAAATTTTGACCTTCATTTTCAGAGTAAAGTAATCCAAGCCAGTCATTAGAAGACAACTATTATTTAGCAAGTCACCAAGTGATGTTGTATCTTGGAATTCCAGTGCTAATAAAAGAAAGAATTTGATCTAGTATTTCATTATTATAGCACCATTCTTGTTTAAAAAAAGAACAAAAAATACCTTATGCCAGAGAGAAGTCATGCTACGCTTACCCTTAACAGAGATTTTCGCTACACCCTCCTAGCAAGTTTACCTTGTACTGCAAAAATTCTTGCAGCTAAGTGAACTCCACACTCTTGGGAGCACTGTGTTCGTAAGATAAGAATCAGTTACAGAGTTTTTAAGACAAAAAAAATATATTTCAAAGCCTTTTGATGAATTATCTCTACAACATTTAAATAAGTTTGTTCTTTTAATTCTTACTTTTCTAGGTATGCAAGTGTATTTTCGCAAAAGGGGTGGCAGTAGATTTGCCTGTAAATTGGCCAGGTGAAGCAGATACTCCACACAAGATGTTTCCTCTCCTCTCAGCTGTCAGTCACAGTTTTAAGGAAAACTGTGAAGGAACACACGGCACATCTAGGTTTTGTTGCCTCACACAATAACGAAGCAAGCTATCAAAAGTAAACAGCGAGATCAGATAGGAATACCTGTGTCAAGGACAAGAACAACCAGAGAATGAAGAACATTTACAGAGCCTCTACAGATACGAAACTATACATTTCGCACATTATTTACTTATTACAAATAATGAAACACAATAAACTAAATCCACAGACAATGCTGTAACAAAATAAACTCAGTGGAAAAAAAACACCACAATAAATTCTTCAGTCTTCAGAGTGATGAATATGCTCTATGTAAAACAATGACAAAAATTCACAAACTGACAACTAAAAAACCACCACTTTTTTTTTTGCTATTTTTAAATACAATACAAAATCTCAAGTATGTAGCCTTAGAAAACAAGAAAACTGAGGGTAAAAAAAGGAAATTCTGTCCTAGGCCAATAACAAAACTAACTGCAGCTTGGGAAGCATCCAATATCAACACACTGGGCGGGGGCTGGGGAGGGGGGGAAGGAAGAACTACAACCAGAAGCTACACAAGGCAGACTTCAATGCTCAGATAACACCAGGAAGTCAATTGAGTAAAAATGGTGAAGAAAGGATTCAAGTGCATATTTTGGATAATGCTACACTGTAGGACTACTGATGCGGTGATAAGTGGTTAGCTCTTAAAAAAAGGCCACACATCTGCCCTATGGCTTCTTTGAGTCCTAAATGCTGCAAGTGCAGAGGGCAGGGTGCTGGGCGCTGACGAGGCTCTGGCTCAGCCCGCACTCCCACCCCATCACCCCGCTGGGGAAGGAGAGACACCCCGCAGTCCACCACTCCCCAGCTGAGCCACCATGGTTGTCATCGCTGTGCTGTTGGAAGCTAAATCCAGCTTTCCCAAGCTCAGAAACATGGGGTTCTTAAAGGCATGGATTAACTGCAGGGGTTCTCCAGGGCATAGAGACACAAGCAACTCTGGACTAGCAACACAAAATAAACAACATAAATCATATACAGGCAAGTATATGTAGGTAAGATCCATTGCTCTCCCCTCATCTATCAAGACAGTCAGTTCATTGTAGAAGGTTAGAAGGTTGGTCAAGAGCAAATTTCCCCTTTTTAATGGTCAAGACTTACTGGCAATGACTGTCTCATGCACTTCTAGCAAACCATAGTAAGTCTTCACAGCTATTTTGGATCTACAGCTGTTAAGGTTGGAAACTGCTTTACTGAACCATACAGAGAGAAGGACAAAAAACAGAAAACCACAACAAACAAGAAAAAAACCCTCTGTCCCTCTGTTTAATATTATTTCCTTCTCCTTAAATATGAACTTGAAAGAAATGGGCAAAACATCAAGGTGGCAGTTTTTAGTTTTTAGTCAACCCATCAGTTCAATAGAGGGGCGATAAAACTGGGCAGCTACGTCAGAGAAAAAGGCTGAGCAAAGAGGAATAAATAGCTACGTGGTCTGGTAGTCTCATGCTCCCAAACACCATACTGAAACATTCTTGTTTGCATTAGTACACTTTGCCACACTTCTAAATTACCAGCTTTTTCAAGAGTGCTCCAAATCTCTAGATTAATGAGTTCTCTGTTTCACCCTTGTGGAAAAAATACAGCATTAAAATATTCTGAGTATCCTTTTTAAGCAGTCCATGCACAATAAAAATCTACCGGACAATCACCCAAGTGGACATTAACGAACAGGTATCTTTGGGCTTCTACGAAGGCAGAGCTAACAGGTAAATATTTAAATATGTCAGAATCTACATATCTACATAAATCTAAATATGTCAGAGTTCATCTTAAAGATGACTGCAAGCTTATAAAGATACAAAGGTGATTACAAGCTGGATAAAAGGTTAGGATTTTTTTTATCATAAAGGCCATGAGCTAGATGAATTAGACAGGAGTTTGACAGCATGACTTTTACAAGCCTCTACAGCTTACTGCTTTTAAACAAATAATGTGAATAGTAAATTTGAAATACAGGTATTTTATAAAATAAAAGGCCCTAGGTCTACATGCAGCATAGTCTGAATATTAAAAGACATCCTTTCAATGTGAACCAGCATCTTATGCCCTTGAGATTACACACTGAATGCTAAGGCAGAGGGAAACTGCAGAGAGGAACACAAAAAGTTACAGATGTGCATAGACTAAGAAGTGCAGCTGCATGTGTAATAACACAAGGCAAATGGGTCTCAAGATAAATTCTGCATTCACACTTTCCACTGACTATCATACGGAAATATCCGAGTGATCTGCCGGGTCTCTTGAATCAACTCTAGTGAGTAAAACTAGCCTGCTCTCACTATAATACTTTCTGTATAAAAAAGGACACCATAGAATAACAACCATCACTTTGTACCATTTAACTAGAGGAATGTCAGGTACCCTTTATAACAGATTGTGACTTGTGAGTTTAACAGTGCCAAAGGAAATCTCAACCCTTAACAGAACTAATAGACACTGTTAGACAACATGCTAGTCTATTAGGAACACAGGAAAAGAGTACCTATTATTACAGTTCTTTAATCTTAGCTGGAGAATGTCCAATTCCACCTTAAAAGTGGAATAGTGCCCCTTAGCCTTCAGGTACTACTTCATCATGAATATACCAGAGATGCAATTATGCTCTTTTTCAGACTTTATCATCCCTCACTAAGACAAATTTCTTAAGAATTAACCAAGAAAGACAAGAGCAGAAAGTTGCTGCAGCTCTTCCTGCAAACTCACCCATCTTAAGCAGAATCCACCAGACACATTCAAGATGAGGTCTCCTTAGCAAGCTATAAAATGACACTCACAACTCCGTACCACTACCAAAATATTTTGCTTCATGTATCTAGAATGCCATTTCCATTTCTCCTTTCTGCACGAGCAAGTCACAGAGTGGCTTTCTCCTTAGTTGGCATCCCCTACAAATGAGTCACTAGTTTACCACAAAACTTAGCTCATAAATCCATCCCCACTACTCAAGTCCTCCCAGTCACCCATACTTTACTGTAATCCTATGCAATAAGACCTTCCCACTTTCTGTCAAAATCAAGTGTCATCAGCACACTCCAACTTTCTGAGACAGAACTACTGAATTTTTTAACAAGGTCTTCTCTCTTATCAAAGGCAGACACTAATTTAGTCCGACATATGCTGCCTCTCACAAATGCATTTACATGTATTCCACTTTTCCATTTGCCTCCCTGCCTTTGATTCTCTTAAAAGTTTTTTTTCCTACTGCTTTGCTATAAAAGAAAAAGAAATTAATAGTTTTCAAGCTGCCAGAACCACCTCTTCTCGATTTTCTGAAAAACAGATATTGCATTTGGTCTTCTGCCATTAAATACCATCTCTATTTTGATAGTGTTCTGTTTGTTTTGAAATGTTTGCTACAAGACCTGAAATATAACTTCTTCCCCCCAGCCCCCTACAAACCTGAGCACTAGGCACTTCTAGGTTTCATCTTCATTTCACTGTAAGAAATTTCCACTCCAAGAGCTTCCACCTGTATACATTTATTTCACCCTTAATCCTGATTGCATGTTCAACTGATGCATGAACTGCACCAAAAACATAGGCAAAATATCAACATAAACGGGATGATAGCTCTGATCATAACCTCATGCTCACTGCATAACACCCAACTTCCTTTCTTGCTTCATTTTTAATGGGTAAATGGCTTTTTACTACTTGGATTATTTTCCAAGGTCAAACTCAGCTTGACTTCTGGCAACATCTTATTCACACTTTAAGACTTCTGAACTCTATGACCATCTTCATGTTTTGAACAACACTTTTGCCGCTCCTTGCAAGTTCTTGGCTAGCTTCTGATATTCTCTTTGGCTGGCTTTTCTTCTGCTTAGGTCTGCAATTATTCTGCTCATGTATTCTGCTTTTTCTTGGGATGCAAATCCTACATACTTTTTCTAATTCTTAATCAAAGAGGTTCCAAGAACTCCACCATTAGCTCCCTTAGCTCTTCGGTTCAACTGATTTCAAACCATTTCCCTAAGATTTCTCAGTCTGCATTTTTGAAATTCAAACCCTTTAATTGCAAACCCCTTTCAATCCAAACCACACAAACCTCTGATGCCAATTATTCAATTCAAACTCGGTTTCAACAAACGGCTCTTCTAGAATGTCCTCAATGCTTACAAAACTGATTTAAAGCAACATTATTTCTTTTTAGTCTTTTTGGTCCATACAATCAGTAATTACGACCTATACAAGAGTTAAAGTCTCACAGCATATTGTGGTAGGCAAATAACTTTATTCCATCTACTGTATTCCAGTAATTCCGTATATACTTAATACAATAAAACCCTTTTGCATCTTAAATTATTTGTGAAAGACTCATTCAGTGAAAGTATACAATTCCAACTTAATTATACACTTCACGTTTGAGATAACCACACAGAACACACTTCTCTTTTAATAATCAAAACAGCAACTTGTTCTGGAATGCTTTTCCCCTTCACTATTGTTCTTTATCTAAGAGCATCCAGTCTTTGAATCCTTAGTATTTACTTCTCATTCCTTTCCCTGACACATATGTAAAAGGTTCTGCCTTTCATAACAACATCTTTCATAACAAATGCAACTGAAATAAAAGATCAGGTCCCAGAAATGCCTTATATATCCTACCACCAGAACAAAGAACCTGCTTTTACGTCATTAAGCTTTACAAATAATCAAAGTTAGCATCACAATCCTTGAAGTACAACACATTTTATGGAATCATAGAATGGTTTGGGTTGGAAAGGACCTTAAAAATCATCAAGTTCCAACCCCCCTGCCATGGGCAGGGACACCCTCCACTAGACCAGGTTGCTCAAAGCCTCATCCAGCCTGGCCTTGGACACCTCCAGGGATGGGGCATCCACAGCTTCTCTGGGCAACACATTCCAGCGCCTCACCACCCTCACAGGAAAAAACTTCCTCCTAATATCTAGTCTATACCTACCCTCTTTCAGCTTAAAGCCACTACCCCTTGTCCTGTCACTACACTCCCTGATGAAGAGTGCCTCCCCCCCTCTCCTGTTGCCCCCCTTTAAGTACTGGAAGGCCACTATAAGGTCTCCTCAGAGCCTTCTCTTCTCTAGGCTGAACAATCCCAACTCTTTCAGCCTGTCTTCATATGGGAGGTGCTTATTATTACTTAAGTCTGTAGAATTTCCCATATTTCACAATACCCGGAAAAAGTATAAGGTCATTTTATGCAGCAGAATATGTATGCTTCAAGCTACCCAAGCAATAGCTCAGTACATCAACCGCTTCATAAACTGAGATTAATGGAATCAATTACCAACATGCTGCCCATTTACAGAATTCAAAAACCAGCATAAGGTTCAGTGATTTATTCAACATTACAGGAGACAGAGCCTAAGCCTACTTAATACTTTGTTTCATGCTTTAGCCAAAACTACCATCCACTCCCAATGTTGCAAACAAAGCACGGACACAAGGGCTAGAGCAGAGGACCAAATTTAAGGAAAGGAAAATATTATTTCGGCGATTTCAGAAGGGAACTACACATCTTTCTTTATCTCTAAGGTTCCTTAATGTAACCATTCAAAAGTGGATTAACTTCTCAGATTCTGTAATAATTTTAAATCTAATATAGCTTCAGAATCTTTCTAAAAGTCCTGTCTTCCACATTTGCCTTCAACAAGTGTCCTAAAAGCCACTGGGACTACTTTTTTTATAGAATCATAGGCTCACTGAGGTTGGAAGGGAGATCAGGGGGTCATCTAAATACAACTCCATATTCACATATGTAAAACACGAACAGAGGCAGCGGCAAGTTTAGAGCCAGAGACTGTACAGTGCTTGTGGATGAGTAACCTTCATTTATGACTTCTATGATCCAAAATAGTTCATCAACATTTTAACAACAGGTAAATACCGTACTAAACTTTAAATCAGGCAAAGAAATACTTTCTCTTTCAACACTAAAACTGAAAATGTTTCCAGTACTTACTTTGATGCTTACCAGACAAAGAACAATAACTTTTTAGAGAAAAAATTTCCAAAGTAATTACAGTGTCAGATTGTTACAGATTCTTTCCTCACCGCTATTTACATTCCCAAATATGCTGAAGAATAACTAAAAGAACTTGTTCCTTGAACTGATTTTTAATGAGAAAAAACGTGATACAGTTCATAAGAAAATTCAAAACAACCCTTAAATACAAATGTCATCTATATTTTACACTAAATTACTGTCACAGCACTTCTTGTAAAACCTCTTGAAAGTCTCACACTAAAAGAGGAGAGAGAGAGAGATAGACAGAAGCACAAATTCTGACTCCTGAAGACCATTTGAACAAAACACGATCTGGAAAACTGAAATGATGTAGGGTGTAAGATTCAGCCACGAAGCCTGACAAGAACATATGAGGCACGGGCACTAGTGATCATAATCCCTTCATATGGAATTCGCTAAAAAATGGAAAAGCCATTTGCTAGATCCCTTCCATTCCTGTTACCCTCTCTCCCACCTACTCCAAAACTTGGACAGGTCTCCAGAGAGGTCCCTTCACCACCACTGCACCCTAAGGAAGCTTTATGGAACCCTGAAAACTGCAGCAGCAGCTTGGGCTGAAACCCCCCATTACACCACATGTCACCTGCTGCCTACCATACTGCCCAACCCTCTCCGACTCCTCAGCTGGGTAGGGCCAGGTCAGTGGAGCAGAGGGTTGCAAAAGGAGGCTCAGCAGGAGCTACCAATTGCTGCTAACAGCTTTAAATGGTTTAACATGTACCTGGTGCGGGAAGTACGGCACTAACTGAAAATGCAACTATCAGGATAGCACACATTCTGAAGGCGGAGAGATGAGGAGAAACAAACAATACTCTTCCATCCTAATTCTATCCAGGACGGAGGAAGCATGGCTCAAAATGGACTATGATTTGGACAATCAATATATCTCCATTTGCCAGAGTGTGGAAAGCCTTGAGCTAATGAATTTTGCACTACTGGAAAACCTTGTCCAATTAGCCCACAATCTTTGGGAAGTGGCATATAACCCAACCCTCAGGAAACCCTGCAAAACTCAAAAAAGGCCAATAAATCACAGAGTGTATGTTTTGTGTGTGTGTAGAAAACACCTCTGGCAAAACCAGGGTATTTTTTTCCTCATCACATTTACTTAACTTTTTCACCTTATACACTTACCTCGGGGATTTTCAGTTCTACCCCTGAGCACAAACACAATACCTCAACACAAGAACAGACCAGTGCTGATGACGGCCTCTATATCACTATAAAGACTCGTATCAACTGGTATATCAATGTGCAGATACTTCGTTTAGCTAACATACACACTCATGTCCACTCCCACTACCAGCACTAACTTTTGGGTCCTTTTAGGCTATTTTTTATCAAACAGGACAAAGCTGACTTAAGCTCCCACAGACACGCAAACCGCTCATGTCAGTGATGCCACACTCCAAATACCTAGAAGCTCTCCAAGCCTGCAGTGGCCCCTTGGCAGCTACCTACTCCTAAAGGGACTAATTTTCAACAGAGATGGGATCAGCAAACATATCCCATAATCCTACAGTAGAGTAAATGGCCCATGGAGCATAGGATCTGCGATAGTGAAATTACAGTCTGCAACAGAGCAGAATTGCCTGTGTCAGTCAACCTGAGCTTCTCCCTTTATAGAAAATTTCTCAATAACCAGATCTTTTTCCTGCTTGGGAGACAAGCAGAATTCAATCTTTATCAGTTTGATGAGTAAGATTTTATTTATTCATCCTTCTCCCTATAATTCATTACTTCTTGTAGTCCAAAGTATTTCCCCTAAAGGGACAGA
The DNA here is from genome assembly GCA_011057875.1 of Pterocles orientalis. Lineage (NCBI taxonomy): Eukaryota > Metazoa > Chordata > Aves > Pterocliformes > Pteroclidae > Pterocles > Pterocles orientalis. The sequence goes on along the minus strand of WKFP01013235.1, from coordinate 54,069 downwards.
AAGGATTTGGCAGTAACTGAATCTCTGCTCTTGAGTCTCAGCACTCTTCTCACTTACTTATTACACACATACCTGAAAAATGCCTTGGAAAAATAAAGATGTTTATTTAAAACCTTCAAGTAACAACTTTATGGCAACAACTACCCACTCATTTCACAGGTTACACATTCAAATGCCAATTCTGTTAATTATTTCAGAGCTCACCTGCAGAGAGAGAGTGAAGGTACAATACTGTAAAATCAGCATTAAACATCTTGAGTTTGGGTTTGACACCACTATCTATCAGAGTAATTAAATACACACTGCTTATTTTAATAAAGATACATCATTTTTCAGCGGTTCAGAAAATACTCCTATGCTGCTTTGTATATTGCTCTCTCAAGTTACACTACGAGATGACACTCAGCAAAGTATTAATGAAACCAGTTATGCCCTCTAACACACAAAATTACCTAGAACAGAAAAAATCTGGAATTGTTGCTGTCTACTCAGCCAGCAAGCATCAACCCCATGCAATGGATGGGTAACAGGAGCAATGGGGTATATCTACAAGCTAGCACTGTGTGAACACGAGTCCCGCTTGCCCTCTGTACTGCCCACTGCTGGGCAGAAACCACTTCCCAAAGTCCCTCACCACCTCCTAGCAGCATGCCAAATTGGAAGCTCTGTCAGAGAGGCAGCACAGGAGCCCAGAGACTCGCAAGCCTCCGAGGTCCCACCGGGGGATTTTCCAGCTGCCCATCCGGGGTCCTTGCCCAAAGTGGCGCAGCCGGGCAGTGACCTGATGCCACTGGCAGCCCACCTGGGCCTATGCTGCTTGACACTGCCGAGGGAATCACAGAGTGCTGTGGAGAAAAGGGAAGAAGGCCCGAGAGGCAGCTTTTAATTCTTCACAACTTTCGCTGCACTTCTTCCTCTTAGTGCAAGCCTTCCACGTGGTCTCACTTCTGCTTCCCCACAGGGCTAACAGACTGCACGTGCTGAAGGCACCCAGGACAAAAAGCAACCACGTGGGGGATCTCCCAAACCTCCAAACCTCCCAACCTCTCCTACGCTGTTCTCTCTCAAGAAGAAAAAAAATAAAAGCTGTATTATCTACAATGAAGACACTAAAATAATTAAAGCAACAATTCTTTTACTTTGGATAAGCTTGTTAAGAGTGCTTTATGCCGAAAACCATGACAAATGTACTCTTTTATTATTTACATAAATGACTTTTCGAGCATTTTCCTGATGGACTGTTATTCTTACTTGATAATAGTAATCTGAAATTAACACAGCATGAAAATCTTGAGAAGAAAAGGAAAATTTTGTAACTAAATAATTGAGAGAATACTCTTATAGCACTTGGCATGACAGCATGGTTCAGACAGATGACAGCAATATACTTAAGTAATAATGTCAGTTAGCTCTTTCAAAACAGAAACAGCAGAAAATTCAACCATCTCAGGAATAAAATCAGCGTAATCACTTTCTGAATCCTTATCTGTTGGAACAATAACAAATATGATAAAACAAACCTCTACACATAATTGGTAGATCTTTCAGAAGAGAGAACATCATCTTGTCTGTTAGTACAGCCTGAGGGGGAAGGTTTGGGGGCGTGTGTGTGACACAACATTAATAAACCTTTGGAATAAAAGTTTTCTCTACTTCATCTCAAAAAAAGATTAAAGAAAACCAGCTAGTTTAATTCCAGGAATAATCTAGAGGGAGCAAAAACACTGTTAGAACTTTTAGTCCATGACACAAGCCCGAATAAAATACTAACAAAACAAAACAAAATCTATTATTTTGGCCCAGAATATTTTGTTTCAGTGTAGAAAGTAATATTTTAGAAACATGGAGAACACAAGGCTATTCCCCTACCTCCACTCCCCAGTAAACAGATGTGAAAACCTGGTTGTTTCATTTAAATTTAAATGTCCTAATACAAATATACATCTTATCCTAACTTAAAACAGTGTAAAAGCAGATTTTGTAAATCACATTATTTCAATAGTGAAACTTGTTTGTTGATTTAATAATTATTATTCCTAAAGTCATGCCATGAAAATACAGTCCATTACAGATTGTTAGTTTTTAAATGTTTACATTTCAAGTACTCCACCATAAATGTTTTTTTCAAGATCCATTTCTTGAAAAAATGACCATGGGTTTGAATTGTCCATTTCAGAACATACGCACTAAAAGCAGCTCGGAAGTAAAATACTTTTAAACTCTGAGACTCAGCAGCAAAAAGCTGGTACAACAAAACACAACTAGTTATTCCTTTCTGACATGAAAATACTTGAAACATTCTTATCTGTAATTTCAAGGTACTTAAACCAAAAGAAGCTCTGCAAGAAACCCACCCTTCATTAGGTATTTCATTCAACTGACTTTGGCCTTTCTGCAGTGCTTAGATATACTAGATATATTAATGTTTAACAAAGTCTTAAAAAAGTGAAGATGCCACTAGAAAAGATGATACTAATTCAGACACAGAATATTAAGTCCTCTACTACTGAGACAGAAGCCTACTGTACTTCCTGACACAGGGTTTAAATAAAGGGACTTTAAAAAACATCTGATAAGAGCTAAGACAAGCCATCCAATCTAAAGCTGTGATTTCAAATTTAAAAAAAAACCACAACAACCAAGCAGCACAAAGGCCAGCAAATACCCACTTCTACATTTCACCATGTGATTACAGTTCAGTCATATAAGTCAAAACACGCATGTCAAAATTCTCAAACTTCACAAACCCAGCTGTCATTCTCAATTTTTGCTGGCTTAGTCAGACATCAAGTAGTCTAGGAAATGACATAAACTCATCAGAGCTCAGCTTCCTTAATTCATTAAGATTATGCTTGCTGGCTGACTGTAATAAAAATGTATATCGAAAAATTCTCTGCAATCTTTTCAGAGGTGAGATCAGCTGTCAAAATCTACTTCAAATAAAGTTGCATTTGAAAATGAACCAAACCACAGGAAAAGAATGTAGAAAACTTTACCTTAATTGGAGCACGGCTAAACTGTATTTTTCTGTTGGCTGGGATTTCATCTTCATCTGGCAATCCATTAATTTCAGAATATTCCATATCAGGTTCGTAACAGTTATTTTCATCACTGTCATCCTGATCGTCCTGTTCTGTACCTGTCTCCCCCCAGTCAGAATTATATCTCGATCGTACCCGATACACATTGTAGTCAGAGTGCATGTACACATGGGAACTCTGAAAATTATTCACACCTTCATGTGCTTCTTTTTCACTTGCCTCATCATAATGGGACTCAGTAGCATCTGAAATAGCATCTGTGGCAAAATCCCCACCTGAAGCTACATTTCTTGGTACTTCTGCAGCTTTGGGTCTATCAAAAATACCCTCTGCATGCTCTGACTCTTCCTTTTGCTGCAACAAAACTTCTGTCTCTGTTTCTGACTTACTCCTAGCACACCTGTTCACAGACCTTTCGCTGTCAAGCACGTTGACAAAATCCTGTTGACTTGCTGCAGAGCTCTCAACAGAATCAGCAGTTGCTTCTGTACTCTTCTTCAGTTCTTCAGTTGTTTTTGAACCTGCCGAAGTGCCTGTGGATGTCTTCTGCCGTGGTGCCGAAGGCGTGCTATTCTGCTGAGAGTTCTCAGCAGACATCAAGCCTGCACTCTGTTTGGCTGGTGGAGACCATGTGCTGGTATCTTTCAAAGGACTGAAACCCTCAAGGTTTGCAACTGGGGAGGAGATATTTGCGACAGTAGAGGAGAGGTTCAGTGGATAATGACCAGTTACAGAGTACTCTTCGTTGTTCTCCGACTTCTCTACAGCGATCACATTGTGTGAGTCAGTGTTTTCAAAAACTGCACTGAGCTGACTCACAGTTGGAGAGACGGTCTCCGTCCTTGGGCTAAGACTGTCCAGTGAATCAGTGCTGCCTCTGTGAGACTTGGAGCTGCACCATTCCTCTGGAAGCTCATTGGAAATTACTTTCTCTTTCTTTGGGGAATAGCGATTGGAATGTCTTGTTTCATGAGCGTTTCGCTCAAACATCTTCCGAGTTTCAGTAAACTTGGAGTAGGAAGGACCATCATGGATAGTATCAAATCTACTAATCCTTTCTGAGACGGATGATTCCAATTTTACAATTGAACCATCCGCTTTTTCTACAAATTCTTTGGGCCTAATTCGTCTTTGAGGTGACGGAGGGCCACCCTTCCCCCTGGTTTTAGGGGTAACTCCAGTGCTTTCAGTGGGCTCCATGCCCATCTGCATAAATAAGTTCTTAATCCTATTGACATTTGAGCCATATTTCCTTCCCCTGCTCTGCAAGGCCTCTCCTTCCTCTTTTGTTTTTTGGTCTCCATCTGATTTTGGTTTGTCAAAAGTGCTTTTCAGCGCCTGGAACTCAGTTCTGTAAGCATTTCTGTGAGGAGAGGCACTTCGGAGGGTTGATCTTTCTCCTGAAGACTCCGTTTTCATCATGTTTACTTCAGGAACACAAAACCAGCTTACATAGTTTCTGTGGTACCACTCTCAGTAGTCTGTCACAACTGGGAACCTGCGTGAGGACTGTTTTTCTCAGGGGGCACTGCTCTTCAGCAGGGCCATACTTGACAAAAGATATGTAGGCAATTATCTAAACACATGTGGTCAATTCTGACGAAGCAGTACAACGAAGGACTCCCAAGAACAACGGCCAATCGAACCTGCAATAGAAAGGAGGGTTTTCTGAATCATGTCAGGTACTTCTTTAAATCTAAGCCACAATTCCCATTTACCATTATTTGATGTGTTTACAAAAAAAAGGAAAAAAATAAGCCTAACACTGCACAAACACATGAAAATTTGTCATTACAAACTTTTTCAACTTGATTGTTGCATAGTTTTCAATCTATAATTCCATAGCAAAAGAACATATCACATCTTACCGTTCACAAAGTACCATGCCACAAACATGCATTCAAAGGAAAGGCAATATGACAAGAAAAACACTACTTCTGTGTTACTGAACTTTTCTAAAAAATGTGATTTTTAAAAATCCTGAAATCAAACCTTTGAGTTACTTACATCTACTATAATGCAAACACAATGGTTCTGCTTCCCTGAGGCACTGCAAGACAACCCTGGCTCTCTCAGAGAAACATGATGGTAGAGACACCATCAAACATACTAGACTGAGAAAGGCAAAACGGAACAGCAGCTCGAGGGAATAAGAAAAACTCCCCCCAAAGTTGACATCCTCAGTGGACACGGGAAAGAAAGTGAAATCCAGCTAAAGAAAGTTGCCCCTTGTCACGGACAGCGGCTCTAGCACCTGAAGAGCCCGGAGGTGCCCAGGAAGGAGCTGCAGAAACGGAGCCGCGGCGGGATCCGCTCCCACCCTCCAACCGGGGGGCTGGCAAGGGCCCCTGCTGCCCCAGCGCCGGGGCTCACCAGCCTCGGCGGCGGCCCGCAGCCCCCGCGCCCCGCGTAGGGCAGCCCGGGGGCTCACCGAGAGCCGGCCCCTCTCCCCTCCCACCCCTTCCTCCTCCCCAGCCCGCGCCCTGCAGCGCCGTCGCCGCTCCCGCCGTGACGGGGCCGCCTCAATTTGGGAGCTGCAAGGCGCGGTGCTCCTACCAGCGCGGGAACCCCGCCACCGCCCGAGCCCCGGTGCCGCTGCCCCTGCCCGAACGGGGGTGTCGATGGCCACGGGCGATTGGAAAGGCCACACGGCAGCGGCTCCCGGCGACACCCGCCGCTCCTGCAGAAGGCAATAAACTTAACCCGAGGAGAGAGCGCCGGAGCCCCTGCGGCGGCTCCTCCTCGGGCGGCCGCGGCGCACCGTGCCGGCGGGCTGGGGGCGCGGCGCCCCGGGCGGCAGCACCTTGCGGCAGGGCAGAACCCGGGCAGCCGCTCGCCGCCCCCGCGCGGCCGGGCCCCGGTAAACAAAAGCCCGGTGACAGGGCTGATCCCCCGCGGAGCCCGGCGCCTCTCCCGCCGAGCGCGCACGCCGCCTTACCCAGCCGAGAGCCGCGGTGGGCTCCCCCAGCGCTCCCGCCTCAACGCTGCCCCCGCGCCTCCTCCGGCCCGCGGCGGCTCGGCGCCTCGCTGGAGAACGGCCGCTGCCGCCGCCCGCCTGACAGCCGGCAGCAACCGCCGTGGCGCCTCAACGCCATTGCAGGCAACGGCAACGGCGGCGGCACCGACACGGCTCCGCGCGCACACCCGCGGCGGCAGCGCGGGGGAGGAGAGCCGCCGCGCCCCGCCGCAGCCGCGCTCCCGCCCGTCGCCCGCCCCTCCGCCACGGCGCGGCCACTGCGCCCCCGCCGCGGAACGCGCCCCGAGCCGCCGCCGCCGCCCGCTGCGGGGCCTCCCGCCGCCGCCGCTGCCGGCGGGTGACAGGTGCCTCACCTCCTCGGCGCGCCGCAGTGGTTCGCTCCGCCGGGGGGGCGGGGGAGGCGGCAAGCCGCGCTGCCGCTGCGGTCCGGCCCCGGGCGGTTACCGCCGAGCGGCGAAGGCCGGGCCAGGTCGCGGCCACGCCGCCTCCGCGCCCGGGCGACGGGCTCACCCGCGCCGCTCCGCCGCGGTGCCAGCGTGGAGTCCCGCTGGCTTCCCCCTGCCCCGGCTCGCCCCCTTCCTCCGCCGGGAACGCTTGTTACCAGCCTGAGCCTTGTGGACCGGGCCGGTTCCGCTCCCGCCCGTCTCTCGGTGTACCCGCCTCCGCGCGGGGAGGGGGAAGAGTCCCGGGTCCCGCCGGCGGCCCGCAGCAGGGGAACCCCCGCGTGTTGCCGCTGCGGGAAACCTGTGGGGCACTTGGGTGCGCTGAGAACTCGCTGCAGATCGAGGCTCGGCGTGTTCCTTCCCTCCCTCCCTCGCTATGAAACACAAGCCATTTAACCCAGCCCACGCGAAGGAGCAACGCGCTGATTGCAAACCGCTAAACAACTCCGAACGGTGCTTGTTCCGGCAATCGCTGACAGGGGCGGAGAATGACAGTGGATTGCCCTCTGTACAACCACAACCAGCGTGCCTTTGTTGGTTGTTAGCTGAGTGAATTCGCCACAAAAAATGTTTTGGCTTTATGCAGTGAATAAGGAAACTTAATTGCAGAACGTGAAGTCTCTAGGTAATTTGTAAAATTGGCAATCCGAGAAGGTAATGACGGTTAATCACATAGCAACTCCCCAGCAAAGTTCATTAAACTAATTGCATAAATATCCAGAAAATGGCCTGGGGATGCACTTCGCAAATTCTGAAAATTAATTATTATACATACAGGATCAAGACAGGGGTGACTGAAAATAAAGACATAAGGTATGTAGGTTCACAGACTTAATTTATTAATTTTAATGAGACTGAGGCAGGGGTACTATATACTCATCTAAGTGTTCACAGGTGTCACTCTCCAGTTAATCTAATTTGCACCAAGGGTATGCAGCTCAAAATGCTTGCATCAATGAAGTTTAAATAACCAGCACTTTTAATATTGACAGGCAAACAACAAACTGCATAAAACTGACTGAAAACCAGCATTTTGGTAAATAAATACACGAGAGGCTGGGAACAGAAGTGAGGACATTTCAATAGCGGTTTTCCTAGTGCCAGCAATGAACCTGTCCTGGTGCACTGCACGGCCTCCCCTCAGGCTATTGCTGCTGGAGGACAGAGGCACAGGAGGAGGTGAGGGGATGCTGGATGCCCCGCGGGCTGCTGAGCATTGCCGTGCCAAAGCACACCACCACAGCAGGGAGAAAAGGAGAGTGGATAAAGGTATGTAATGAGCGAAGATATAGACACCTGAGCTTCCACAGCGGTTACAGAAAGCTCCCTTTCTGAGACCGTTTCCCAAAGCAGAAGAATGAGGGAAAAAACTGTTTCACAGCTGCACGCAGTGAGGAGTCCTACAGGTGATTCCCTGCACAAGAACTAGAAATATTGCAACTAACCAGGACATTCCCTATTAAATTCTAACCATCAGATAATACACCAGATCTGAGGCCCAACCTCTCCACATGCGGAGTGGCTGAAGAGCTTAGCATGTACCAGATAGGTATCTGGAAGAGTTTTATATTTCAAGCAAAAGGGCACAACCCAACGTTAAACAATCGGTGAAACAATTGAAGTAATTTTAAAGAGACTAATTTGCATCTAATTATGTAAAGATAATTAGAAAAGTATCCACTACCATATCTACATAACCAGAGCCATAAATATTATTAAATCCTTTTTCTAGCGGAAACCTTGCAAAAAAAAAATGGCCACTTCTGACCTGTAGTATATATTTTAAACAATGTGCCGAAGAAGACATTTTTATTATTTCATGGCAGAATAGTACAAACTATCTCAATATTATACTTTAGTAGAAAGTAAGGAAACAAGACAACTCATTGATGCTGATGGAAGGACACAAGAAATCTCAAGTTTTCCATGAAGAGAGACATAATATATTACATATGTTCTCCTTAGATGTGTTGTAAGTAGACAGCATAGATGTTCAAGCAAACAATATCCAGCTTTGACACAAAATCTAATTCAAAATTATTTTATGTAATTTCCTGTTACTTCAGTACCACCTCAGGTTCAGAAGAGCCAAGATTTGTAGAAGCTACTGGCAATTTTGGCTGCTCAAACAAAGACAGTTTGGACCTTATTTAGGGGTTCAACTTTGATCACTGACATGTAAGATATTCAAACTCACTAATCACAAAAAAATATTAAATTTACATCCTTATTTACACAGTGCCTGTGTTAAAGAATATTATTGTAGTCTCTATGATAATAAATTGTATTTTGTTTTGATTGGTATGTCACTTTCCCACACAGACTCTTCATATATGAGCATGGCTGTTGCAGCCAACTATAAAAATCAGAATTGTGTGTCCTTTTACATTTTCAGTATTTCTGTGACAATCCATTTGACTAGAAGGTATTTTTAGGCTCTGCTAAAGCATGATTGACATTTCTGTTAATTCCTGAGCAACATCAAAATGCCAAACAGCATACTTCAGGGAAGATAAGAGACAAAGGGCCTCCTCATTATGTTAGTATAAATTCTGAGTAACTTCACTGAAGTTACGGAATTACTCTGCTTCCCAACCAATGGAAATTTAAAATCTGTTCAGCTTAATATTTACCTATGATAGAGTACGACTGTTAACTTGCACTGGAGTAGCAACTCCATTCAAATTATTCTGAATTTGCACATATGACAGGGAAAGAGACCCAAGTTGTTTAACCTGACAGCATCACTTCAAATTACACTCAGTATCTTTTAAAACCAGTTTTGACACAGTCCTCCAACACTGAAAATAATTGATTTTCTGTTTATTCTAGATGAGTGAATTATGTTACTTACAAACATGACTATTTGGAGGTCACCAATGTGTTGTTTTGAGTCACTTCTGTGCTTCTAAGCCACACAGGTTTTGAGATAGCCATTTATTTGCACAGCAGAGAAGCAATGCAAGTTTTTCCACATGGCTCAGGTAAAAGAAGAAACTCATTCCATCATCTGTCTCCTGTCAGTGTCTTTCTAGTGTTGCAAGATAATATCTGTACATACATGTACAATTGGAAACTATTTACCTATTTTGATCTTTGTCTAAGAAAGCCTCTATCAGCTCTCCTGCCAAACCACTGGCAGGCAGGAGGTTTTTTTGTCCTTATATCACATCATAAACAGAATTGAGTTCTATTTTTTAACACTCAGCCATTAATTCTTATTACATAATCCAGTTTAAAGAAAAAGATCTTGTCTGAACAAGATACATACATTTTGGCAGATAAGGAATGTTCAAGTTAGGGTTCCCCTGTACCAGAGTAGCAGGAGACTAAAATAAAGAACAAACAGCTGTAATAATGAGTTGATAACCTTTAGTTTCAAACATTAGCAGTCTGTGATTGCAGTAAGTGTAATTCTTTTATATAGGAAGCTATTAATAGTTAAAAATGGGAGCTCATTAATATCACTAATTTGGCAACTTTAGAAGATTTTTACATAGAACATGTCAAACTACTTGAAAGCTCAAGAATAGCATAAAAAAAAAGAACTTTTCCTGAGAGTTCTGAAGAAAATCTCTGTTAATGATAACAAACCTACATGTTCTAGCAGTTTATCAGAAAGGCAAACATTAGCATTATGAAGGTCTAAACTTGGCTAGTAATAGCCTTTTCTAACTTACAATGAGGAGACTATCACATCCATTCTTAAACATTCTGCTTTTAAATTATTCAAGAAATGCACAGTTATGGCTAGAATAAAATATAATTTTCAAAAGGGAAAGATATAAATTATACACTGAATACAACTACTTACATTGAAATACCGGTTTTGCCTATATTAAAAGCTAAAAATCTTAAAAATGGTCAAAAGAGCTGTATTTCACACAGCTTTCTTGCATGAGCTCTCAAGACTGAACTCTGAACTTATAGCACAACACAGATAACTATTAGTTACCAGACTAGCTAGAATGATGCCAGCTAGTTGCAGAAAATATGATCTCATGGGAAAGGAAATGAATAAATGTTCAGTCTGATAGGAATTCGCTAAGAGTCAAACCCTGGCAAAACTCATATTTTATGTTAAGATATTCAGAAAACAGATTAGTTGACAAAATGAGTAAGATACTCCAAGGTGAATGGTACCTGTCGCATACCTTGATTCATCAGGTAAGTATCATATGTAGATACACAGTATAGAAAAACTCCAACATCAACAAGATTCAGACTTTGAAATATTACTATTTCAACTATTTCAAACTAGAAAATCAGAAATAAGAGATAGTTGGGAGCATCATAATAATAATTAATATTACTTCTTAATGGAAATACTTTCTTATAATAAAATGCATTTTCTATTGAAAATAAATTTTTTCTTAACAGTCAGAATCTAGAATACAGAAAATAATGGTGTTTACCAGTCTGTGCAAAAGCATTATCTCAGAGTATTTCTTCTGCAGTAAATATCCACTACTATTCTTAAAGAACACTTAGTGAGGCAGAGGAGAAGAGCTAGAAATATACTTGATGTTCAGAGCTTATGAGTCTACTTGATACTGTCAGTATGTTACACAAAAGCAAATCTGATTACTGAGTTCAGTAATCATGACCTTGCCAAATCGGGTAGTGTTTTGTCATGAAGAAAACACAGCAAGTTCGGCTTTCACCTTTTCCAACTGACGGACTATTCGAATTCGATGGCACTTTGGAGACTATGCTCCCATTCTGGAAGGAGCCACAGATGACTTCGCAGAGAGAGAAACAGAGGATGGAGTTCACAAAACGCAGCACACTACTGCTGCCTTGCAGTGTGCAATTTTTTGGCAAGTGGGAAAAAATATTTGTCTGGATTGCTCCACCCTGAAGCTGACGCATGCGCCTCTATCTGAGCTCACATCATAGTAGTCTGTGTCCCAAGCCCTCCTGGTAACATGAGTGTGGGCTGATTACAGCTGAATTACTGGAATTTGTTTCTCCCTTTTCCTTTAAAAAAACCTAGTAATTAGAATAAATACAAATGAAAAAACAGCTGTTTAGCTCAATACAGTAATCTGTCACATATAGTATGTAGAACCAAACATAGTTTTTCATACTTGGTTACCTGCCGTATACTTTGATTACATTTCCCCCTTCCTTACAGGTACTGTCTTGCTAATACACCCTCAGTGAAAATTCTCTCTTAAAGCTAGACTTGGTAGTCAGTTTAATTTAGTGCATAAGAGCATTAAATACTTAATTACTGTGTTCTGTATGGCATCAGATAATAAACGTAGGCCAGCTAAAAATATTCAGTTATTTTGGAAAAGCTGTGCTCTTTGCCAAAGCACAGAAACCATATAATTGTGCTACAGTCACTGTAGAAATACAAGTTACCAGTTAGAGGTGTCTATAAATAAGAGTTCTATGATAACAATAAAACACTTGTGTAAAGAGAAAGAGAAATCAAGAAGGGTGACCATCACACCATTAAAAAGAAAAATGAGAACACTGCCATCATGTTGAAAGACAAAACATAAGAATTAATGAATCAAAGTCCACAAATTTACATCATCTTTAAGAAAGGGAAGGAACACTCACATCAATCAGTATAGAATTATAGAAGAATAGGATTACATCCATATTTGCATAAAACAGGACAAGCAATTGCATGAGGCAGAAGAGACAACTTTTGAGGGATCTAGGTCATTGCCCAAGACAAAAATACCCAGGAATAGCTGCTATAAGGTAGCCAGCTTTATAAAAGCAAAACCATCAAGCCACCAGGAAAACAGTGGAAAGAAAGATCACAATTCTACATGCCGAATAACGGGCCTAATATTAAACTTACAAGTGTGTAATATTCAAAAAAAATAAATAAAAAGCAGCAGTCGAGGTGAGTGAAGAAAAGCTCTTTGGCTCTCCCTGTCGGATGAAAGCAGCAATGGCTCACTTGTGGCAGATGTGTTCCAGTACCTTTTCAAGAAACAATTTAGAGTAGAAAAAAATACTGAGTTTCTTTATTGCTCTGAAGAATTATGTACCATTAGCTCTGTAAGTACAAATGAAAAGGTGCATTATTAGACAAGTGTCATTTCACTGTTAATTCAGTGGCTAAATCTAAAAGTGAGACCAATGACAAAAGGACTTTGCTTCTTTAATAAAAATTCATCTGACATGCTGAGTAGGTGCAAGCAAGCAGGAACACAAGATGGCTGGAAAATGAAAACTTTCTGTCCTTCAAGAAAAGGGTTGCATTCTGGAAAGCTGCATTAGTTATGATTACTCTGATGCAATACATATTTCCAGTAATAACAATGTAGATGCATGCTTTCTCAGAAGGGAAGTGACCCGTCTCTAGAAGAACTTGAGAAGCTATAACTTGTATTAGCAAGTGTTGGAATAGGCCTGCACAAGGGGTTTAGGCAATGGATCCTTGATTCTCCAGGAGGAGAAGTTTCTGTCGAAACCAGAGACAAACAGAACTTTTGCTGTCATGGAAAGTTATATATATACACAACCTACCCATCTGTTTTCACTAAAAAAGTTATGTCTGATCTGGTCACTGGTAACTTTACTGTGAAATGACAGAGATTGAAGAGCTCCAGGATGCGTCAGGTGAGTGGCACTTATGTCTGAGAGGGCTAGTGATTATTCAAGTGCCCCTATTAAGGATGACCATTTTTATTCATTCAGGCAGGAAGTCATGCACACAGCACAATGACAAGATCACTTAGTAATTAAGCTGATGGTAGGGCTTGGACCTAAATATCTGTGTGTGCTAGCGTCTGGGCAGCAAAAGCAGGTACTGCAAGCAGGCTGCCTGGCAGTTGAATAGAAGCAAACATACCAAAATCCAGAGCGTTAACAAGTGAATGGGAGGGAATGCAGAACCAAGCAGAAACAGGATGCAGAATTCTTCCTCTTGTATTAGCATCGCTACATGTAATACATCTCTCACAAATGACTGACCTCTCTTCCAAGCACTATCTTGTCATCTAAGAAAAACCGCTTTAAAGAAGTGGGGAGAGAGGGCTGGACTGAAGGGTGAAGGAAGGAAAGTGAGATTACAGAGGACTATAGTAGTTTAGGCCTGCTACCCTGCAGTCTACATTAGTTTCATGCTGTGCTGTGTGAAAGAGAAAACAGTGTTTAGGAATAGATAGTGAGGAGGTGGAGGCAGAAGGGAAATACAGATGGATACAAAACTGCCAACAATGTGTCAGATCTGAGAAGAGAGAGGTTGTAAGGAGTGTATGAGGAACAAAAGAACCTTGACCCTTTTTATTTATTTATCTATTTTGGATGTAGTGGAACTTTCAGATAGGGAATAAAATGACAAACAGAAGATAGGGAAGCTGCATGTGTCCATGTCTCTGTAAGAGTCCCACCAATGCCTTGACTACGATGATGAAAACCAGGCTAGCAAGGAATGGCACATGAGCATTAAAATACTGGAATGCATCATGTACTATCTGGTGCTACAGCAGCTCTGTCTAGAACACAAATATTCTCTCCAGCATCTTACTCTCCTGTCAGGCATAAAAACACTGGCTCCAGTTGGGGTAGGTTGTATGGTAAAGACACCATCTAATCTACACCAAAAAACTTCCAGCTGTAGGTAGGGTTTTGTTGTACTTCAAGGGGTCCAGCTTGTCTTATAACTGTAACAGGGAAAGAAGTTTTTAAAAAGAAAAAGGAAGGAAGTGGCTCAGGCAGAGCAACAAGGGAATGATTAGCTTGCATGGCAGTGCTCCTCTCAGACTGCACAGAAGACTGACAAAGGGCAAAACTCCAGAAACAACAGGCAAGTAACTGAGGTGGGAGAGGGGGAGGAAAAAAGAGCATTTTCCTTGTCTCTTGTATTTGAGAGCCTACTCTATCAACTTTGTACAAAAGCTCTAAAAGAGCATATAGAGGTAGTGAAGAGACTATTCTCATCAGGTGAAGAAATTCTTTCATTTCACTGCAAGGAAAAAAGTAAATGGATATTTAATATAGTATGAGGCAGTAGTAACTCATGGTGCTACTACTAGTAAGGCACAGTGCCATTCAGAGAAGGAAAAAGAACACAGTGCACCAAGTCTTCAGAAACAGCTGAGAGAGTGGGAGTTCAGATCAAACCTAAATTCACTAGCACTACAGTTCGCCCATGCATGATGTTCTAAGCAGTTTGTAAGTCCTTTGGAGGGGCCATCTAAAGCTATGCATAGATGCATGCAAATGGGTACCATGTTACTATTTTACTATCTTTGTAAAAAATAAGATAATGCTAGGCATAAGTTTAACTATGATAATTTTTCACTTCCCACAACTGCAAAGCTGCCAAGTCCCTGCCAACTGCCTATATAAGATTTGTAGATTGCTGGAGGAAGTCTGCACCAAGTAAGGGAGTTTGAGATTTTGCTTTTTCTGGTTTTCATTGCTCTCCCTCCTCTCTGGACAGCAGATGGTGGCATTACCATGGATGGATTATTTGTTAAAATAGATCTTTTTATGAATTCTCAATATAAAAATCATGGAAGTGTCAGAACACAGGGCACACCAGGTTGGCCTGGTGTATTAACTGTTTTAAGTTTAAAAGGACAATTGAGACAAGAGAAAAAAAAAAAAAAGAAAAAAAAAGCTTTTCTATTGCGAAGAGAAAACTCTGAATTAAATTCTGCTGTCTTAGCTACTGTAAATTTACATTATACCAAGGCACTAAATTCTGAGTTTTTATCAGGATGAAGATTATTAAGTCAAAGTATTCTACAGTTTCCCTGAATTCATTATGTTTAAAAAATATGGGATATTCAGTAACATTGTGGACCAGTAAACAGAATGGGGAATGTATTTCTGACTGTATTGAAACATCCTCATCACTAGAAAAGGAAACATCTGTAAGCCTCCCAAACTACAGAGAGCACTGGATCACTAGAAAGTTAAGTTTAGGACTCTGAACCTATACTGTAAAGGTAGAAATATGGACAATACACACATAAGGCCTAAACTACTTATTTTTAGGCAGGCTTTCTAATTGCTGCCTGGAGCATTTCCTATTGCTCTTAAATACTCAAAACATTTTTCTTTTAAATAGATTTTCTGAAGCTTGCATTCAGAACTGCTATAATAGCTATCTCACTAAATGGCCAGCAGAACTATCTGTTGGTGGTACAACAACAAATGGGAAAGAATTTTGAATAGTAGTGGGGAGAAGCAGAACAAGGAGGAGATATTTTAGGGAAATACAAATGTATGTATTACCACTTGGACATTTATTTTAATATGCTGAGTAAAACTGGGGTTCAGTAGTAGTACAAAAGGGTAAGTAAAATATCCTTTAAAGGACAGCGTGCATCTCATGTTACTTGAAGAAAAAAGAGAAAAAATATTATGATCAAAAGACAGGCTGGACAAGTCACTTTAGGATCTCTAAATGCAAATAATCTCATTTTGCACCTACCCCCACTCCCCCTCTCAATTTTTATGGGTCTGTTCATACAGATATGTTTTAGAAAAATTGCTTAGTTTGAGCATAAACAAGCTCATACTGTTTTCCACAACATTTATATATGGCACTTCTCCTTTCTGCCCTTGTAGTCTGCAGTCTGGCAACCAATGCTAGCAGGAATTTCAGGGATTCAGAATCTCAGGGTTGAGGCCTTTATTTTTTTCTGCTTTCTTTCACTAAAACCTTTGCTCTATCAAACCTGCAATTACTGCAAGGAATGACTCCTGCTACATTGCACTTTAAGAAGATCAACCTTCTGCCCAGCTCCATTCTTTCCCTTCCTCCTCAAACTGTCTTCATAGATGTAAACCATTTGATTCAGTACTTAATGAAAATCACTGACCATGTAGCCTTGTTTAACTTTTTGCCTTCTCCATTTAATTTATAGAGAGTTTGAAAAGCATAAACTTAAAATCGAATATCCAGCCATCTACAATTAATACCATTACTGAGGTACACACAATTTCTCATATTAAAACTACCTGTAGTACTTTGTACCACAGAATATATGATTACCCAGGATACATACCAGCCGTCCTTGTAGTCAGAGACTGTAATGCTGGAAAGCTTGAGCTTGATCATGCCTTCCCCTTCAGCAATAAGTCAATAACAAGGTCCTCATGGATGCAATATCGAGAGGAAAATGAAGAACTTCCCGCTGAAGAAATGAGAAAGTTCCCTAGGAGATAAGTCAGTAGGGGTATGAACCTTAGGCCACATAGGTGGGGAAGTTCAAGAAAAGTTTTTGTAGGAATGAGTCATTAATTCTTCACTAACTGATTCATCTGTAACACAAGAAATTTTAAAGAGGACATGTACAGAACAGTCTGTGTTTTCCATGGAAGGCTCAAAATTGGAGAAGAAAAATAGATGCTACAGAGGAGAATTAGAATTTTTAAGTTAGTGCGCTAATCTTGGGCATGATTAAGATATTTCTTTAATTTTTTGCCTTCCGAGAGCAGACTATAACTCATCACAAAATAGAGGCTGTTTTAAAGTAAGAGTAATTGTTGCAAACTATGCTGCCTTAAAATGTTTCAAAAGTAGAGATTCACATTAATTGAAAAGCTGTTCATATCTCATCTACTACTGCTTGTTCTGTGTTGCTTTTGGAGAAGAGAATTGATTTTGTATTTATTTATTTTACATACCTTATTTAGGTGTAATTGGTTCTGTTATTTCAAACCTGTGCAAAATTAAGTGTATAAAGTAATAAGGCAATGGAAGACAGTATTTTCTTAAAAAGCAGAGGTCTTAAATATTGGGCTTTGCCGTAATTAGTTCTATGTATATTTTGAAAGCTGATTTTGTATATTTAACCAATGGCAAGCAGTAGGAAATTACAGAGATGGTGCTAATTTTTATGTGTTTATTTCTTTGTTTAACTAAGCCTGTACAAACAAATTCAGTGAGGTTCAGATCAGAATCCTACATGAATGTTTAATTCTTTTCAAACTCAACAAAAAAAAAAGACATAACGTTCTTTACAGTAGGTAGGTGTAGGAACTCTCCTTTTCCCCTGATCCTTCTTAGTTGAGCTAATCACAGCTCATAGTAAACCCACAGGGGAAAGCTAACCACTCAACAGCTCGTGTGACATAAGCTTATCCCTCTGTACACACAGTGGTCTTGCTCTACATGGTAACAGAGTGGAGAGCAGCATGAGAAAAGCTTCTGCACCTCACACACTGGGATGCCATGTTTATATAGAGAAAACAACGAGGAGATCACCTCCGTGCCCCTTGACTACAGAGCCTATAGCTTTGCTTGCCCATACAAAGGGGAGCAGAGCTCTCAGTATGTTCTCTTTACCCATGCACACAGACAAGGGTTAGGTACACAGGGCCACTTAGTGAAATGCAGATGAGGAGGGGAAGCAAGCAGAGCATTTTTCCCTGGGGCCTTTGTTTTGAGGGGTCAAGGAAGCCTGCCGCATAGTGGTACAAGTCTCTCAAAACATAGTCGTGGACTCAGTCTTCCTAGAGCTTGTGTGGGAGTGCTTGTGGGAACATTTTGCCCCTTGAATAGAGCACAGTATAAATTCCTGGCAGACTGCTGTGTAAATCACAGCCACGTTACCAAGGACAAAAATGTAACCCCACTTATTAGACTAGATCCTCTTTTAGCCCAAGTCAGCATTGCTTGAGTCACTGCAACAGCTTAACTAGCATATCACCAGGGCATCTGCTGAGTTCCTGTGAGCCTAACAAAAACTGAACAGAAGACACCTTTAGTTTCACTGAAATCAGGAACAGATCAGTTCTGGGGAAGGTTATGCTTCCAACATACCAAACTGCAGTTGTTTCTTGGGTGCTGCTTTTACTTGGTCCTGAACAAATTCCTTGCTAGCTGCTCTAGAATCTTCTGGTCTGGCAGTTCTTTATTTCCTTACAAAAAAAGAGACTTCAGTGAGTTTAACTGAAGAAGTGGTATGGTAAAGGGAGTACCTGATATTTTTTCAGATACAAACAGTATGATGCTTATGTAGTAAAAATAATCGTGGGATATGCCATACACATTCTAGTATCTACCTAAGATATGAAAAAGAAATGTAACAGTTCAAGCAGTAGCTGGAATAATGATTGTAATTCTTGATCTGCTTCCACCATTGTAAAAGTTGAAGTCAAATTATTTCAACACTGTCTACTCTTTTCCCCTCTTACCTAACCTTAAGTACACTTTTAGGTTTACATTTCACAGATTTAACCACTTCCAGAAATAGAGACTTCTTGTTTGAAGGACTACTTAGTGGTCATTAAGTTACTTCTTGCCAAATTCTCAAATAATTGCCTCAAAGGTTTCTGCAAGGTAAAATATATTTGGCATGCATAATTGGAAGAGACAACATAAAACATACATTGCATCCTTTAAATAAACAATTAAAATATTACTGGTTTACACAAGACTACATAAAGCTGGCAGACCTGTCTGCTGAGTCATTAAAGTAACTCTACTTTCATGCTTCCACCCTTCACTGGGAATCAGACTTTTTTTTTTATTATTTAAAATGACTACCATTATCCTTGCAGATAAAATCTTGCCCCAGCATATTGATACATGAAAGTCATAGTAACGAGCTTCTTTTAAATGACTCTTGAAACATTCTGTACAGTGTCTTTTCCAACCTAGTTTACATTTAAAAGCTCCTTCAAGTTTTTCATCTCATAACGAAGTTCAAATAGTAAAACAGCAAAACAAAGATGACAATCAATTACGATATCAGAGACTAAGCACACAGTAAACATATTTTTTGTGATTCTAAATTAGTTGATGCTTGTATTTCTTCAAATAATCTTAGATCATAGTTAACTTACTGTGAAAACATTCCTTCTTGGATGGGTGAGGAAAAAAAATATATCTTATAGTTTTGCCTTCTGCTGGGATAGTACACTTTACAAAAGAGTGAAATTTTTATTAGCATCGTTCTACCATGATTTTCAGCAATAAAAAAGAGATGTATCATTAACTCTGACTTGTACCATATCAAAATAAGATTAATTGCAGCAGTGGGGCCTATCACGTGCAGTTCAAGGAGAGTGTGGCTGTAAGTTCAACAGCCAGGATTACACAAGACCTTCTCTAACCTAGTAGAAAAGTGCAGACTCTTTGTGGGGAAAAGATGCCTGCTGCTTCAGTGAAAGCTTTCCTAAGCACCTACTTTTGTATAATAAACAGTAGGAACTAAGGGTCTACTGTAAAGAAGATCACAGCATACAACCGTAACTACTAGAGGAAGTCACTGTAAATTTCAGATGTGATTTCAGACCAATTTAGTTAGCAGCACACTAATCTGCACAAAACATTTATTTCAGTGAGCGTGACAGCAACATTTACAAAAAAGTTAGTGTCTCATGCAGGTCTGTAGATTAGTCTAATTAAAATGAATTAACCAACTTAAAGTTTGATTTTAAGTATAATTTTCTCATGAAGACAAGCCCACTTTCTTGGAGCATTGCCCACATTTGTCACACTTGGACATTTTGTTCAGAGCAGACATAACATTTTTGATAATATACAGTATGTCAGATAAAGACACAGCAGTTTGTCATGGGTGGGCTGATCCTCGCCCACTTGAGTTAGACAGGTTTTGGAGGACTTGTGAGAACAGCAGAGAGCTTCTCTTGTGATTAATAAGCATGCGGCATTGTTCAATCTCCCAGGAAACGATGCTGTTTGATTTGGGCACACTGTACAGAAATGGCAGTTGTATCAGCCCTGTCCTTTGTTCCGCTGTCTCCTATCAGATGTTTAGGAACCACCACCATTCCAGCTGCTCTTACATGGTTATCATTATATTCTCTCTCACTGCACCACCCGGACCAGACCTTCAAGATCAGCACTAACCCTGATGCCTTTTTCTCCAAAAAAAGTGCTTGAGATTTATGATTCATCAGTGGTAACAGTCTTCAGTTTCTCCTCTAATAGTCATCTTGCCTAGTGTCTGCAGTCAGCAACTGGGGATCTAGCTCAGAGAACAGCAGGGAACACAGTGTTAAGCAGCCTACCAATATTAGCATTTGGTGGCTCGTTATGCTCCACATCCACAACAAGCCTGTTTTACAGACTTCAGGAAAGAGAAGGAGCAGTCTCCTTCCCAGCATAATTTCAATTAGGTCAACTGGTCACAGGAATGAAAAATTTTGGTTATGTCCTTCACTCCTGGAACTTGAGGCGGGCATACTGTATAGAGCTAGTAGCAAATTTAAGAACTGGCTAAACACTTGTCTCAGTCAAGCAGTAAGAAGTGAATAAACTCTTCTAGGCATTAAAAACACAGAAATATTCTTCATTTATGTTTACCTTTGATCACCAGACCTGTACTGGGGAGTAATTTAACATGATTAAAACATACATTAGGAAATCTGATATTAGAATTACGAAGAAAATGGGCACTATGTTGCACTTTTAAACTGCACACCTCCTGCTTGCAGGGTTTCTTTGCTCAGGGCTAAGGGTGCCCAAATAATGTGACCCAAAGACAGAGCATAACAGTTTGCCAAGCCCACATATTCCCTAACCGAGCTTCATCTGCCACCCCATCCTTCTTCTTTATTAGGTACTCCTTGATATTGTCAGTAATACAACAGGGTTTTTATCTATAAGCCCACCAAAATTCTTCTTTAATGCAGAAAAACCCTTTTTACAGATTTTTTTTTTTAATGCAAACATCTCATTCTATTTTAGCTTCATCCACAAGCTAAGAAAAAATATTTTTAAATTTGAGTCCTGATTTTTAAATACAGTAATTGCCTTTGGTGTTTATAACATATTAATTACTGGCAAGAGACAGAAATGGGATTTTTTTAATTTAATCACTAGATTAAATCATTAATTACATCTATGTTTGATACATTATATAACACAGAAATAACAGTAGCTGTTCTCCCTCAGGATCTATTATTTCAACTAATTGCAAAAAAAAAAGTTTTTCCAAACACTGTAATAATGCTCTATGTATGCACTTTTCTTTTTTCTCTATTTATGTTTTTGAAATAGAGATCAAAATAATTATACAAAGCTGTATATTAAATATTTAAGCTCAAAACCACTGGAAAATCAGATGATGGTAAGGAATATAAAAATTACTTTAAGAGAAAATATTTTTTTTAAAACGTATCTTGCCATTTACCCTCCTATAATTCAAGTTGGAATTGTGCTACACTAAAACTACAAGGTATTGGTCAAATTTAAGTCTCTGTACGGAATACAGTTCAGGTCTTTTCTATGTATTGGCATTTACGGAAAACTGGCACTTTGCTGCAAGATTTGTAGAACCTTCTTTCTTTTCCTTGTTATGAAAGAGGTCATCTGTCATAACAGATATCACAGATCTAGAAAAGGGCAGACTTTTCTCTATCCTCTCCATATTTTGTCTCTACAAGAGTGAAATGCTGTGTTCCCATCTGTGTGATCCTTCATGGGTATTCTCAATATTTCAGGAAAATAACCCCAATGACTATGACTATGGCAACCAAATAATGGCCAGCTTACCAGAGCATCTAATTGGACTTCAGTGTGACTTTATTCATTACCTAACACCACTCTTGAGGGAGTGAGCTCCCTCCCACGGAATCACAATAAACAACCCTCATTGT
Organism: Pterocles orientalis; assembly: GCA_011057875.1. Taxonomy (NCBI): domain Eukaryota; kingdom Metazoa; phylum Chordata; class Aves; order Pterocliformes; family Pteroclidae; genus Pterocles; species Pterocles orientalis. The sequence continues at coordinate 32,047 of WKFP01013235.1, read as the reverse complement.
ATCTAATAGTCATGGTAAGATGTACTTAACATTTTGCAGAAACCACGACAGTTCAGTTCTGGAGACAAGTCAATGTTAGTACCTGGAAAGCTGTTCCCAGGACTGTTTCCTGCACAACCATTCAATAGTCTCTAAAATTAAGTGGGTCTGTACCTCTGCCACACATATGATCAACTCACCTCCTAGTGAGCACTGCTTCCTCCTCACCTTCCCTGGACTATGAATGTTTCAATTTAACAGAGTTTCCCTTCTGTCATTCAGGAAGTCTAAAAGCACAGGAGAATATAGTGGTTTTCCCTTTTAATACAGCTAGTATGAACCCTACAGATACACAAAGCAGACTTGGCCTTCTTCCAGTTATCTTCTTTTTTTCTCTCCTTCAAAACATAATAATCTCCAGTGCCTTCCATTAAACACTGGAGAAGTAAATCTTTGCCCACTGGTAAAAAACAAGATTATTATTTGACTGTTTCAAGACTCATCAGTTCTCATTCTCTGGTTCCCATGGAAACTATCCCCAGTGAAGTTTGAGAGGGGCTATGTGCGCAGCAGAAATGCTGATAATAATGGAGAGAATTAAGTTTCTGCTGGGGAAAATCTTCAGTCATTTTCAAATTTTGTCCAGGCCTTGGATGGCAAACCATCTGCTAGTTTCATTTTTGCCAAATAAAAAAGTAGAAATCAGTATTTTGCCATGCTGATTTTTAGTTCATGACATTTTTGGGGAAAAAAGTGTATTTTCTCTGAACAGAGACCAATGTAATCAGCATAAAATACACTATTATGCTGAAATTAGTCCAGTAATAATGTTTTCTGAGGGACTTTGTATCTAAATATACGGATAAAATTTTGTCAGCAGAGGTACATTTACAGTCTCCCTTGAAACAGTGAGACTGTTTCAATGAACCTTTGCTACAAATTAATTTTATGGAGCAAGAAGTAATACATTACAGTTGGAACTGTCCCAGCATCCTCAACAGAAAAATACAGAAGGGGATACAGTAAAAAAATGAGAGGAGAAAAAGTGTTCACTTAAATACAAAATTTTGTAAAAAGTATGATAGCTCTACTAAATTCTGATCCTTGATGAATGAAAAGCAGTAGGTTCAAGAATGACAGTATTTCATTAAAAAAATCCTATGCTTAAAATTAAATCTAATTATCTTCCGTAGAAAAAAGTTATACAGCTTTAAAACAAGCTGGATGATTGAAAGATATGGTTATAATGATGAACAATATTATAGAGACATGATTATTAGGTAAAGAATTACAGAAATTATGATTAGGAAAAAATTAATATCTCATTTTTACAGATTTGGAAATAGAATAGGAAAAGAGACAGGAAAAGGAGCAAGGGCACTAACATGGGACCCTACTCAGTTAAGGCTACATTCAACAGAGAACTTAAACACCTACATAATTATATAGCAATTCCAAAACCATGAACGAGGCAGCTGCAAGTGCCTACTTCAAGGGGCACCTCCCACTTAAACCTGAAAGTTTTCTAAAAATTTTGCTTCTTTGCAAGCAGAAAATGAAGCATCTTGGCAGCTGTGTGACTTGCCTATTCTAACTGAAGACCCAAAATCCCCAGGTGTCATTGGTCCCCAAGGAGCTCAATACCTGAACTCAGAATATAGCCAGCCTACAGCAGGAACCCAGAATACTTCACAAAATGAAGAGGTGAACATTTTCTTTTAAAACACAGACAGAGAGGAAGAAATTGCTGCAAGTGTTCATTCTTACACAGTATCCTGCTGATTAGAACACTCACTGGAAAAAACAGGAGACAACTGGGTTAAAGGTCTCTTCAGCAAGAGGAGGTTCCTCTCTTGCCTCCTCTCTATCTCCTGCCTCAAAAACATGCTTAAATACCAGGCTGGAAGGTAGACTGATCAGGGGGAGCAGAACAGAAGACACAAAGGAGAGTGAGTATGTTTACCCCTGAGTTTGAGGTGTCACCTGAATGACAAAAATAAAGACTGCACCCCTTTGACTGGTTTTGGAGTTGCATTTAAAATGCACAAGGAAGTCTGGAAGCTGGGAGTGGAGAAGTTACACCTCCCTGCTGGGAGAGCCAGGCCAGGAGTCATTCTCCTCCTGGCCCCAGGACTAGCACATTCCTCCTAACCTACTCACAGAGCCCTGGCAGTACTGCTTGCTCCCTCTCCAGCTCCAGCCTCTCAGGAAGGCTGCTTGGTTGGGCACTCCCTCAGGACCTGGGAGATGTCACTTCAACATGCCCAGGTGAGCAGCAAGCCCTCACAGACTTCTCAGGTTAATGCTTAAACTACTGATTCACATATAAGGGGTGGGAGGAGGAGGGAAACCACCACAAGTTTGGTGTTTTTTTGTGGTTTTTCTTTTTTGAGTAAAAGACACAGAGGGATAAAAGCACGGACCAAAGCTTAGAGAACAAGCCTTCCATGCAGTGACAGGAGAGACAGTGTGCCAAGGGAAGGAGGTGCCTATTGCCCACAGAAAGCTATATGCTAAAGCTGCAGAAGGAGACAGGCTTTCAGAGACATCCTCATTCTTGTTAATTTGCTCAGAATGGCTTCCTGCTGAGAACGCTGACTCTTTCAGATCACCCTTCCCCATATGCAACATCCATCACCCCAACTGTTTAACAGAGGTAATTAGGGTGCCAAACACCTGCAAGTTATGCATGGGAGCCCATTTTCCATTTCTTCACCCTATTTCATCTAGCCTTCAGCCTCTACAGACCAACATTTTCCATTTGTTAAAAGCAGATAGAAAGTAGGCTTTCTATTCCACAAAGGTGGCAAGGATAAATGTACTTATTAAGATAATCAGATACCACAGTAATGAGGTGCAGTAATGGCACAGGATAAATCTCACAGAGATAAGATCCCTGTCTGAAATCTTACCTATACAAACAACAAACCTAACCAAGAAGAGAAGAGTAATATGAAATGATATCAAATGATTAGAATATTGAGTTGCTTAAAAAAGACTGACCAACCAACATTATGGGAGGAAAATACCCCTACAGGCTATGTTAAAATCACAAGCTTTCTACACAAAAGCAAAAACCAGCAAAACCACCCTCAAAATTGCCTCCCAGTTTTGCTACCTATGTGAAAGAAAGACAATTTAATAGCCTAGGCCACAGTGGTGCAGCACAAATAAGGAAGGGGAAATCATATGGAACTGGCACAACCAATATGAGATATAAATTTTTATCCCTGGACTGGGGAGGGGAAGAAGCAGCTGAACAACTGCAGAAGTGAAAAGCTTTGGCATAAAACAGAGTGAGGCGCAGACTTTCACCCTGCTGCTGGGGCTGCCTGGAGAAAGATATTTCTGCTTCACAAAAGCTGAGATTTCAAAATCTGGCTTTAAGCCAAACCAAGATGGAATTTTCCAAGCTAATGGTTTCCAAACATGACTTTTGGAAAATAAGCAAGAGCTTGATTTTCCATCAAGTAATGATCCTGTAATACAAAAGCAGAATTTGTTATAAAAACACAGAATTTAGACTTTAGCATCAGAATTTTCTATTTTTGTGAATGCAGCTTCAGTCAAATCTACATGACTTGATAAAACATTTTAAAATAACTGCGTTTTTTGATGAGAGGGTTTGTGAAGTTGCTGTCCTCACTGACTCACAAGTAAAAATCATGATGAAAACAAAACCACAAAAAAAAGCAGGAACTGGACACAAAGATCAAATCAGAAAATAAGTACTAAACAATAAAAAAAATTTTTTGAAGACATGAGAATGAGTGTAGTATGAAGATGTATTATCATGTCTCAAGTGAAAGAGAATATCTATCCAGAGTTATACAAGGTTTCAAAATGGTAGTCACTGCTGTTTGAAGTACACTGATATGGACAAGACTAGTGGACTATGTATAAAAAGAATTAATAATTCAGTAAGACAAGAGCAAATATACTACAGTTCATCAGATTAAATAGTTCTCTCATGCTTTTGCTGAACAGTCTCTGCTTTATCACTGTGCAACACGAGCATCATTTCAGCACAGACTGATAGCAGAGCCTCACTCCTGTAGATAACAGAAGTCACAGACTGAAATCCAGAGACAGTATATCTAAGGTTTCTATTGCGCCTTCCTTCAGGCACAGAAATACATTTGGGAAGTTGCCCATTAACTGAGTCATATAAATTACGTTTCATATGCATAAAAATATGGTAAATAGGATAGATGGATAAAAATAACCTCAGTCTGGGAGAACCCAGAATTTTATAACATTCACCAGTGTGAACTGTTAGGAGCTGCAGAGCTGTTCAGTAGAGGCCCTGGTTTGGAAGCCTAAGGTTGCCATCTTTTGGAATTGCATGTGAAGTGTGTAGCTCCCACTGTGCCTTTTCACGAGATCAGGAAACAGCAGTAGCTTAGTGAAAGAAATTTTGGATCAGACAAATCGCATATACTGCTAAATGGTCTTTACCTCCAAGTGTTTTAATCAGTAGTAGCATCAGACTTCTGCAGAAATGTCCATGCTTTCTTGTCATCAGTACTACATCACCTAGATAAGTTCAATACTGGTTCTACAGGTCAGCGTGAAGTACTCCAAATCACACAGAATCACAGAATGTTAGGGATTGGAAGGGACCTCGAAAGATCATCTAGTCCAATCCCCCTGCCGGAGCAGGAACACCTAGATAAGATCATACAGGAACTCATCTAGGCAGGCCTTGAATGTCTCCAGAGAAGGAGACACCACAAATCAGCCTGTGCCTTATGTGGAAATGCCACTTCATCTACTTTTTGAAGGGAGCATAGGGAAAGGCTTTCCATTTTAACCTCCACCCAGTTCTCCCACCTTGTCCCCACGCTCCTTTAAAGTCTCCTCATCATCATCTTGGAGGCAAGCTGGCCCAGTCCTTACTCAGGAGCGTTCCCAGTCTCCCTCCTGGTATGGGATTTCTGGTACCACCCTTAGTCCCTCCATTGAATGTATTGAATGAATAGCCTCTCCTAATCATGCAGCTGGTGTTGCTCTCACAGAAGGTGCCATTTTCACTCTCCCTCATCCAGGGTGCAGCAGACAGGACAACAGGCAGCCTGTTTTCTTCTGGACAAGATGCCCGCTTTCCAGCTCAGGATCCACAAACTGTCAGCAGGTTAACTCAGCTGTTTTCCAGAATAATGAGATTCAGTTCTGCTCCTCAACTTCAACAGGAATTGTTCCTGAGTCTGATGAATTTCTCATTTGAAGATACTGTGCAACAGTCATATGCAACACCCTAGTGAAGAAAAGATCTATATGAAGCAACTTTTCTTACTAACACCTCACGGTGGGTATGCCTGGTACAGCTGGTGGCTGAGAAAACTGGATTAAGAATAACATAGGGACACTACCATCCAAAGTCCACTTTGTTCATACTTTAATTCAGTTCTCTGGCTTCCATCAGGCCAAATTTTGTAAGATGTTAGCAAAGAAGGCTAACATCCTTCCAGGCTGTATTAAGAAGGTTATTGCCAGTAGATTGACAGAGGTGATCCTCCTCCTCTACTCAGCACTGGTGAGACACACCTGGAGTGCTGAGTCAAATTCTGGGCTCTCCAGTGCAACATGCAGTGTGTAACATGGACAAACTGGAACAATTCCAGTGAAGGGCCATGAATGTGACTGAGGGATTGGAGCAACTGTCATATGAGGAGAGGCTGGGAGAGCTGGGGCTGTTCAGCCTGGAGAAGAGAAAGCTCAGGGGAATCTTTTCAGTCTGTAAAAGTATTGGATGCGAGGGTGTAAAGAAGATGGAGCCAGGCTCTTTTCACTGGTACCCTGTAACAGGATAAAAGGCAATGGGCATGAATTTAAATACAAGAAATCCCATTTAAACATAAGAAAACACTTTTTGACTGCAAGGGTGGTCAAACACTGGAACAGCTTGGCCACAGAGCCTGAAGTCTCCATTATTTTAGATACTCAAACCAGAACTGGACATAGCTTAAGCATCCTGCTCTAGGTGACTCTGCTCTAAACCAGGGTCTAAACTTCCCATCAGTTCACAGCAGCCATGTACTTGCTTTCCAAACATATGTCTGAATGCCTCTTTCCCTTCAGTGGCACTCCTCTGAAACATCCTCAAAGTTATATTCCAGTCTAACTTCCAATTCACTCTGTAAAGCTCTTTTCATACAATGTCTGCAAAACTTGATCACCATTATTGGGTTGTTGATGGGTTGTGACTACTACTGACCTAGGTGCTCTCACTGCTCCTTTTAATCCTCTCTGGTTTTGCATTCTTCTGTCATCTAGTTTTATACTTTGGGTGCAAACTGTCAGAGTTAGGACTGGCTTTTTGCTCTGCGATTATACAGCCTCAAGCACCTTATGCATACCTAGAGTTCCTAGACACTACGGTAAAAGCAAACAGCAGTAAAACAGATCTGTTGATCAGTTAAGAACGTACATTATTTATCACTTTTATTTTCAGATACTTGTTCAAGAAGGTTTTCATTGTGGAAGACATCCATTTCACTTAAGTTTAGCCATTTAACTGCTAGAGACCTCATGGAAAAACAGATAAGCGTAATCAGCAAGGCATTCATCTCACTTACCTCAAGAAACCTATTTTAGCCTGGTATGATCTGCCTCTCCCTCTTCACTTATTAGAAAAGGAGCACAGAGACATAAAATTAATCCAGTTGAGATTATGCAAAAAGACAGCCTTTTGACTAGACATGAATCTACATACTCAATGGTAAGCATCTGGCTTTTAAAATTTTTATTTAGATGGCCTGCACAAAATCCCATCCTTTATTTTTCCCCTAAGAATGGCAGGGAGAAATAAAAAATCTCTTATAACACATCATTCATGTGATTTAGTTACGAGATTATTCCTTACCACTTGCAGTTTCTCTTCACAGAAACTGAGAGGAGATTCAGGTGTGCATCTGTTTCTTGTGCACTGCCCTGCTTTTTGAGAAAACAACAGTTTTTCTCATCACAGACTGTAAAGCTTATATTAAACACCCAACTGAGCTGTTCACATTTCAGTTAAACATGCTTAAAATCTGGTTTAGGCATTCCTAAAAGATACTTAAATGCTTGTTAACTGAAATGATACTGGAGAGGCACCTATAACCTAAAATTCTATTGAGGACTCCGAAAGTGCTGCTAGAGCACCTCCAATACTTCTGTTAATTCAGTGATCCTGTAAATCGCATTCAGAATTCTGACATTTATGTTTGGGTCAGGAAATGGCCTGTTAGAATGGATGAATGTTGTGATATAAAAAATATTCAACTCCAGCAGTGTGTTATTAACGATTTATACAGCTGTGCAATTAATATCGTGCCTTTTCAATGTAAGTTAAGTTATACAATGACAGTGAGGAAAATTAGTTTTTTCCCCAACAAGCTGACCAAGGCTGTGCAGTGTCGTACACAATTTGCAGCTAATACTGAGTAAAAGAGATTGAGAGAGAGAACTTTTTGTTTCTTTGTTGTGAAATTCAGTCATGCAGAGAGAGAACAAGTGTTTACTATTCTTTCAGAAAAAAGAAGCATCTGTGATGATTGCCAAGAAGGACTCACTTGCTCACTTAATGGTGTGCAAAATCTTGATCACAGGCTGGAAATATTTTAAGTTGCATTTGAATTTCAGTAGGAACAGTGCAAAAACCCCTTTATGGATATACAGCGGTCATCTCCAGGGCTACCCAAAGGAGACAGAATTCATTTTGGAGCTTGCTATGCCTTGTAAGTTTATAATAACGCAACTGCATCACTGACAATGATCAGATCTCTTCACAATTTTTTGAGTGGGTGGAGGAAGGGAAAAGGGGCAGACAGAATTTAGGATCAGTTTCAGAAGCTTTAACTCACATCTAAGCATGGTTTCACTCACTAAATAGTCTTAGTGATCCTAATATGTAAGTAGTTACAAAATAATATAATTATTCATAAATAAATGTAGAGAAAAAAAACAAACAGGCTTTCAAACTTAAATATGAATTCAAAATTTAGTGTCATCTTAAAATAAAAGGATAACTTTCATGACAGCACACTGCACAAGATTATTTTAAAGAATATCACTTTGGAATATAATTTATGTGTCTTCTTGACAGAAACTCATAAAGCCAAAGCTCTGCTAAACTGTTCCAAGACAGAGCTCAATTTACAGACATTAAAAGGAGGTGGTGATACAAAGTCTTTTGTCTCTGTCAAAAATACTAAATAATCTCATGAATAATAATGGCTAGTGGAACTCAAAGTAGGCAGTTCAGGTAAAACCAAACATACCTTCCTTGGTTTTGTTGCTTTAGTAATTATAGAAGTTTGTGAATCAGTGAGATCTTTTAGAGAGAGAATCCACCATATTCAGTGAATGTTCCCATCCCAATATGTAAAGCTTTAAGACAAAGCTCAGCCATACTATGGCAGTCACACTACCAGCAATTGAAGTCGGGTGTTACTACTACTGAATAGTAATTTGATCATGTGAGCTCTTTCTGCAAGCTAGAGCCTGTCTTGTCACACTTATGCAAATTTGGTATACTTTCTGCTTGCAAAAAACCTATGCAACTTGGCCTATGCGAGCCAAACGCTTTTGTTACATGATTATTAAAGGTTTTTTATATCTAGGTCCAAAGTGTTAAACAAGAGAGAAAGGCACAGAAATGCCAACCAAGAGCTGTAATTTGCTATGTTACACTTACTTAAACACCTTCAGTCTGGCAATTCCAACAGGAATATTCCGGTCTGTTCAACTATACTTAGCACCTGACTATGTTTATAATCTTGCAGCAGTTGTCCCCATCCAAAAGCACTTTTCGGTGCTTTTGCAGCTCCAGCATCCCCCTTTTTGTCAAAACAACACATCTATCATTTTGTAGTCATTCTTCTCTCCCACCACACTGAGTATTTCGCCAACTCCTGTTGATTCTCCTTTACAATGTCCTTGAAAAATAAGCAACTCCTTTCTCTCACTCACTGTGGCTGAAATCTTTGTCTAAGCTCTCATCTTCTTTCTTCTGAAGTTCCTACGCTACTGCTACCTCTGTTGCTTTTTCTAATTCCTGCTTGGTACTCCCACAGTTGCTACAAACCCTTTCCACAAAAGCATTCCCTCTTACAAACCATTAATCACCACACTAGCTTCCTCCATTCTGGCAACCAAATATTTCCATTTTTGCTTATCCTATTCTTTCAAATATTTCTGATTTTTCTTTTGATCTGTATTCAATTGTATCGGCACTTCCAGTCTGACTCCGTTCTGGCATTGGTAATGCAAAGTCACTTCCTACTCCCTGCAGCAAACTTCCATTGTCTCCTTCCCAAAACCTATCACTACCATACATATAATTATTCTACATACATCCTTCTAGGAATACTTTTTTGCCCCCAAAAAGTTGGGTTTGAGTATTCCTGAACCAAACAACAAGAACTTCTGCACACAGCTTTCTACACAGCCTGTGTGACAGGCTCACATTAGAACTTCACAGTGAATTAAATACTGTAATTTCTAGCTTAATGCAGCTGATCTGCTACATAAAGGTCCTCCTACACTGTAAGCTCTCTTGTGCATAGATTTTGTCTTTGACACTTTGTTGAGAAGATACATGTCTTTAGTTCATATAATACAGGGCATATATTCCTTGGAAAAGCAAGATAACTCTCTGCCTTCCCCTTCCTTCCAAAAATACAAACTATCCTCCCTCTCCCCCGTTCAAAAAAAACCAAACTAATCAACAAACCTTTAATTAAACTAAAGGACCTGAATCATTAGCTTGCCTGGTGGCAACAATTTTACAACTCAGGGGCTGGCACATGCTTAAAATGGAACGTTACTTTTACAGGGAAAACATTCAAATTTGTTCTTCAGATAGACAATTTGGACCGGTCTCCAGACACTGAAATTCCAAACACACAAAATCATGTGTTCAGAATGAAATAAAAATATATCTTCTTGTATTCTAACCAAGCTTGTAGTTTCAAATTAAGCTGCTTGTGCTTTACTGAACCCTCCCCCCAGAAATCTTCCGTACATGACACTGCCCCAAAATTCCCATGACTGGGAAGGCTGACAAGGATTCAACAACTTTAAAAAACAAGGAGGGCAGGAGTGTTCCCTGTACTATGGCAGGAAAAAAAAAAAAAGTTCAGTCTGCCAAGTCACTTTTTTGTAACTGGATTGGAGTTTAAAAATACTTCAGTTCTACTCTCTGTCTGGACCCTTACAGTGTAGCACAACTTTATACAAGTCACATCATTGAATACCTCTTTTCTCTGTCTTCATGTACTGTGTGGTGACTCTTCTCTGTAGTTTTTAACATACATGGTTACTATAATAATAGACAGAAAAATCCTGGGCTTTGCAGAAATAACTCATCCACTTCAGAGTATCTACTCTCTTTACACTTATTGTTAGGATTTCATTTACTAACTTGTAAAACACAACTGAAATAAACAGTTTTGGAATCACTGCTTTCCTTTTCAAAAAAAAACATTGCCCTGTACATAGTTACAAAATATATATTTATGGAAATGCTGTTCTTGTACAGAAGTTTAAAAGGTGAATTTTGTAACATGGTCAGTTTTCCTCATCCATTTTTTATCTTCTCCCCTCTATGCATTCCCACCTGCCTTCCCCTACCTAGCATATACTGCTTCCAGCTGGTATTCTCACACCTGTAATTCTTCCTCATATGCTAGACAGTCATAACTTGCCTCACCTCAGGAGTCCTCCCCTTTTGTCTATGCAATATTAAAGGGCACAATCGGACCTGAAGAACAGATATATGCAATATTCAGTTTCCTCTACAATCATAATCACTTCTAATAAAAATATATAGCTTTTCTTGGTGTCAGGAAATAAACAGCTCAGGGTACGGTACTTCCTGTCACATAGCAGAGGCTGGCAGACACTACCATTTGATATACATCAGTAGTCACTGAAGAGAAATAGAAGAAATCCTCTAATTTCTGGTGATTAATTATCAAGCAGGATATTTCCAGTAAACCAGAGTAAATTCCTACTATGACTAGACAGACTCCTGTAAGGTAGAGAAAAGCTGTTCACAGTGAGCTATAGCCCTTCAAACACAAACACCAGGCACCTCTTGAGAGTTCACATTTCAGATCTGGACACACTTCATGCTCCAGATCCTTCACTTGCAGGGATGGCAACTGTAACCTCCCTGAGACACAGCTCTTCTAGTCTGAGCAGCATCCCATTTATCTGCAACACACACCCTGCAAAGAACCATGCAGGTCCAGCCTGTTGTATTGCTTGCCAGGATCTTTTAGCAATGGCCTACTTGGTGCAGGCATTCATTAAAAGGTCAGAGCTAGCACAGAACTGACGAAAGGTCTCTTCCCTTCTCAAGATGACAGCACGATGACAAGCCTGAGAGGCTCCAGTCTCACAGTGAAATCTTGATGTGGCAAGATGGTTTGGTTACCTCTAAGAGAAGGAGGAAGGGAGAGGAGGACTAAGAGCAAGGGAAAAAAAGCCCAATCTTTTAAAAGCAGCTTGGATGGAATGGTCATTCACAGATAAGAAAGGCAGGCTGGGGTGTCAGACAGGGGTCTGTGAAACATTTTACAAAGGAATAAAAGCAGCTCCTGTTTCTCTTCTCTGTTTTTGGATTTTTGCAAACCAGAGGCAGGTATGCTACCACCAGTTCAAAGGTCATCTGAGCTGGCCTCTAAAGCATGGTGAGAGAGAGACACCCCGAATCATGTCCTAACTATCACCAATTAACTGTGAAGGCTCAAACACTACCAGGTATGTGCATGTCTGTAACACTGACCTGTAAGGCATACTGAAGATGGTCAGCATGGTCCAGCTCAGACTCTACACTAGGGTGCTTACCACCCAGATTCTGGTTGTGTTGCCTGTCCTCGGCTGGCTACTCAGCCAGTAACAAAGATGCAAGATTTAAACTCAGAAACACTGTAAGAAATCATCACATGTAAGAATGTAGCTAGAATGGATTAAGTTTTATAGCACTGGATTTCCCTCCAGTGGGCAGTATTACCATACCACAAATCAGAGAGACACGTAGACAAAAGCAAAGACATTCCTTTAAAATGAAAGCAGAGTAGTGGCAAGAAAGAGCATGAGAGACTGCACACAGACAACCAGAGAGGTCTAAATATTGTTCTGAACTTTTTGTAAATCTATACACAAAAGAGCAAAACCATTTCTGCAGGAACACATTGAATAGAGCAGGGTACATTTAATAGATTTAAGGAAATACAGTACATACATTATCTCACAGAGTTAAAGAAGGAAGAGACTGACAAGGAACACATAGTTAAAAATTAAACTATTATTTTGAACCTTTCTGTACTAAAATTCTATGCATAAATTAAGGTTGAGTTTTAAATATTTGAAGAGAAGAAACTGAGAGATTCAAAGGTAAATTTTCTAATCAGATGGGAGAAGAATGTGCTAAATACAGATTTAAAACAAATCTTTAAAATAATTCAGAGTTGCTGTGCAAAATCGAGGTTTTACTCTACAGTCAAAACATGCAAAACATTCAGAATGCTGACCAAAACAACCTACAATATTAAATCAAGAACCTTTATATTTATGATCCATGTTTGGCATAGCATTTGTTTTGCAGGAGAAAAATGGCACAGATCAAGACTTCCATTGTACAGAACAACATTTCTGAACAATGAAACTTTACCTCATTTAAAATCCAGATTTGCTAATAATGCAAGAACTGTGGAAATGACAGATCATGACCACAATTTGACTTAAAAATCTGTAATAATGCTGTGCTTAAGTACAATCTCTTGCAAAGTACTTCAAACCAAAGGACAGATAGGGTCTACTGGTAAAGAATATGAAAATGCTTAAAATAATTCTTATAAAAAAATAAGGAATCTATTTAGATTTTATTATGGAACTAGTACATGACAACAATTGTGAAACCAGGACTGTCAGGTACCAATGATGTTTATTGGTCAGATTTTATTAACCTGATGTTGTTGCAAGAATTTACAATACTCAGATTTTGCATTAAAAAATACAGAAAGATGATGTCTAATAATATGGGTTTGCATAATCCGAAACATTTGCAAGTGTATGAAGGCAAAAACAGTGAGTTGCCAGGAAGCTGTAGCTTATTGCCATGTGACAATTATAGGAGGAAACCTAGAAGAGTTAGAAAACACCTTCCTTCTCCTATTGCAGAACAAGCTGAAAATACTAATTTTGAGCCCTACAGATCTGAAGCAGAACACGCCAGCAGCATGGATGGAAAGGATGAGATCCAGACATCTGGCTATTAAGCAAAGCTTTGCCTAATTTTCAGTCCCGCACAAGTGTGAGGATTACAGGACTTCTGACTTCCATATGACACCTTCCTTCTCCTCCTCCCTATTATTACAGACCTAGATTTAACAGCATTCCCAGTTCACAGTGGTCATGTGCACCTTCATTCACTAGATAAAAGCACTCTTTGCAGTCTACTGCATTAACTATATCTTTCATCTACCTTGGACATTTTAGCCCTCATGTGATTTACTATCATCAGATATGAAAACCTTACTCAGAGAAAGCAAACAACCTGTCCGAGATTTGGTAAGTGAAAACCTTGAAACATGAATGCCCAGAAAAAGACTAATACATAAATTATTTGGGCCCCCAAATTTGGCATGATCTAATTTTCCAGGGTGCTAAATTCTCAATTCCTACTGAAATCAATGAGAGTAGTAAAGGACAAGAAGCTATACAGGCTGTTCCCTCCCAGATTAGTTTCTAGTGTCTGTGATCACCTGCCTTTAGCTGGCTGTCCTTCACCTCTCCAAATTAAACCCTGCATTTCAATAACTCTTTATGTTACATTTTTTACCTCATGATCTGTGATATTTCATAAGCTGAGAGGTTTGGCAACTGCTAGTTATTTACTTTGCTAGTCAGACAATACCACAACACAGTGATACAGGATTAGCTTCTCCTAAATAAAATATGGCTTACTTGCCAAAAGACATAAGCACTTCATGTGCGAAGACATGGCAGTTAAACAACAGAGCCACCTGAGCACAATCTTGTTTATATGAGGCATTTCTCCTGACAAATAAGCACATGTGGCTCCCTTGGTAGTTATTCTCTGGGGAATGAATTTTAATGTTTGCTGCTCTCAGTCAATACACATCTCACAAAGACACAAAACCAGCCTAAAATCCACACTACTCAAAGCTAGTTCAGATATGTCTAGATAAGGCCTGCCTCTGGATCTCAGTTTAGACAGAACCACATTCAACAACCCTGAAACTACAGCTGCATCCTGCCCTTCCAGCCTCCACATTCTCCTGGCTGCAAACCTGATTATTGTACTCTCTGGCATGTTTTTTATTTGTTTAGTCTTTCTTAACTGCTACCCTTAAGCTGCCACTTTTGACCTGGCTCTCTCAACATAAGATAATAACCTCACACAAACACACTGAAAAGCACACGGTACTTATTTAAAAGAAAATATACAAGTATTTAACTGTTCCTCCATGCAAAGCTTGTTCTGGAACAGAAAGAAAACTTGTTCTTTGTTCTGTGAAAATATTGGCCCTTCTTCCTATCATCACTTTCGTATTTCATGCCTTCAGGCTGAAAACATTCCATTTTTCATCAAACCATTTTCTTAAATCTGCACTTAACACTCACATCTGTCACAAGCTTTTGCTCTGCTCCTTTGAGGTGTTTCTGCAACTCCCACACTCTTGGCAAGAACTGATTCCAGGTACAAATCCAACACCCTCCTTTATTCATCATCTACGATGTACAATTAACTTGCCTTTTTCAAAGTTGTTGCCTTGAGCTCTGGGTGTTGACTATCCCCATATGAGGAACTACACCTTGTTCAGTTTTGGCCCGTGTTTCCACTTCTTTGGGCTGAGAATTCATAATAAAGCTGGATCTGTGTGTTGCATAACCTGGCCAACACAATACTCACATCCAAGGTTTGGCACCTGCAAGAGTTCCCGGTAGGTGTGTTCCCCCAACTTATTCACAGACTCCACCTTGACACGGAATCTACTTCTCCAAAGCACCACTGATTAATTGCATCAAATGTAATAGATTTCAGTTCATGGACATATGCAGCCTCACCTATGTATGGCAATGCACATGACATCCCTAAACAGCATGTGCAACATTCAGTCTAGATCACATTTCACAGGTGGTGAGCTATATTTACTACAAATCCTGCTTCTAGCATAATGTCAGTCCTTTCCAGTAAATTTTGTAATACATTATTTTGTCAAGGCAGAAGAGATGGAGATAAATGCACAGAAAAATACTATTAAAAATCTTATTGCCAGAGATGAGGATTTACTTACTCAGCTTGTGTTTGCCAATCTGCTCATCTAGCTCATCTAGCCCATTGTTTTCTAAAATAATTCATTTTGAGCTACTTCTGTACATCCAGGGAGTGTATCATGCAGCTGCACTCCAGGGCCTATGCTCTGCTAAAAAAGAAAAAAAAAAAAGTTAATTCAAGGTATAAATATTCTCTTGTTTCCAGAAGCAGGAGACTACAGAGGACCTTACTCAGTTACATTATCCACAAAAGGTTCCACAGCCTTAGGCAGCCACGTTAGCAGAATTTAGAAGTTCTATTTTTTCCAGCCATTAACTCTGACAATTGTTTTTCACATATGCTTCTGAACAGACACCCACTTTTACCTTCCTAGGTGAGGGAGGTTTGTCTTGATGTGGATTACAAAAAAGGATGAAACAAGAAATTTTTGTAGATAACTTAAGAACTGAGGAACAATGAAGACACAATAAATAGTTCAGAATTTTTAAACTAATTTATAGTCATCAGCCTAACTTCTCTATACAGAATTTACAAGAAATTAAGCCAAATAAAACTTAGAGATTTAGGAATGGCAGAGCTCACAGAAAGATGAGGAAAATATTAATTTACAGATACTTATACTAGACTAAGTAGACTAAGTAGCCTACTAATCAGAGTACTACAGACAGGAGATTCTGATAGTGGTTCTGGTACTATTTTTCCCCCCATGATAAATCAGTATGTATACAGTATTTTTTCTCTGTGTCGTTCTATAAGATGCAGCATTTTGCAATACAGAGCAAGGAGAAAAAAATCAAACTTACCACTGTCTAGTTATTTTTATATCTTTCTAGATAGTAGTTAGAAACAAAAATATAAATATTAGTTCTTTGAACCAACATACTCCCTAAAAGCTTTGACCCCAGGAAAAATTGTGTGACAGAAATCACAAGCAACACTTTTTTATTTTAAACCAAGGTATAAGCCATCAGTGAGCACCCAGCAGCAAGTACGTTTGAAATGGAAGTCCTCATAAAAGAAAACCATACCTCGATACTGTTTCACACACTGCTGCCTGACAGTACCCTAGAGTGAGAGAGGGGCAAACATTGGCCATTTGTACATATAGAGAGAGTGAAAGCTCTCCTATTATGTTGACAAGTACCAATATTTCAGGTGCGATAGAGCATGTCTGAAAAGCCACAAGAACTACTCAGACATGTGAAACTATAAGGAAAAAATCACACACACGGCTACTGGCTATTCAAGTGCTGGTTCAGCAAACTGAAGTCGCCTGTGGGCTGTTTGAACACACAGTGCACTTCTTGTTTCTTCCAAGCTCTTTTTTTCATTTGTTCTTGTTTATCACTTCCATATTTGGACACATATAGGCTTTTCCCCAAACACATGGTATTTTCCAAAACAGATGACAAATTCTAGAGAAAACTATTACATTACATAATTTAATCTTTTAAGCTCCTCTTAACCATTTAAATTCCAGGAAGAGATAAAACACATGGGCTAAATCAGCTCGAAACACAACTTGTAAAAATCTATTTATGTTCAATTCTGGACGTTAATTTTGAATAATGTGCTTTGTTTTAATAAGCACCTGTTGGGTGCATTTCACATAATATTAAAATTCTGAAAACCTTAATTTTTGAAGAATTTTGTGTTGTATAGTGTCCTGTAACACTGCTGCACATAAAACGTAGTTAAACACTGCATGAAAACTAGTAGTATACTACAGTCACAAATTACCACATAAATCTGCCAAAAGGCATCCAGTAAACATTAGAAAGACAGAAGTACAAAAGAAATAAGAATCCTTGGACTGTAATGAAAGGTGGTGTCACAAACTCCTTGGGACTTGAAAACTGGAATAAGAATTATAGTTCTTTTTATGTCTTACATACTAACATGGTGTACTACTTGCTAACCTTACTAAAAGCTAAATACAGATATACAAATATTTTCCCCACAAGAGTGCCTTAAAAGAAAAAAAAAAGACTATGCTTTTTCGCCTTTTTTTTTTTTTTTTACGGTGGGCTGATCTTCAGAAGCACTGAACACTTGAAAGCACTGAGTATCTACAAAGATCAAGCTGGAAGCAACTGTGATCTAAAACACAAAGAGGCAAATGGATTAGGTTGTATTCTTTATGCAGGAAGTTGACTGCCAAGTGTGTCTGAAAAGCAAAATAAAACTTCAAGCCAAGTCTGCAGAATGCATGATGAAACAGCAATTGTCACTATTGCATCCCTGAAAAATGAAGTTTTTATATTCTGGAATTAAAAAATAAACATATTGTAGTAAGTGTTAGAAGCCATCTCTTCTACTCGCCAAAGCAAATGCACTATATACGGAATATAGAGCAACTTCTGTAAAAATGTCTCATCACTGCATCCCTTTCCGTTTTTTTCTGTTAGACCGTTAAATTACAGTACAAAAAGAAAGAAGTACTTACAGAGGGAGTGTTTCTAAGGAATATCAATTCATTGGTGGTTGATATAAAGAAGCCACTTTGTCCACATCATTTTATGAATGTAAGGGTGGAATTCTTAAGAAGTGCACAGCATTACCCAAAGTTTCTCAGGCAAGTCAAAGGAATTCTTGCACGGCAGGGTCAGTGCTGTATGCTTTGCAATCCCAGCCTCAACATATGTCTAATAAAAAAAGACATAGATACTCACCCATGTGCAAGGGCTGCTATGAAGAAGAGGTGGAACAAGGCAGGCCTTTGCAGCACTTCTTTACTTATCAATGACACATAAGCATTCCTTCTCCGTCAGTGTATCTCACAAATGTGTTTTACATAAACATAGCCCTCTTTCTATGCAGAGGTGGCAGAGCACTGAACACTAAGACATTGCTGCTACTACATTAAAAAACTTGGTGTTGACAGTTTTATAGTGTCTATAGGAATAACATCTCAACATGTTATTACTTGGAAAGAAAATGGTAATTAACGAGCTCATGACAGTACAGATGTTCACAAAAATCAGACACTTTGCTAGCATAAAAATTACTGTTGGAAAGCTAACAGTATTCTCACTCATTACTCTAAACATTGAGCTAGTGATCCGAGACAGTTATGGCACAGTTGCACCTGTATGGCTTTGCACATTTTTGTACGGGAATGAATCAAAAAATCACATACAATGTGAGAGTAGAAGTAGGCCTATTCTAAATTATAAAGTGCCGTGAAACAGAGAAGTACTTCTAGACAGAGGTAAATGAAGGAGTGTGATTTCTGCTCATAAATATCTATGTAGTCAAAAATGTGAATATATTCTGAAAGAAAGTATCAGCGGAAGAAGAACCAAAAATCCTTTATCTTGGATAATGAGCTGTCAGACTATAACACGAGAATATTTTGCACCTTAATGTCAGGCAGAACTTCTATACTGAAGAACCTATGTAAAGTTCCCCTTCAAGAGATGGATTAATGGAAGTCAAGACTAAACCCAGAGAGGGTAAAGCCATCTACAGCTGTCATTTTTCCCCCTGCTTATACAGAGTTCAACAAGTCAACACAATTTGACTAAGCCAGATTATATTTCTTCCTTCCAAACATCAAAAGCCCATGATTATTATTAATATTTTTTGCAAATGCATTTGGCTCGCAAGAGTAGAAATGCTTATGACATTTCATAAGAAGTCAAAATTCTGTATGCAGAATAAAGGAGGGAAGGTAATTTCTATGGATAATGGAACACTTACTGCAATTTGCAAATATCAAACATGACAATCCACCAGAAGGAAAAAAATAGAAGTAGAAACTGATCCCTTTGTTGAGCTGGGGCTTTAGTTGTGGAGGAAAAACAAACAAACAAGCAAACAAACAAACAAACAAATTTCAACTGCATTCTATGTAATTCCAAGCAAATATTTCACAGAAACTCTCCATCCAAGTCTTGTCTGTATTTAAACGTACTTATATACTAGCCTACACAGCGAAACACTCTAAAAGTATTTGTCACAAAATCTACCCTCCCATGCATAACTGCCCTAAGATATTGCAAGTTTAAATAATGAGTTAATCAAGCCTACTAAAAATACATAAAGGCAGGTAAGGTTCTAGGTGTAGTTCTATATGTAGTTCTGGTACAGGGACTACTGTTACGTATACACCATATAAGAAGTTGAGAGAGTGTAGCTCCCTAAAAGAAAATGCCACATTTACATAGCGCTGTGTCTTAACTGGTTATATATGACATACACATACATCTACCCACACAATACCCTTGCCAGGAACTGTATTTAGCAATATTCTTCCTTCCTGCACAGGAGGGTTTTCTTGCACAGTGGAGCAAATTCTGTCATAGCTTTTGTGCTATGCTGCAGACATTAAATAGCAGCCAAAAAAACCCAGTAATTAGTTCAGAAAGCACAGTGCAGCCATTGTGAAACGAGACAGCACAGAATGAGCAGGTCTCGCTCAGGAAATCGGTACAGCCTTCAATGGAGGCCGCAAAGCTGCAAGAGAGAAATGCAAGAGGAGTGATGAATCTCCACAAACACGGGAGCCTGGGGCTTGGACCCAGCTGTCCCCTCCAGGCACCTCACTCACAGCTCCGCTAGTTGCAGGTGCAGCTGCTGAATGTTGAAAAAAAAACCCACTTTGGATTTACATGTAGAATAGGGGTATAGACTGAGAAAGGGGTAAGATGTTCAGAAAACTTTTAGCCACGATGTCCTTCAAGAGCACACCACACCCTTGCACTGCAGGTGAGCTTCTGAAGTGTCCTGTTCCTGTCCTGCCCTCCTGCTTGTGTCCTGGCTCCCAGGGAGGGAGCAGGGCTGCAAGAGGCGGGCAGCAAGGTACCACAGACGCTGCCTTCACTTGCCCACCCGGCGCCACCAACAGCACCTCGCTCCACCACCGCTTCGTTCCCGCCACATCCACACCGCGGGCCTGAGCGAGGGCAGGGCAGCCCCCCGATCCTGCTCGGGGCTCACAAGCCAGCCTGTCCCCGCCTTCAGGGAAATGGGTCCTGCAGAGCCCGCTCTCCAAGAACCCAACACCGGGCAGCTCAACACCCCCGCGCCCGCCCGGCTCCCCCCAACATGGCCGCCGCGGCCAGGGTGCGGCCGGCAGCTCCTCCCAGCATGCCCCGCGGGGCAGCCGCGCTGCCTGGAGACAGCCGGCGGGGCGGGGCGGGGAGGATGCAGCGGCCGCCGCGGGGCGAGGCGAAGGCAGCGGCGGCACAGCACGGCGCGGAGGATGCGGCGGCGGTGGTGGCGGCAGCAGCAGCAGGCGGAGGAGCGGGGAGCGATGCGGTACTGCGCGGTGGGGCCCTGGCCGCAGAGCGGGGGTGCCCTCACCACCCTCTTGCTGACAGGTCGGTCATGGTGGCGTTTCACCGCGGCATACGGGCATGGGCCTCGCCGGCAGCCGCCGGCCTGCGCTGCGGTGCTCCCGCTGGCTCCGCGTCCCATCCCGGCGGCACCGCTCCCTCCCCGCGTTCCCCTCAGGCTGTGCCCCGCTTTCCCCCCCGCTCCATGCCCCCCGCCGGTGCGGGGTCCGGGCCGCCCCGCATCCCGCCCCACGTTTCCAGCGTCTCCCCGGCGCAGTGGCGGCTTGCGTGCCCCTCGCCTCTACCCTGGGGGAGAGGACCGTCGCCGCTCGCCCCTCCCAGAGCGGTCCCTGGCGGGGAGTGTCCTGAGAGCTGCGGAGCCCGGAGCTGAGGGAGCCGGGCTGGGACGGGGGCGGCCCGGCCGGGGCGGGGTCGAGGCCTCGGGGTGCGGGAGCGGGTTTGCCGGAGGGCGCGGGAGCGAGGCCTGGCTGAGAGCCGCGGGATGGCGGGGGCGGCTTCGCTCCTGGGTGTGGGGACAGGGCTGGGCTGGGCGGCAGCGCCCGCTGCTTTCCTCCGCTCGCTCGACCGGACAGGGCTGGTGGCTGTCCCCGAGGGCTGGGCTGTTTTGAGTACAGGGGTCTCTTTTGTATCTTACCCCCAAATTATTTCCCAGTTTGGCCACTTAATATAACTGTGTCAGAAGAAGGTCTTAATCCCGCTCCCTAATGCATGTAAATAATAGCTGTTGTGCAGTAGGCACATTTCACCCCCACAAGGTTCTTCACAGTGAAGTACTTCAAACTGGTAACGCTTACCAGCAGCCCATCCACGAGTGCCTTCATGAAACTATTCCTACCTTAAGAGCAAGTTAACAGCAAGAAATCTGTTTCTTTAGGGTTTTTTTTCTGGCCTGAGAGGTCGGTGGTATATGATCTGGAAGCTAACCATCTGCTCGGTATCTTCTTGAGTAACATCTGGCCATACTTGGCATAGGATATTGATAGCAGAAGTGACATGAGGCATTGAAAATATGCAAGATGCAAATAGCACCGAAGCATTAAGTTGTTCAGTGTGAGGATAAAACTTTGCATTTGTGAGATACTGCTTTCTCCTGATATGGAAATTCTTCCTGCCTCTTCTGTCTCCCTCTCCCAAGACCAGTTGTGGGATAGCAACCAAGAAAGAACTAGGACAGGCTTAGGATAAGCTTTCAGTATTAACTAAGATTCTAAGTTTTTAAAAGCTCAACTGAAATGAGCTTCTAGAAGCTGAGTTGTGGGCTACATGCTAAGGGAAGAGATCTTAAGGTTTTTTTAGTGTTAACTTTTCCAAATTAACATCAAACCTTTTAAGCTTGGATCATTTGGATTTCATTAGTTAAACCAGCAGAAGACACGGTTTGAAACTGATGTAAAAAAGGAAGCATGAACTTACGTTAAGTTCTCTAAAGTGATACCTATATAACATTTGGGGGGCAGTAGAGGAGGAGGTGCTGATCTCCTCTGTCTGGTGACTACTGGTAGGACACAGGGAATTGGAATGAAGCTGCATCAGGAGAAGTTCAGAATGGACATTAGGAAAGGGTTTTTCACTGAGAGGGTGATCGATCACTGGAACAGGCTCCCCAGGGAAGTGGTTACAGTACCAAGCCTGTCAAAGTTCAAGGTACACCTGGACAATACTCTTAGTCATATGGTTTAGGTTTGGGTAGTCTTGCGAGGAGCAGGGAGTTGCACTCGATGATGCTTATGGGTCCCTTCCAACTTGAAATATTCTATGATTCTATGCTTTATTCTTCATCAAGGTGGAGTCTTGTAGTATCTCCTTGATCTGAATTCAGGTACAAGACAGCTTATAGAAGCCAAATGATGCAAACTGTCCTAGGAGCTCACTTGAGGTCCCCTCTGCCCCTCATTAAGCAAAAAAAAAACCTCTCAAGCCCACCCCAAAAACAAACACCATTGTTTTCACGGCAGTATCTTCTTGCTTTCCCAGAGCTTGCCATCTCAACTATGACCATGTGAAAGAGATTTCAACCTGCACAGCAGGCTCTGAGATGAGCCACAGCCTTGCATAAATATCCTTTCTTTTGAATCCTGTTCTTAAGTAGACTCTACAGTACTCTACAGTACCGAAGCATTGCAAAAGAAATCTTACAGACAAAATGGAACATGAGAAGTAGCACAAGATCTGTGAATAGTTTTGAGTTCTCTTCTACTACAGAGATTGGGTTTTCCCATTTCTGTTGTAGCACTTGATCTGCAGAGGAGACTTGTGCTTTTTGTGCTTCATAAAGATGTGTGAAACAAAGGCTTTTTGGAGGAAGCTGTTTGCTGTCAGAAGTCCAGGTTGTGTCCCTCATACCCCACACCCCGTCATGGCAAAACAGGAACTCAAAATCTAGGGGCTTCAAGAGACTTAAGAGTTTAAAGGCTGTAAGAGTGATTTCAGAAATCCAACGTTTGCTCCTAGAGGGCTAATATAGTACCCAAAGGCATTGACTCAAATGCTATCTGATGATCATTTTCTCCCGTGTCAGAAAAAATGGGACTTGACATTGCTGTGAGAAGTGACATTTCAGGTTAAGCTTTTCTAAGACAAACGAGGTAGTTTTCTTTGGCTTTAGCTTCACAGTAACAGACACAGTAGAAGTTTACTAGATTAATTTAGTAGAGATGTCTGCCATATTAGAGTTTGTCAGAGCAATGAATTGCCCCCATATTCTGCTTCTACAGAGAGCGTGGTCGTCAAAAAGTTGTTTGAATGACTGTGGCCATTTTGTGGTTGTTACCCTGTATTTCTCAACTTAAAAGAATTAGTTGTCAGTGTCCCTATTGTCCCTTGAACCCCTGTTTTTATCCCATGAATAGGGAGTCATAGAGCAACTGAGTCATGTTTCTCCTTCCCTGTAAAGAGATCAAAATGGGGAAGGAGCTCATTAGTTCTCACTTCAGAAGCTGTGGTTTTGTGGTTCATTAATTTTCATAAAGCTGCATTGCTGCCAGAAAGCATTCTCCTGCCCTTCCACAGCTCGGCATTTTTCACTGTTTCCCTTGGGGGTGCTGAAAAGCTTGTGAAGTGATACTGTGAATTGGGTCATCTGGCTGAAAACTACTCTGCCCACAAGCAAAAATTGTTCATTAAAATCAGTTTACTGACTAGGACTGGCATGGGATGATTTATATGGGTGTGTACTAGGTGGCCAAGAATGTGCTGGGAATCCCTCCCTTCAGCAGGGTGGCAAACATACCCTAGTTTGAAACATGTATGAAATCACAGTTTAGGGTGGGTATTCAGGAGACCGAACTGAATCCCTGCACTCAATCCCTGCACTCGTCCCACTGTTCACAGCGGAAGTGCCATTGGCAGCACTCTCCTCAGCCGCACCCTGCTGAGGGATGCAGAACATTTCACAGATGATCTGCTCTTGTGGTGTTTTCAAACTCATACTATGTGTACCTGCCCTTTTTTTATTTTGTGGGTGCAACCGTTAGGACAAAGAAACAGTTATTCTTCATACAGGGCTCTGAACCTTTGCCTGTGACGATGGTGCCTGTCAAGTTTTTGTACTAATTTGACTCAGATCAATAAATAAAATCTATTTTCAGTAAGTGCTTGCTTGAATTATAGGAGGGAAAAGCTGGTCATTCCATTAGTATGCTTTTTATTACAGAAGCACATTATTCGTAGATAGTAGTTTACATGGAGACATCTTAGAGATCCTGAAGCCGGACAATAAGAAGTCAGCTTTATAGCAGTAATTCATCTCCTAGGTGTAACTTTTAGTGTGTAAAAAGAACCTTATTTTTGTTCTTTAATGTTTTTTTTTTTAGATTTGGTTAGAAGTTCTTTTAAAGTGCTTCAGGAGTTGCAGTCACCAAAGGAAAACCCTTTCATTAGAAGAAAGATTGTTTACAATCAAACTAAAGAAGAAATCATTTCAAACCTAGGCAAGAGTATCTATTTTGGTACCCCTTTTGGGCTCTTCTTGAATAGATACTGATAAATTTACAGCAGACACTATCAGTGTAGAGTGCTTTCTTTTGGCAGAGCTCTAGAGGAAAGGAGGGAGTTGCTAGTTTTGATTACTTCAATAGGAATTTGAAAGAAACAGAAGACACGAACCAGGAAACCAGAGAACACATATTGGGTTCCTTCTTAATCAGCTGAACTGCTTTTCAAGCAAGTAGTAACAAGAAGTAGTAGAGCCAAGAAAAGCTCTAACCTGAGAAGAGTTTTTATATGGCTATCTTGCTGAAGTGTTTCCAATGCGAAACAGGGTGCTAAAGATTGAGAGCTGAAGGTATGGATTTCAGAATTCACTGACAAGTATTGCTGTGTTGAATTAGCATGAACATGTTACATAGGTCAGAAGTCTACCTTGTCTTGTTAACAGTATAGTTACAGAGTTCATTATGTAATACCAAAAAAATCAGTTTACGTAAACATAGACTGCCTCTAAGCATTGTTACATTTGCAACACAAACCACCAAAATGCCTTTTAAATGTGGATTATTTTTAGTGGCAGCCCAAGCTGTGAAGATGAGAAGTCAGAAAGAACAGTCTAGTGATCAGACTGAAATCTCAGTGTCTTGAAATCTATGACTTTTCTGAATTCCTTTTGTCTTTTAAATAAATTGCCATCTCAGAAATTTGGAATCTAATTGCAGGGGTACTCTGATAATTCATATCAAGAGATGACAGAAATGTAGGGGGCATCCTAGCAGGCTTACAGGGTGACCTGGCCATACCCCTTGGTTACACCATGGGCTTGGGGCTGGACTGCAGGAACTAGCAGTGTTTTCCTCAGGTTCATGGGAAAGCTAATCTGATTTGGTTCTCCTGTTAGGCCTGCAGTAGGAGGGAGAATGGTGGTGGGTAAATGTTACTGTTAATAAAGCATGAAGTTTTCGTTCTCCTCGTACTTAATTTGCAGCATTCCCAAAAATGCAAATGCCGAAGTTTCACAGTGAGACTGACAAAATCTCTTATTCAGTTACTTTTCTTGAATGATCTTGGAGAAATATTCAGGTGTTACTGTAATCAATGGGTGGCACAGAAATAGGTAGAAAACCATTACCTACTGAAGAAAGATTAATAAATATAGAACTTAGAAATATTTCTGGGTTTAGTTTGAACTTTTACACAGTTGTAATGCATGGAGTGCAGAGGGACTTCAGCAATCCACAGTGGAGAACTAGCACAAATTAATTCTTACTTAAGTAGTAGCTGTGGTTGAAGAGGATCTCTGTTAGAAAACATCCAGTCTCAATGTGAATTTCCACTGAGAGAATCCACTTTAATTCATAGTAAATTTCTACAGTGATGGTTGTTTAAGTACTGCATATTGGCTAAGAGGAAGGGGTGTGGAGCTTGGAAGAATAGGGGGAGTAGGTGGTGGTGCAACTTCTGTCTCCACTAGTGGATGATGTGGCCAACTGGGCTCAGTGCAGGTGTCAGTGGGTCCTCACTAACTGCCTGGCTACAAGCTCTGATTTGAGCCATGGGCTAAGCACCTTGATGGAGATGGTTGCTTGGCGGGTGTTCTGTTGTAACTCAGTGGGTGTGAGTTTATGGTTTTTTGGCTCCACAGTTCTCAGCAGCCTGCTGAAAATTGGTACCATGTATGGACCTATGCTTCCAGCTCAGGATGCAGGAAGGGCTCTGAGCCAGATGTGATATGCAGTAGAGAGTACAAGGGTAGTTATTTGGAGCAGGGTTGTGTGGTAAGAGAGTAAGGGGTAGTAGAAGCATGGCCCAAGGGCCTGGTCTGCAGCATGAAGGTGTTGAGGTGTTTAGGCATGAGCACATGTTTAGGTCAGGGTCCCGGGTGGAGGTGTGGGAGAGAGGGGAAATGCTGGGTTTTGAGAGGTGGAGCTGTGTGCTGCATTAGTAGTGGGAGAGATGGGCTTGAGATCCTAGTTCAAAGGAGCAGTGAGGAGGATAGGTGAGGGTGCAGGATGATGTGTGGATGTTAGAGTGGAGTAAAAGAATGGGGAAGGTGAAGTTGATCCATGATACGTAGGTACTTTTTGGACTGCGAGGTGGACAGAAACTGTTGTAGGTGTCCTCTCTGTTCAATATTCTGCTGTTAAATATTAATACTTAAAACCTTTATATAAAACCTATGTAAATATAATTAAAGGAAAAATGGTATAAAATTACAGAAATACAATGTATATTTATAAAATAATACAAATATAATTAAAGAAAGTATTAAAGAAAAATAAATATTAATTTCAGGAAAATAAAATTAAAATATTAATTTAAGAAAAGTATAATTAAATAAAATAAAAAAGAAAACACTGTAGATGTATTTCACCTGGGCATGTTCAAGTCCCAGGCACAGAGCTGTGAGCTGCTGCTGCTGTTAGGAGCACTGATGCGGGTCCAGCAACTGTGGCAACACATGTAACAAACTGAAGAGCCCATTACTTAACATTTTTTAAGTGTGAGTACAAGGCCAATCAAAGTAATTCTAAACTGTGTCTTTGATAAAATGCGTAGTTTGAATCCCTGCATTCTGTAGTATAAGGTCTCTTTTGTCATCCTTTCATCATATTCACAGATCTTCCTTGAGCTTTCTTCGTGTTGTCACTATGCTTTTTGAAGTCTCTATGTAAGTGCTAGACACAGCATTTGAACAGTGATTGTATCTGCGTCAAGTAAAAAAATAAAATCTCCCTGCTCCTCTTTGATGCTGCTGTTTACATGTCAGCTGTTCTAACCAGTCTTCTGCTGAAAGCTTCTGTTTAACCAGTTATTCAGCATCCCTGAAGTGCTTGCTCTGTAGCGTGCATATGGCATGCTACCTTTGTTTCTGGGTACACATTTACATTTTATTCTATTGAAGTGCACATCACTGATCACCTTTTTACCAAGCAATGCAGACTGTTCTGTGTTAGTAGCATGTCATCTCCATTATTTATCAATCTTCTAGCCTTTGTTTTTACCTGCAGATTTTATCAGTGTATTATACATCCAGGTCATTTTATATGTGTGTGTATGTATATAAAGTTACATATACAAATAATAGAAAAATATTATATCATATATATATGTAATGTCAAATTGCATAAGGCCAATGCCAGGACCTTGTGAGGCCAACTGGAAATCTCATATAACAAATGAACTTTTCAGTAGCCCTGGCCTCTGGCTTGAGGCTGCCATTCCTGTGGTGAAAGCTGTTGAATGGGCAGTGTGCTCTTGAATTGTTTAATTTCACACCTGTCATTTGAAATCAAATAGATAGTGATATATGTTTAAACCAAAACATCACACTGTAAGACAGGCACACTGGTTGTTTTTCCAGTTCTGCTGTGAAATGCAGTGTAGGGTGGAGAGGTGTACAGATAACCTCTTTAATCCCCACAGCTAAACCTAGCACAACTTGTGAATGGAGATTGAAGACACTTAACTGGTAATTTATATTTAAAAATACATCTTGGAACCTTTCTTTCTTTTTTTTTTTAATAAATCCCACTGAAATAGGCTAGAATGATTATTTATCTAGTTCCTCAATCAAAGTGGTAGGTGATATCACAGAATCACAGAATGTTAGATATTGGAAGAGACCTCAAAAGATCATCTAGTCCAATCCCCCTGCCGGAGCAGGAACACCTACATCAGATCACACAGGAATGCATCCAGGCGGGCTTTGAATGTCTCCAGAGAAGGAGACGACTCAACCTCTCTGGGCAGCCTGTTCCAGTGCTCTGTCACCCTCACTATAAAGAAGTTTTTTCTCATATTCAAGTGGAACCTCCTATGTTCCAGCTTGAACCCATTGCCCCTTGTCCTGTCACTGGATGTCACAGAGAAGAGCCTGGCTCCATCCTCCTGACACTCACCCTTCACATATTT
>WKFP01013234.1:136331-183518 GCA_011057875.1 Pterocles orientalis | reverse complement strand
CTATTAAGTCTCCTCGGAGCCTTCTCTTCTCCAGGCTGAACAACCCCAATTCTCTCAGCCTGTCCTCATAGGGGAGGTGCTCCAGCCCTCTGATTAATTTTGTGGCTCTCCTCTGGACTCTCTCCAACAGGTCCAGGTCTTTTTTATGTTGGGGGCCCCACATCTGAACACAGTACTCAAGGTAGGGTCTCACAAGAGCAGAGAGAAATGGATCTTCTTTTTTTTTTTTTTGAAACCATTCTTCCCAGTACACAATGTCTCTTTGGTGAGCAAGCTGTATGCAGCAGAGCTCCTTGTAGTATTTCATTGAAAAGCACATTTGTGGCTATTTAGCTAACAGAGAAAACAAACCCCGTAGGGTGAGAACACTAATTTTACACCAGGGAGATGCATCCTGAATGACAAAATATTTAGGTTATATTTCCACAGGTGTGTTTAATGAGCTGTACCTGGAGTCTGAAAGTGAAAAAAAGTTAGAGCAATCATTGCATAAAATGTTAAGTGAATGTGTTAGTCATATCTTTCAAGTGGCTTTAAAAGATCAAATTTAAGATGTTTAGTACACCTATAAAAATGTCCCCTAAAACTATCAGGGACTGAGCAACAAATTTACAGACACTATAAACTATCAGTTAATCTGAAGTAACTTGCTAGAAACACTTTGTATTCCTTGCAATGTAACTGTTGCTATCGGAGATTAGCAAACCACAGCATCTGCAGCCTCTCAGCTCCTAAAACAAAACCATGCAAAGACATGTTGTAAAAACTGGTATCTCCATTAACTCAGTGAAAGGTGAACGAAAAAAAACCAAAGCTGGCCGAGCTGCTGTTATCCTGGCTGCCATGTCCCCATTCCTCTCTATCTCTGCCGGCAAATTTTCAGTAATGCCTCTTCTGTGCTTTCTGATGTCAAGAAGTCTCCTGCTGGTTGCCTCTGGAGTATCACCTCTTGCCTTTGCCGTGCCTTATTTAGGCAGATAATTTCTCTTTGGCAGGCAGGTGAAATAGCCCATCAGTGATCAGAGAACATAAAGCTGGTATTTCTGGAGCTCTCAATGTTTAGCCACAGGCTTCAGACAAATTTGCTTGAGGCTTTAGGAAGCCTGTTCAAGACTGAAGAGAGATCTAAATTTTACTTTCTCTTGCATATTTACAGCTGGACCAGCAAAAAAAAAAAAAAAAATCAGGAAGGGGATGGTCACAGGTTCTATCTGGATGAAGGAATGAACCGTGAAGTACCAATGGTGGTGGGGAACCTAAACTATTCCATGGAGTAAATTCAAAAGTTGCAGAATAATTTCAAGACACTGCATGGTAAGAAAGACAAAATCAAACATAAAGGAAAGTGAAGTGATACATGCAAAGAAGAAAAATGTATACTGCAGTTGGCTCTGAAATAGCCACCAGCACTGAGGAATGAGAACATGAGGCTAGGATTTCAGAGGAAGAAACCCAACACACACATCAGTTGATAAGAAGTACTGAGGAAATGAATACGGAGACCATTAGGTACAGTAATTCAAACTGAAATGAAGCAAAATAGGAAATACTACAGAAAAGGACAAAGACTGTATACACTGGGACTCTTGTACCTGGAAATGATAAAACTGGAGTGGGACAGGAAAGAAATATAAGAAATCTGGAATGATATGGAACAGGTGAATAGGTAACGTTTGTTCACTGCCTTCCTACACAAGGAACAAGGGGCATCAAAAGATGGTATCACATGACAGATTTGAACAGAAGATATTTCTGTACACATCTTGCTGTTAAGCTGTTATTCCTTCCCACAGGACATGCAATGCTTACCTTGGTTCACAAAATGACTGGACAAGTTTATGGAAGAAAAATCCATTGACAGCTATTGAATATCAAGTAATCTCCTGTAATTTAAGAAATCTGTGAGTTGTGATGTGCTGGAAGCTGTCGAAGTATACTGGAGAAGTACCACTACCTCGCTATCCTGTCCTCAGACACCTTCTTAAACATCTGTGGCAGCCACCACCGACAACAGGGATGGACCTTACATCTGGCCTTAGTACAGCCAAAATCAAGTTACTCAGGTAGGAATGACCTAGCTGTGTTCCTTGGTCAAGTGATGTGGTAATTTAGTCTCTTTTTAGACCACAGCAAGACTGAAGCTGAACTTGCACTGAAAAGAATAAGGAGTGTTTCTGCAACTGGAACGCTGAAGAACTGGAACTGGAATTAAAGAAGACTTTCATGGACACATAAACCAAACCTGAAGTCACCATGGGAGGCCATGCAATGCTCTGTCTGGAGGAGGAGTCTTGATAAGATACAAAAATCCTACTGAACAAAACTAATTTCAAACCTGCAGTAACTAAGGTTTAGTTACCACACTGTTCTCTCGGTAGAATATTTGACAGCTGTCCACAAATTAGTTTTCTGTCCAACAATCCCTGTTTATTTACTGTGAATTGCTTCAACTACCTGCCAACTTCTTTTCCATGGATGAGGACTGCAGGAACTTACTGGGACACACATGCTGGACATGTCTGTAATTAAATTATAACAGTTCAGCATAGAAAACAGTATCTAGCTTGAGGCATGGAAGGGATCTCAGACCTTTAACTGTATGCTCTGCAGTTTATAAAAAAAATAAAATACTCATTTACCTAATTAAGCTCCTGATTTGTCCTTGCCTTCTGCATCATTCCTCCCTCTTTGTGCCCTCCCTGTCCATATGCTCTAGTGTGGAAGCAGAGAGCATAGGAGCTGCCAGATCCTGGGGGATCAGGTCTCTGGGACCCCCAAATCCCCTCTCCCCCTGTGGTCTGCCAGAGCCCGGTGCACAGTCAGCCCTGGGGCATACTGACACCGCTGCTGGAGCATATTCCACATGGAAACATTAAAAGCATTCACTGTTGGGATGCAACACAACCCTCACTCACAGCCAAGCCAGTGGAGGCACTGGAGCAGCACAGGGATTGCTAAGAAAGCCTGCCAGACTCGCCATCTGCCTCCAAGCACTGGGGGCCTGCGTGAATAAACCTGGGGGCTGTGTCCTCCATTGCGGCAGCACTGCCGTATAGGAGTGTCCAAACAAAAAAAAACCCCACCTAGCCCCAAAAACCCCAAAACCAAAAAAAAACCCAAAAACCAAACAACCCAGATCAAATCGCAGCTTGATTATCTATGCTTAATTCTGACCTTCACATTAAATATCACAAGTTAGAGACAACACAGCTAAAGACATGATAATAACTGTTTCTGTTGCAGTAACACACCATGGCATCCACATAAAATCAAACAACTCAATTCTGCGTAGTGCAGAGGAAAAAATGACTGCAGAGAGGCCAGAAAAGAACCAGAGGAGAGCCACAAGATGACCTAGGAAGTGAAATAAACAGATAAAGAGATAGTTTTAAATACATATACAATTCAGCTAAACAGCAGCTCATGAAGGGACTTGGAAACAATTTTCTAAGGGACAAGAGCTAACACTGGAAGAGCTGGTTTACCTTAGACCAAGAATGAGCAATTAACAGATTAAAAGACAAGGACTGAAGCTGAGCTCAGAAGCTATCTTCACAGCTTTCTTAAATCTTGAAATAATTGCTCGAGGGAAGTTGTGGGAACTCTGTCTGTTCCAGGATATTCTGGAACTAGATGATTTTTAAAGGTCCCTTCCAACCTAAACCATTCTATGATTCTATATCTAAAAAACTACAGGGGACGTAATCCTAGAAACAGCATTTTAAGAGGAATATTTACCAGCAAGTTCTTAACAGAGCATTTCCATTAATTGCTTTTAGCCTTTTATTTATTAAAACTCCAAATTGCTGGGGCTGTCTAGGAAACTACTTTTGTCCTGAAAGCATCAAATTTTAGAAGGTTAAGTGATATTAGTGCAACCAGATTAATACTATATGTGATAAAACTTACATAAAATGTTCAGCATTTCTCAAGCATCAACTATCAAAGACACCAGTTTACCCCAACTCTGGATTTATTTTCTTACTACTTTAATTCTCCATTTAGCCTCTTAAAGACCAATTTCATCTTATTTCAAGTCTTACATTGTTTCTTTTATTAATCTTTCTCTTGTTCTTTTATTCCAGTCTTTCTGTTGTTCCCTTAATCTCTATCACTTTCTCTTTCCTTGCCATCTCCTGCACATACTGCTCCATTTTGTATTTTTTCATCATTGTTGTCACACAAGAATCCACATTTTTGATTTTCTGCTGTTTTTTCCCCATCTGCTCTTTCTTTTTTTCAAACTTTCTCCAGTCTTTGTGGCTCCCTTTAGCATTTTTCTTTAAATGCAATATTTGCATTTGGTTATGCAAAGCAAAGCAATATCATAGCTCAAACAATTTTACACAAACATCTCCTTATGGCTGTCCTTTCTTGTAGCTTCTGTTCAGATCATATATACATTTTGTTCCATTTTCTTTAAATGCCACAAGGACAAGACTAGGAATAGCTTTGTCATTTTAAGACTCCAGAAAGCAAATTTAAAGTGAATGTAATGTTTCAGTAGGAAATAAGATGGCTTTTAACTGTCATCTGTCAGAAAATAAAAATGAATAAAAATAAAGTCTAAAAATAGGCTTAGAGGTCAGCTGCCAAGGATATTTTTTAAATAAATGGTTATCCTTTTACTTCTAGCAGATAAGTTATGAACAGAACACATTTTCCCTCACCCATTCCATCTTTCCAACACACTTTTTTTTTATTTTTATTTAGACTCGAGATGTACTGACAGAAAAACCCATGCTTCTTCAAAAAGCAGTTCCTTCCTCTAAATATTTTGGTTATTAATCCTTCCTAAACAGAGAATTCATAGGCATTTTTCTCCTCTACTCAGTTGTTTAACATTGCCTCTTAACCCACTAGATCTCTGTTGTCTCACAGTCATTGCAGGTACCTGAGAAATGAATACAGATGACAAGCAAAAAACATAGTACGCTTTTTTTTTTTGTGGGTTGTTTTGTTTATGTTTTTTTCCTCGCAGAATGGGATCAGCACATTTCTGGCTCCTTTTGAGCACCAAAAGAAATATTACAAATGCTTGCAACAGAAGGAGGTTAGAACATCATCAGAATACAAAACAAATTAATCTCTCCGTGGCACATGGAGCGATTAAACAGCTTTAGTTGTATCTGCACAGAGAGATGCTGTGAGAAGCTTGCATGGTCCTGGCTGGATGCAAGAACTAGCCAGGAATGGGACCCAGTGTGTCACAATGCTGGCCTTCCTTCAGCTGCTGCACCCTTCGCTTGTGTTACATTTGCACACTGGAGTACTACTTTAGCTTTTTCATTTCCCCACTCAGGATAAAGACAATGAGATGAGAGGCTGCTGGTTCCTCTTTTTTTTCAAATGCTCAATCAACATTACTCAACAGCCCATCTCTGTTCAGCCAGAATAGCATAAACAGTACAACAGCACGTTACAAATACTTGATATGTTTAATGCATATGGAAATAGCTAAAAATAATAGAATCCCAAAAGGATGTCTTGGTTTTGGCTGAGACAGAGTTAAATTTCTTCTTAGTAGCTAGAATAATGCTCCATTTTGGATTTACTATGGGATTTGGTATGAGAAGACTGTTGACAAAATACTGGTGTTTTTAGCTGCTGCTAAGACAATCAAGGACTTTTCAACTTCCCATGCTTTGCTAGGGTGCAGGTACACAAGAAGCTACCAGGGGGCATAGCTGGAGCAATGGACCCACAATTACTGGTTTAGGATTTGATCTTAGGTTTAGGATTGAGGTCCAAATTGGCCAACAGTACATTCCATATCATGCAATGTCATGCCCTGTATATAAATTAGGATTGGTCAGAAGTTTGGGGGCTCTTGCTCTTCTCTCTCTCTTCTGGGACTGTGATTACAGGGATTTTGCTGTGCTATGGGATCGCTTGCTGGAGATGGGCCGGGCATTGGTCAGTGGGGGCAGAGCATTTGCACTGTGCATCACTTGTTTGTGTATTCCATTATTAAAACTATTACAATTATAATTATAATTTATTATTATTTTCAATATTATTGTAGTTTAGTTATTCAATTGTTCTTATCTCAACACACAAGTTTCTCTTTACTGCTTCAATGCTCTTCCCCATCCCCTGGGCTGGGGGACGGTGAGCAAACTGCTGTGTGATGTTTGTGCTGGCTTGGTTAAAACCATGACAAAGGAGAGGAGATCTAATGGAAGTAAAAAGAGGAAAGAACAAAGACTAGTTAGTTCCTCTTCAAAAGAAAAGAGAGGAAAACAATCCCATATTAACACTGATTTTCACATGCTGATTTTCAGTCTCATTTCTATGCCATTCTCAGATTAGTAGCAGAGAGAGGCATATTTCTAACACACACATTCACTTAGATGCTAGACTTTAGAGGTGTCTTCATTTAAATAAGAAACTGACCTCAGGCAAGTGCCTCACAAGAAATATTTTCTAATAGATGCTCAGCCCTATATCCTAGTTTGTAAAATTAAGTAGCTGTCGAAACAGATTAACCACCTGTCATGAAGAAAAGAAATAACACACAGTGGCACTGTGAAGACAAATTACTAAACAAATTTGATGCCTAGATAACTCTTCATTTTTAATTCAATTATTTATTCAGTTCAGTGCATTTATTTTAATGGAAAATACCAGGTTCTACTTTTTTAACACTAGCTGCAAATAATAAATTAAAAACATTTTGAGTAAAACCCATCTTCTCCAGCAAAGCCACAGGTAGAATATATGTAAGAGGTACGTTGCAAAGAAAAAAACCATAAAGTGTTTATAGTGTCTGCAATAAAAATAGACCACTAGTATTACAGATTACTTAAAAGCATCTTTGTACAAGATAAAAGATCTGAATTTTTACTGTTGTCCTTGCCCACTGTATCTAACAAATAGCAGCAATTATAGCATGGCAGAGATAGCAAAACATTTTCCTGCTATAACCCCAGGAGCTAAGTGGTCCTGAGCTGGGACCCAAGTGTTTGTATGCCTATGTACATAAGAAGGGAATTTTTCATTCACTAGTTTCTGTATGCTAAAGGATTGTGTGATAATCACATCTTGCACAATTCTTGATGGATTTGCAGGTCACAGATGAATTAGATCTGTTTGTTTTAATTTGAAAAGTGGAAGAAAAGATGTTGCTCAGGTTCAGTGAAGCTAGGGACTTAGTATGCAACATTTTTGCAGACATAACTACCTCAAAGCTGTGTAAAATAAAGAACTAAGGCCTTTAAATAGAGATTCTAAAGCCCTAAAAGTCCTGTTAATGGTTTTCTTAGTCTTTTAAAACCAGCTCTTTACAAAATACAAAGTGTTCAGCAAAATCTGAAGACAGGATACATTTTTACAAAGGCATAGAATGCTTTCAAATTATTATTTAATTTCAAAATCAGACTAAGATGACCTATGTCATGACAGACACCACCACCTCCCTCACAAATCTTTAAGAAATATTTATTCTTTCCTCGAAATATGTGCCCCAAATAATGCATTTCTGTCTTTTATGCAAGGAAAAGTCACTGATTCATTTTATGTCCAGCAGGTTTCATGACCTTTTCTTTCAAATTTCTTGTAAATCTGAAGTGGTCAGACGATACTAGAGCTGGAGGTGTCACTGATTCTATCCCGAGAAATGCACTCTAAGAGACAGAGAAGCTGTCAGCATGGCCTTACCAGCCTTGTATACTATCAAGGAAATATACACTGCAAAAGTTCCCTTGTTTTGTATCTTTAATATGATCAGCAAGAGTATTGTGATGAATTTTGAAAATATGTCCCAGAAGGGACACCAGTCCCAGAAGGCTACGATTTTTTTGGGTGCACAATGTAAAACTCAGTCTAATGAAACAGAAATCAATATTGAAATCCAATAAAATTACTCAAGGTAGTAATATATGGCTGGCTGGCTCTGTGCTTATTCGCCTATATATTTCAGCTGTTTCTACATTTAAAGAATAGAGATAGTAAGTGGTAAAGGCTTTTTCCTTCTGTGTTCTGCTGAACTAGTAAAATCACTCAAGGTTAATACAATTAGATGATGAACAAAGTTCTTGATGGATGGGACTGCAGTGACACTGAAAAACATGGTGCTCATTCTATTAAGAGATATTTCTGCATCCAAAGTAATTAAGGGAGGTACAGATGTGAATATGGTAGTAGGGGAAAGAAGAAATGGCTTCATGAATTTGTAAGCCACTACAAAAGACATCTGAATTGAGACAAATACTGTTAGAGACATCGTCTGTCTTCTTATGATGAAGAAGGTCAACTCAATACTTTCATAGACTGTGTCAGACCTGTGATATCCAGGAATATTCCTGGGACAGTATTTGCTTGTGAACTTCTTTACTGCTGAAAGGAACCAAGAGGAACCAAGAGGATGACAGAGGATTGGGCAGTGCGGTCTTTGGGGACCAATGCATACCATGGAATTAACCTACCCACAAGCTGGAACAAGACTCACAAGATGCTGTGGAAACACCTTTTTAAGAACTTTTAAAGACAATATAAAGGTAAAAGGTATTTGACTCTCCCTTTTCCCAAAGCCTGCAGCATCATAATTATTGGAAACTCATCTGTCAAAGCTGGCTTAAGTTGGACAACTGATTTTTAAGTTGTCACCTGCATCCTACTACCTGCATTCAGAGATGGTGTGACTGCAAAAGTTTCATTTCCCCAGGAGAGATGAATGGAAATGAGCTACTAATGCTCATAAACATTTTAGCACAAAAAATGCCAAATTTCAGAAAACTTCTGAAGCCCTGAGGGAAAAACATGGCTTTTTCTTATGCAAATAGCATTGGCAAATCCACAGTACTTTGTACTTTCTGCTTGGAAGTCTCTGTTGGCAGGTGTAGTTCCACAAAATAACAGACTGCAAGTCCTACCCTACCATAACTGCAAATGACATAGATTTTTTTACTGTTTTTTTTTCTTTCTATGGTCTTTAATAATGTGTGCAGATCCATTAAAATGGATGCCAGCTTTCTGTCATAACAATAACTGTCACATTCTTCTGCTAATATCAAGCACACCTGGAAATTAATCCGCTGATACAACGTTTATAACCGTTAACTCCACTCTGATTTCCCAAATTACTGAGGAGTTACACTTACCTGCTGTTTTTTTTACTTAGTGTCTCCTATTACAGATCACAGGCACAACAGGTGTCCAATGTAATTCAATAACAACTTCTGACAGGAATTTATATGTATAAACCTAGAAATGTTCTCTAGGTTGACCAAGCAAACATATCTTGTTGGATTAAAGGAAAAAGAAAAGGATAACTTCAAGTAAACAGTTTGCCTATTCTTCACTGTAGAAAGGAAAATTATCAAAAGAGGATTTTCATGGCATCATCAAGTCCTAGTATGTGAAACATAATTTCTCTTTAAATATGGACTGCTCAGAATTAAGAGTTACATATTCTTATCTACCTCCAGCCATCGAGAAAGACACACGCTCAAATTTGTCACCAGGTGACCGCTATAAATAACTTGGCAAATGCACATATTAATGTTTTCGGTACACCATTGCATTTTAACAACCTGATCTCATTACAGAACCAACAATTTCACCACTTTCATTTTGTAAGATAATCTTAATGCTTGTGCTTGAAAGCAAATATAAATATTTATTACATTTACTGAGGAAATTTGTGTTTATGGCTATTAGGAGGACTTTTCCGAAGTACAAATGTCATTCTGGTTCTCATCCAAGAAGGCTTCCAACTCAAAAAAATGATCATAATAATCAATGCTTTACTTTAGTACCAACAGAACATATGATATAAATCCACACAAGTAACACTGCCAGAATGGTTTCCAATGGGATGTAACTAACCTTTTAAGTAGATTCTCTTCCCTTAATAGGCCTATTTAAAGTGACCATTTTAATGAACATAAGGAAAAACTCATTTAGTGCAGCAATAGGACCAAGACATCCAAGTACAAACATACTGGAAACAATATATTCACATTATTGCTTTGACTCCAACAGGAGAATAAACCAGGTTTGTTACCTTCACTGTAAAGTTCATGAAAGCGATCACCATTTCATGCAGGTACCTGTTTTGAGTTGCTATGAACCAGGAGATGAATTTGATAACTTAAATCTCCCTAATGAAGAAGTATGTTGAAGATCGTGCTCTCATGCTAATCAGCACTGCGAGCCAGAGCCTTCTCAGCAAAAAGACGTGAATATTACTGCTGCTGCTTCCTTCCTGTATTTTATCTGGCTCTGGAGAGCTATGAGAAGATATATAGCAGCAACCTTTCCAATCTGCAAGACACCGTTTATCACCCGTTCAGATGAGTTCCAACACTTGAAAAGACCACAAGCTGTTTTACAACTGGTACCAGTACAAAAAAAAAAAAAAAAAAAAAAAAAAAAAAAAAAAAAAAAAAGAAAAGGACATCAAGTTGATTTACAATGCATGAGGATGTTCTAGGGGCAGGTTTTTCTCTACACTATTGGCCCTGTAAGTCTTGGTGTGAGTTTTCTCCTCAGTACTGCTACCTAGACCCAAGAAAGATGTTGGGTTTTTTCAGCTGCAGTGGACTATTAGATATCTTCCAATTTCTTCATGAAAAGCCTGCCAGGCACACTGTCTGTCATAGAAGGAATAAAGGAGTTATTCATGAGAGATGACAATGGTCTTTTGAGGTTCAAGGGATATTACACTTTCTCTATTAGATATCCACTTCCCAAATTATTTCATTTCACTATTCCTGATAACATGTGGCTAAGGACAATTTGTCAGCTAAATAGGTGAATCCCTGAAAAATGGATGAAATTTAAGATCTTGACTTCTGCCAGTAAGACAACACGATGCAGACTGGAGGAAGTACTGGAGAGGATTAACATGAACACCAATTCACTGAAGCCTACTTGTAACCGAAATTACGATTCCCGGATGGTTTCCCTATGAGCTACAGTTTTTTCTCTGACACAGACATGTCTTTAATGACTGTCTTCAGTTAACATCCTTCCAAGATCAGCTTCTACTAAAACAAGCTGCATATTTCACCCAGGCTTCCTAGTATAGCACTTACTACACTAGGTCTGTTTTTTATCACAATCACGATATTGCATAAAAGAACATACAGTTATTTTTCTGTTTCTGGAGGAATGATGATCAGCAGAACACATTTCCATCTATTTTTTTAAATGCTGATTTTAATACTTCTTTAACCCGAAGAGGTTTTTTTCCTACTTAGAAATATTTTTTCAGACTAAATTAAAACTATTTATATTGGGCAAAGAAGAGTTAACACCCTAAATTAATAAAATCACTTGTGTTATTCAGGATATGTGGACAGTGTCTGGGGATGTAAAACAACACCCCTTTGGTGGTATTTATAGATGGAAACCTGGTTTGCTTTTCGTGACTTTATTCAAATACAAAGATCCTACATTGTTCTGATCCAACATCCATGTTGTGTGGCTTCTACTCCATTGGCATCTTTGCTAGAAGGATTCTTGTACAGCTCCACAAGTTTCCCTCTCTGGACAATGCCTATTTCCCTCCGTTGTCTGAAGCTATTGTCAGCTGTCTGTTCCCAGACTGGAAGCTCCTGGCT
Organism: Pterocles orientalis; assembly: GCA_011057875.1. NCBI lineage: Eukaryota > Metazoa > Chordata > Aves > Pterocliformes > Pteroclidae > Pterocles > Pterocles orientalis. Next base: position 171,951 of record WKFP01013234.1, on the reverse strand, counting down.
AATTGCAAGGACCAGCTCCAGGAAGGGTGGGTTAGGAGCCATACAGTTTGCTCTAAGGTATGGAGTTATTCCAGAAACCGCTTGCAAAGCGATACTCCCTCTTGGTTTTCTTGGGGACTGCTTCAGACTTGCCACTCAACACATAACTCCTTCTGTGGATTCTGACAGAAAGAAAAAAAAAAGCTCATAAACAACTACGACTGATTCTGGTTAGCCTCAAGCTTTCTGCAAAATATTCTGCTCTGGCATTAAGCTGGGATTTGCCAGAGCATCTGATTTCAGTGCCTATATATCACTTTCAAAGATAAACCTCTGCAATAGAAGGGGGCATGTGGAAGACTACCCACAAACATGCTGATGCAGCTGTATCTCACTCTTGCAAAAGTGGTTTGTTTTTCTATTTAAAAAGAGAAGAAATCACAAACTGAGCAACAGTGTTGGATCACTTGTGAAAGCAAGTGCAAAATGTTACATGACGTTTCAGGCTTTTATCTTCATTGGTATTAGGCTGATGCCAAAAGCTTGGTTCTGAGGGGTTTTTTAATGCACAGACATGGAAGCTGAAGTGACAGCTTTGATTTCCAGTCTAGAAAGGGCTAACATGACCCTTTGGGGTTAATAAAACAAAAAGAACAAACACCTCCAAGTTAAAAACAAGGAAGAAACCCTTTTATATTTCATGAGTACAGATATCAGAATCAATAAATTTCATAGCCTCACAAAATATAGGGAAGACTGTCCATCTAGGAGATGGAACAGACAGGAGGCAGGCTACTACATATGCTGTAAGCCAGATGTCACTTCTTTTTCTGTATCAGGGCTACTCCCTTTAGCCATAGGAAGAGAGGAGTGGAAATAAAAAATTGTAATCTTCTGCAGCTGCAACAGCTGTGCTACTGATACAGACGCAAGGGCACAGAAACTCATAGTGGTACTGGTACTTTGTGGAAACTGCCAGATACTATTTTAGTTTTTCATGGGTGGCAAAAAAAGCCTTTTTTCTTCAGTTCCAGCTTCCCAAGCACCATGAAAAACAGAAGTGGCTATAGGTTTTCTGGGGCAGCTATAGTCACAGCCCATTTAAGTATACATTCACAGTGCTTGAAATCCTGCCTGAAGGAATAACTACTCATACACAGTTTGCCATTTAATCTCCCAATTCAGATAGGTGGCTTTCCTCCCTGAAGAAGAAAAAAACCAACCAAACCAAAAAACATATTTGAGTACATACCTCTTGGGAAATCAGCTTAGATTTGTGCCTAGTTCTTTCTTTCTTAGTCTCCATCATTCATTGGTGGGGCAGAAGGGGAAACGAAGGCCAAAACATTATCCCACCCCTATTGAATTGCAAAAGCAAGAAAAAATGGTGCCAAGATACTATCTTTTAGACCATATGCACTCTTTATATTCTTTGGGGAATCTGTCCTTATGAATCTCTTGTGGAAAGATGGGCAAAACTGAACTCAGACCTTTCTAGTTGTCTACAGATGTCTCAGCTTGCCAACAAATAGGAATTCATTTTCCTCTGAACTCCCTTTGACACACCTGAAGGTCAGGAAATTGTTCAAAATCAAGACCCAAAACCTCTGACCAGTGTTGCCCCTGAAGGGCTGAGACATGAGGATAGATCTCCTTAGAAGCCTGGTGTGGAGAAGGAAGGCAGCCCTAAACTCTGTGACTGCACACTCAAACTTGAGTACAGAAAATTTAGGTTTTCAACTGGATGAATGACTGACAATGACTGCCAAGACAGGACCCAGGTGTCTCTTCACTGTCCCATTGGCAGTAATCTGTTTAGGGAAAGGAAGCAGGAAATGGGGAACCTTTCACATCTGGGCCAACAGCTGCAATATTGTGTGCTTCTTCTCCTGGTCAAAGCAACTTTGCATGGTATGAAAAGCTACACAAGGAAGAATGACTGAAATAGATATTTTTGCTGTTTCTTCTGGCTTTCTTCTCCATTTCAAACCAGTGCTGCCAGCTTAAAGTGAGAAAGACTTGGCAAAAAGCAAAGGCTAGACTTAAATGACTAATCTAAATTATTAGTCAGAAGTGTGAAATGAGAAGCTTTTGGAGTGCATCCATTGGATGTTCATAAAGCATGAAGAGAGTCTTTATCAACACCTTCCTAATGGCAGTGATTGATGGTTCTGATCCATCTTTATCTTTGCTGTCACTGTTCACACTGCAGCACTCCAACCATGACGTATGCCAAATTGTTCCTTTTAAAGAGATTGTAAATCTTCACGCACCGAAGAACAGCATGTGTTACTTAAGATTCCAGGTTTTATACAAATATTAAGCAAAATACAAATTATATGCATCAAGCTATGCTGAAAGAAACCAGAGCTGTTCAATTACAGTAATTACCTCTCCGATGGCTCTGAGGCCAATAGGTCCCCTATTTTCACACTACCTGAACACTCTCTAAGCTTCCACAAAAGCCGTGCTATTCACCTTTAATGAATTCAAATACCAGAGAAAAAAAGCCTGCATCACTGTGAGATGATTTTATAGAAAACTTTAAGTTATTCAGAATTTCCAGAGCCAAAACAAAAAAGGGTGAGAGGAGTAATACAATTTTATCTACCAACTCATGAAAAGAAAAGTAGAATACCATATTACATTACCCAAACTTGGGACAAATAACTTATCTACTTCCCAAGAACTGCCACATGTTAAAACAATGAAGGCTGACAAACTACAGTGATGAAAAACCAGACGAGAGTTGTGTGCACAAATTAAGATCCATCCACTGCCACGCTGGAAATACTCATCCTAATATCCACACTAAAGATAGGAGGTGTAAGAGTTGATCATCCTGATCATGATACACACTCTTCTGGAAAAAAAACTGCTCGTAGCTTCCACACTGGCCATGTTATACAGCTTTTGCATAGGTCCGCTCTAGGCAATAAAGCAGATTGTGGTCTCAGTGCAGCAAAACATCCCTGTCCTGAAGGCCAACAGGGATTCTGCAGGGGCAAAAAGCCCTTGAACAAGAAGCAGATGAGGCACAGCTGACAGATCAATGTTACCTTCCCCACCATTCCACCATCTAATCTCTTCATGGGTTTTTATAATCCAACATGGTTTCCTTTGAGGACAGGGATATTAAGCAAATGATCTCCGAACAAACACGAGACCAAAGGAATTCACAGCCAACAGGACAGTCCCTTACCAGAGCTGCCAATGAAAAAGGACCACACATAGTCAAATCTATGATCAACGACCACTCTGTAATTAGGATATTTTAGCCAAACAACGCTGTTCTTGAACTCTGTTCTCAGTGGGATTCAAAAGGAAATCATGCCCACCAGTCCAGTGTGCAAGCAAGGACACAATGAAGAATAAATCAACAGACAAACACCACTATCACGCACACCATTTAGGGCCATGATGTAGTGGATTGAGATGGGATAAAGGAATAAACAGATGAAAAAAGACCTATTGTAGAGTAACATCTAGATTAATTTGGAGAACACCGAATGAAGATGCAGATCTCTCCAGTGATGAGAAGGATTTCAATAAAAGAATAACAGTAACAAAGTTATTCTCTTCACAGCTCAAACTAGTGACAAATTATATTTGGAACACACTAAGAACTGGAAAGATCAGTTTTTATATCTTTTTAAACCAGCTGTTGTCATAATTATATTAGAACTATTAGATATATTTTTTTAAATTTAATTATTTTTGCTACTCTTGTTTTACATTTTGCACGATAATACAATTTATGGACTGGGGTTTTTTGTTAGACAACCTGAGAGACATAAAGCAGACTTCCATCAAGTGCACTGGGATCTCCTCGCTCTTAAGAGCACAGAACTTGATCTCTTAGACCAAATTTCCCCAAACAGTTTCTGCCATGTAGTCCAGTGAGGCCATTCAACTCTTTCCTAAACCTGGACTTCCGACACTGTTGTTTTGTTTTCCTGCTGCTCAAGAAGAAGCATAGAGTGTGACTGATGTCCTGGTCTGTAAAATAAATGCTGGACAAGATACCACTCTAGTTAAGCACAGCAATATTAAGGAAGATGCTTTTCATAATATAAGCTCTTTGAGTCTGTGAGATGAATCATGGAATTCAATAATGTGAGACAGAACACTTTCCGTAATTCTGTCTCTTAGGTTTTAGGAGACATTATGGAGCTCATAATAGGAGCAGGTACTAATTTAAGTGGCTAGATTAAGCCCCCTGTTGTTTTAGTCAGTGTTTCTATGTTCAGAAATTAGCGATGTATACAGACTGAAATGATGTTATTAAAAATACACAGTTTAAGAATCTAGAAGAAATTACCAAAAGGTTGCAATTAAACCTTTTGAAATAAACATTCATACCTGAAAAGGCACCGTAACACATTCTTCAACTTGCAATATACATGGAAGTGAACAGACTTAGCACTCAGCTATTCTAAGAGAGCAAGAGCACATAAACCACTTCTACACAAGCTCAGCACAGCTGGAATCCAGCTGTGTGCTCTGTTACTTGAGCAGCAAAAAGGAAATCTCCAGTCCACCCACAGCACAGTCATTGCCAAAGCTACCAAAGGGCCTACAGCTATATATCTACATGAGATGCTCATTTAGGTGTCTTATAAAGCCTGCTCTTCTCTGAAACCTTACTGCACAACATTATGAGAGCCTATAATTGCTTCAGAGAAAAGAGCCAGTTAGAAGGTTGTGCTTATTTGTAAGCCAGTGGGCACGTTTACTGTCAATAATTTCCATAACAGGTAAAACGATGTTGTGCAGACTCGGCCTCAGTTCCTAAAACTCATCTTCAGCTTTTCTGGTGCACGGTTTGCAAGTGCTGGGACAGCTAATGGCTCTGGGTTTTCCAGCGTTAACACTCCCTGTTAGGTTACATTTCTGTTAGCACTGGCAGAGATTAAGGGGTCAGTTTGCAAAGGTAGCCCCCGAGCGCACTAAGGGGCTTTCATGTCCCTGCTTGCCCCCAGGCTCCCCCCACCCAGCCCACAGCCCAGGGCCCCGTCCCAGCCCCAGGGCCTCAGTGCCAGCCCCCGCCAGGCCATAGGACACACCTCCAGCCCTGCCCAGCCACATGTCCCACCAAGCCCGTCACCCCTGTCGTGGCCCACCCCCATCCCCTGACAGCAAATGCTGCAGTTTTTCTATACACTACATTTTGAAAGTGCAAAAGCAATCCACACATGAAGAACATCAACGTGTTCGGATGCAGGGGCCCAGAACTACAAGTCCACCTCTGAAAACTCAGACCCTCTTCTTTTGTTCCCCCAGGGCTGAAAAAGAAATGACAACAGCATCCTACCAGCCAAAAAGAGCTCAGGGCAATGACTCAATCTGCTTCCAAACACTTTGTTTGCCAACAAGCAAGAACGCTCCCAACCAACGGCTAAACTTAGGAGTTACATGTCATAGGATGCTGTGATTGATTATTTGACTTTTCCTCTACTCACCTCCCCAGTAAGCAACCCCCATGTTGGCTATTATTTTACTGCTTGAGTATAGTATTCTACTTCATAAAAAAACCTTCAGTAACAGATTATTTTTAATCAACATTAAAAAAAAAATCTTGTAACATGTACAGAAAAGAGCACTTACAAGAGCTCACCAGCCAGGCAGAAACTGCCCAGACTCCACCAAGACAACTCCAGAAACAGCTACTCATAAAACAAAGTTTTGAAGTGAAGAGGGTAGTTAATATCATAGAAAAACACATCTTACTCAGTTCTTTAATCCTAAGGGTACTTTAATTAAATTGAATAAAACATTTTCCGGACCAAAACAATTACTCGCAATGTCACCTTCCCTCTCTCACACGCCATACAGACAGTTACAGTGGGAACAGCTCACTGTTATTCTGGCAGAGAAGAGTGAGGAAATCCTGAGTATAAGAAAAGATTAACACACTTAATTTCAGCCACTGCATTTGAAGCAATATTTTTAAAATGAGATGCCCAAAGGATATATCTTTTATCTACTTTTTTCATTTACCTTTTCCCTTTTAAAAATGCAGCATTAAGCTCCTGAAAGGAAAAAACATCACCAAAACCACACTAACCTGAGCATGATCACAGAGAGGGAAGGATCTGAACAAGAGTCCTTAAATACTGCCCAAGAAATATTCCTGCACTGGCAAGGTCATTGCTGTTTCACGGCTGGGACTCTGCTGACTGGACATTGCTAAAACCACCCAATAGCAGGCTGGTCATGTGAGGAAAACAAACACTAAAAAAAAAAATCCCAGGTCCACTGAGCACATTTTCTCTTTTGATATGTTTGGGATTTTAGCTTAAGTTCTCATAAATGCAGTCTTTTCTGCTATCTCTCTCCTCGCTGATTTTTTTTTCAGTGAAAAATCAATGCTCATGAAAGCTGCAGGATGAGAACTTTGGAGACTAAAGGCCTCTAATTATCTAGAAAAACACAAAAATCTATCCTCCCCCATTCAATCCCTCGAATGCCTCAACCCCTCTTTGCAAGGATCACCTCCCTAGAAAAGGAAAAAAGAAATCAGTTCAAGGAAACAGTTTGACCTTAAGCTTTCTGCTAAGCCTCTCCCAGTGATGCTAATTATTGCCAAACCTGACAAATCTTCTCATGGCAGTGTCACCTTGCTGTTAGAAAATACACTTAAGAGCTAAGTCACAGGAAAGTGATCATTGAAATGAACAGCACATTCACCAGGGGTCTGGGTACAATATAGTCTAAAAATCACTTTGCTCTGAATGAAAACCAACAACAAAATATTTTAAAGCTTGATCTTTTCCTCCCTTGCCCTACCAGCACAAATGACTTCTATTGATTGAGAAAGAAAAATTGCTTAACAAAAAGCAAGGAAGTGTTCTACAACAAAAGGCTTCCCAAACTAGAAGTCCAGAAATGTTATCAGGTTTTATCCTCTGGTGGGATCTGAAACTCAAACACAGAGCCTTAAAAATACACATTGAATATATGAAAATGAAACACCAAACCTAGGCATTTTGACTTTAAATTATTTCACTTGTTAGACCAGAATAGAAATTATCTGAGAAGGCTGCATTGAAAAAGCACATGCATTGACTTCAGCTGCTGCTATAATGTCTACTATAATAACTTAAAATTGACAGTTTCCAGGAATTTCCCACCCTTCAGACAAATGCTTGCTATTTACACGTGCAGCCAGATGCAGTCACCAGGACAGTTAGGGAGCAGGGGGGTAAATCTCAGGACAGGAGGAGTAGGGAGGTAAGTTTACAGCACTGATACTTAGATGAGCTGAATCTAGAGTAGATTTCTGCCACTGTTCTAATATAATAAAGTATAATTTAGGCATGCAAACTGATGCAAACTCATACATTACTACAACATACTTGGTTAGTGTACCTGTTGGCAAAGCATCTTTAACATAATTAGGGTAAAAATGACTTAAGTTTCCAATTCTGCCCATTTAGCTTACATGCTATTATGAAAATGGACCGCAGAGTTTTGTGAGGAAACATACCAAAAGAAAAGTCTAATAATATGGCATACATGTTGTTTTTCATTACCAACAAAGAGTGGTTAAAACCTAAACCACTAGCAACTCAAAATGTTTTTTAAAAAAAGGGTAAACATGAACTTTGCTCAGAGGCAAAGCAGTGCTATTAGATTAACAGCTCAGGAGTTGCACCTTCAGTTGAACCACTCATTAAACAATACTTCACTGGAGACTTTAACCTGGGTTTGTGCCAAAGTTTTAACCTTCACAGAGACTTCTCCTCCCCCTGAACCATCCAGGTTTAGAGATGCTATCAAATCACTGAGTTACATTAGAAATCACTTCTCACTTCAATCAAGGCTGGGAGTCATCTACTTTGAAGTGAAGATACTGGCACAAATCACTTGTGTTCAGAGTCTGTGCAATATCCTTCCTAAAAGTCCTCTCATCTCCCCAGGGACAAACAAGTACTTCTGCAGCATGCAGTAGACTGACAAATCCTAATGCATTCACACACACACACAAAAGAAAAAAGAAAAAAGAAAGAAAAACTCACAACCAACCCACCCCATCAAAAAAAAAACACCAAAAAAAGCAACCAAAGCAGAAGCTCATCCCTACACATATACACAGATCAGTGCTGTGCCGTTATACCACCATAGCTTTTATACAGTGCTGCTGCATTAATCTAACAAAAATTGAACAATAGCTAATGCTAACAACAGTCAAACAAAAACCATACATGTACAGTGCAGAAAAGCTTTTGTTGCAATGTATACTAAAAATAAAGCTTAGACAACAGAAAGATAAATCCAGTACTTTCATCTGCATTACCTAAGTCCTAAACAGGAGTTAACAAGTCTGTGAAAAACCTTGAAAAGTTGCAGGAAGATAACACAATGCCGTTATTCAGATTTTACATACAGGCGAAAATATATTTAATCCTCAATATTTTAGGCAGTGTAGACCTTGGATGGGCTGACCAATTTCACAGTTGAGAGCCATCTATGCAGTGATTTGTACTCCCAGCACAGGCTCAAACTGTCTCTGATCATCAATTACCCGGGTAAGGAAAACATATTTAAAATAAGATATTTTTTTTCTAGGTTTACCTTGAGTCATTTTAAGGCACAATTTCACAGTCTATATACATTGATATGGACTGATTCACTCTTGAATCATCAGTTTAACAGAGAACAGTGTTTGGAGCAAAGCTGCAACACAGAACGTGTACGAACTAAATGGGTATGGGGCTGTAAAAGCAAGAGGGTGTAATACGTCAAAAAATACAGTAGCTTACAGCAACTTCACCTGTATTTTAATACACATTCAAACACTTATACAATGCCATAATTAAGTGATACCCTTCCACGTGTATGCACTATGATGTCATTCTATGCTATACGACCATATATAAACTCTTCTGCAATACCTTTGCCCACTTTAATGCAAAAGATAGATGGCAACACTCAATGAGCAGGCACTTAAAATCTACCTTTCTCCTCCGTCTTCAGTGTATGACCATATGGTTTAGTTTAGCATGCTCCATTCAAACATGCTCTGCAAACAGAATGATTAATTCTCTTGGGGAATTTTTCTAGTATTCCTTGATATAGTATCTATCAACATCATAAATACTCATTTATTTTCAGAAGATTCCTTACAGGAAGGGAATCATATTATCTGCCCTTTTCAGATCAAGAACTGTAAGACAGAAAGAGCTTAAAATAGCACATATTTAGCAATTTGGTGCCCAGTTAGCAGAGAAAACAATTCAATACTCTCTAGAACTCTTCACAGTACTTGAGCGATACATATCCACAGCATTCAACTTCTGTCAGTTTTGAGTGCTCAGCAAGCCTGTAACTGAGATCCCAGCTTCTCCTTTTGGTGAAAAATCAGATTTAAACAATTTGATAATATAGGAGGTCTATGGCACAGGCATTGCTGTAATCCAGTCCTTTGGAGCAGCACTGAACTGCTTCAAACACAAGCCATTCCCTTCTCTCCCCTTCCTGCTTAATTCACTCAATACCTTTCAGTTTCTGCATTAAATGAAGCAGGGCTACAAAAACCATCCATGGTGAACCACAGGAACCCTGAATTTCATGGTTTTCTACTGAGAAAAAGGTTTTCCAGCAATTTTGGACTTCGCTGGCTGTAACTGTTCTCTGTCCACCAATTTCCTTCTCTCCCAATATGCAGGATCCTTTCTGCATAAATCCCCTCCATCCTGTCCACTGATGCACCTGGTGGAATCGTACCAAATCAGCAAGTGGTCAAACCCATCTGCTTGAAATTTCAGGCAGAAGGAGAGGATTAACTCTGTACTGCATATGTTAGAAGTAAGAACATGATCATGAAGGTCTTATTGCAAGTGTACCAATGTCTACACACACCCAGGTTTCTGCTGGCAGGCAAGCACAGCTCGCTGTGTCGCCACCACCCTGACACTGGGTTGCCCTGCAGACAGAAACTCCAGATTCACTCCTCCAGGAAAACACCTGGATGTGGCCTGACGGCTAGCAGCACTGCAGGGGGATTTCCTCCCTGCCCTGAAGCAGTGGCAGAGGGGTTGGTAATCCACTGGCTTTAAAATTTCAAATGCATAAGCAGTCTGGGGACTTCAGGACAGGCATCTCTTTCCTTATCTGAACGTCCTGACCTCGTACCCTGAGCTGCACAGCAGTCAGATTCAACAGACAGCTGAGGAGAGATGCTCCTCACCCCGACAAGGTCACCCACAGGCCTGCAGTTACAAACACTGCTCTGAATCCCTTCAGGTGGGAAGCTTTGATCACTCAACTGCTGTAAACACTGGAGGACACAGGCACCTCCTGCTCACCTGTGTCATTTCCAACCACGTTCATTGTGTCTGCCTTGAGGAGCCAGTTCGGAGCTCTGCAGATCACAGTGATCTCCCACTGTCTGTTTTGGAGACAGGAAGGGATTTCAAACACTCCCTCAGGCCTGGGAGCCAGAGAACAGAAAACACCAAGCAGTTCCTTAGCTTTGGATGTAGCATCCCACATCAGCAACCAGAGCTGCTTCATTCTTCTCCAGTATTGCCAAGGGAGTCCAGAGAACAGCTCATATTTGGGATTCTGCTTCGTTGGGGAATTGCCCTGAATTTAAGTCATGTATGAACTATGGGAGCCCAAGTTTTGTTAATGTTCTTTGTTTGTTTGTTTGGCTTCTTCCCTGAAATAAAGGGAAGTCTTTAAAGTCCTCCTAAAACAAACCTGCTGCATTACCTGTGTGTTTCTGTATGGTACGTTTATTTCACCAGTAATGTTTAAAGTCCTGTTGAGTTTCATAGGCAATCTCACAGCAGCATGAAGAAACAAAACTGGACCTTTGAACTGATATTTCAATCTGGCTGCTGACAGAGTGGCCACCTCCTTGACCCTGAACTTTAAATTAAAACCTCGTCACATTAAAAAAGTCACCTAAAAGTTTACAAAAGTATACTGGAATGGAATGACAGGTTACGGTCTGGAGCACAGTTCTGCCCAGGAGATGGACTGGGAAGCAAATTTCATATTTCAAAGTAACGTGTGGGTGAAACCCTACCTTGGCTAAAGTAATCAAGACCTTTGCCATTGATTTCAATGAAACCAGGGTCTAGCCTTAAAAGGAAAAAATCCATCCAACCCAGACCATAATGAGAGATTAAATCTCCAGTGGGAGAGCCCTCAAAGTTCTCTGCACCCACGCAGACACAAACATTTTGTGCTTGCCTCCATTGCTGCTTCAAAGTCACTTGAAAAACCCAAGCAGCTGAATTTCTTAAATTCCTGAAGTGTTTTCTTATGCTGAGAGATTTTGTTCTTTATTGCTGTTTTTTTTCTCTTAAAAACTTGAATTATTTCTATTGCAGTCATCCTTTTGATCTCTCTGTTATTGTTGCTGATGCTGTTCAAACTACTCCAACATTTACCCACTTTTTTAGAAGCCAAAGAAGGAAATTTGTTCCTGCCAAGAAAAAAAAAAAAAAAGCATTCCTCACAGACATGTTTTAGTATGGGAGTTCAACACTAACATTAATTGAACAACACCTCTTTGTACAAGTTGAAGAACAGATCTCTGTAACAGAGTTAGAAGATAAAGAAAAGCAGGATAAAGTTATCAAGACAAACTCAAATCCAAAATAGCTGAATTGCACATATCTGGTCCTGGCTTTCCTCTCTGAACAATCACAGAGATTGAGCAATAAAAAAAAAAAAAAAGCCTAAACAGGTTCCAAATATTGTCTCAATTATTTCGAGCTTTTTCATTGTTGAGAAGTCAGAAACACGATAAAAATAATATTATCTCCTCATCATGTTTTTCTTCAGTTTGATATTAAGGAATGGAATTATTTTGCTTCTCTTTTCTAATGCCCTTTGTTTCACTGCTCAGCTTGGATCTTTCTGTCATCTCTATTTTCCCAACAGTAGATGGCACCAGTAATTTCTATATCCATTATAATACCAAGGGGCTTTGTTGTTGCTTTTAAAATCCATGGTTATATTTTACTGACTATATCCTACGGTCTTTAATAAGTCACCAATACAAACTCTGTTTGAGAAAGTTACTTAATTTATCGACATATGCTTCATTTAAGTATCTGCAAATTATTCAAGTGTTTGGGATAATACTTCCTAAAACTATAGCTTGATACAATGCCAAAACAGTAATTTTCTGCTTTAACTTTAATTACTTCACTGAAATGGCATTAATTCACTAACTGCAACTTGGACTTTTAATTACTTTCCTGAAATTGCATTAATTTAATAACTACAACTTGTATTTCTACTAGCAATATTCTTGTTTTCAAGAAAGAAAATATTTTTAACACATAATTTAAAGTGTTTCACACCATCTTAGCTCAGGATATACTTTTACAATGCAGAAACCATTTGTCTATGGCAACAGCACTTCTGGTTTTTAGGTCTATGCTGTATTTTACCCTTATACTCATCTACAGGTTCATACTTTTTTGGCTACTAGGACTAAACTTAATTATACAAAAACAGTTGCATCAGAATTTCCTTTAATATATATAAATATATATACATGCAAGTCCATATATATGCACACACACCCTTTAACACAATATTTACACCAAGAATTCAGCTCTGATTGCCAGGTCTAGGATACATTCTTCTGTTTCTGAAGCTCAATCCCCTCCCCACCACTATGCCCCAAAAAACATCCCATAACAAACCAACCTTAAAATCTTCATTGTGGATACATGTATTTAGCTGATCACTACAAGTTGCTTCCATATTCTCTGATGATACGCAAACACTTTTAGGATGTATTTTATTTGACTACATTTGGTCAGATGAATCCCACCTTTAATTTCATACCATTAAAAATAAATTTATTATTAATTTAGCAAATGTATTATTAATTTTGCAAATACTTTCACTTTACTGGAAACAAAATTGTAATTTGTGTTACTACATACATACATGTATCAGTATCTCAGCATAAATTGCAAATGACCCTGAGAGAATGACCACAAACAGAAAAGGTTGAAGGGACATGATTCTTCGGAATCACGATTTCAAAATCCACCATTAGAAAACACTCCTGTACACCAAGTAAATGCATGTCTAATCCAAAAGGAAAGACCGTCACTCATGACCTACACTCCACATGAACTGCTGACCTATTGAGTTGAGAGATCAATTTGCTTCCTGCATCTCAAGAACATGTACAGCAGGCACTTACAGTGCTCAGATCAATGGGTTTCCTTTCTCCATAAGCCACAACATCCAATATGTGTACAAAGGTAACATTCATCCCCACTCCCACCCTAAACTAATGATCTCCAATTTTGGTGTTGGTGCGAGAATGACCCAAGCCCAGGTCTTGTGAAGAATCCACCACGTCCACAGAGAAGAAAAAAATATGTTTGTGAACAATCATGGCCACTGAGATACCACAAAAATAAATATGACAGAGAAGTAGATAAAAGGAAACTGAATGCCACAGCTGTGAAGCTCATGACGTTTTCAAAGCTTGCCTAGACCAGAAGTTACAGTAGATGTTTTCTATGCCCTCTGAGGAAAGGAAGCAGGCAAAAAAAATTATTATTTTAAAATATTCATAATGAGGAGAGTACGGGGCAGCGTGTAACAAGTTATTGGATCTTACTGATGAGTATCTCTGAACTTGTATTTCAGCCCACTCCAACATGCTGACCTTAGAGTCAGGAGAACACACTGAAGTCACTTGTGGCTGTACTGCTCTTGGAACCAAATTAACAGAAGTCCATCTTACATCCAGAAAAACACTGCTTTAAATACTGGGTGATTTACAGTGAATCTAAAAAAAAAATATCAGAGGTATTAATGTATAGTATATATCCAACTGGTGCTTCAGGTGTTGACTGGGCAAGAGGGATGGCTTTGGCTGCCAGTGACCTGCTCCAGCTGGGCTGCAGGGACCGGCTGAGCACGTCCTTCGTGGCACACTGGAGGTGGCATGGGCAGTTCCCTTCCCCCTCATCCCCTCTTTTCTGTTCAGATCATGGCTACCCCTAGCCCTGCTTTTGGCAGACCACAAATGTGTTGGCATTTTTACATTCCCCATTTGGAACGGGCTGAGGGGTTTTTTTGTTATTTTGGTTTGGTTTTGTTTTTAAAATAATTGGACTTCCAAGCTCATCAAGTCTCCATTGTTCCAGCCCCTCATGGGATACTCTGCAAAACAGTATCGTTAGAAATCTTTCTTCTTCCATCTTACCCTCTATTTGTAGTTCCTCATTTCAATAATATAAGTTTTTAGGATCATTCTGCTTTTATTCCCAGATGAAAACAAAAAGAAAACAAAACCAATCAAGAAGCCAAGCACAAATGCAAATTTGATGCATTCAATATAGTTCAGTACATCTAAATTCAAGCTGCAATTTCCTCTGAATTTAAAAAAGGAAACATGAAATTTTCTGCCTTTTAAAATTGCAACATTATAAAAAGAAATGAAATCAATATCAGTAAAAGCCGGAAAGGTCTGCCCAATACTTGCAATTTGTTACAAATTAATTGCAGTGTTTGCTGCAATTTTTTAATTGAATCCCCTTCAACCTCTTAACAAACAGGTTACTTATAATTCTACATGTAAAGAAAAAATAATTTCACATATCTCACACTGTTTCTATAATAAAATTGCCCAAATTAATACAAATTTAAACATCATAATCTCCACTTTGTTTCATTATTATCATACACAAAATTTGCAAGAAAAAATACCATATGTACTTGGGAGAGGTACAGAAATGCCACAATACACTCACTGCCTTCACACAGCTAAAAACTCTTAATATTCTACATGCTTTTTATTCTTCCCATTCCAGCATGACAATCATTGGTGACATCACAATTATCTATTAGAATAAGCAGCTATCATTAAGAGCTATAATTATAATTACTCCAAATCAATCCCACTGTAAGTGTAGATATATTCCCTACACTACCCTTTCTAGATTTCAGTATAATGCCAGGTTAAATGTTAAGTGAAGAACGAATAGTGTTTAGCTAACAGAAGACTTGGGTGGATCATAGTATCTCTTCAAATAAATACATCAAAGTTGCTGCTACAAACAAAAGTATCTCCTCCTCTTCTACAAAATGACCTTGAACTGCAGATTCAGGTTAGAGAGCTGGAAAAAAACACTTCTGGTATAAGGGAGGGACCAGAACGGACTGCCTGGCTACCAAGACTATGGAATTTCCATTACTGAAAATCTTTAAGAAGGAGCCAGATAAACATCTGTCAGGAAGTAAGTAGGTATAGTTGATTCTGCCTCCAGATAAGACAGGAGCTAGATGAACTCTCAAGTTCCCAGACAACCCTTTCCTTATTTTAAAATAACACAGATATTATTTATTTTTCTGTTTTTATTAAATACTGTAATGATAATGTAACTCTATTTCTTGTTTCTAAATTATTTTGGTAGAAACTTCTGGAATGCTCTCACTGAAGAGTTCAAAAGTCACCAAATTTGTTTTGCTCTCCCCCAATGAAAAGAAACCCCTCAAAACCCCAATAAACTCTTATAATTTTTTTCTACAGTAATTATTACCAGTTAACATTGTAAATTATACTCTTTTTTAGAAGATAACTACTGTGCTTCAAGTCAAAAATAAGTAGATAAATCAATCGTACTTTATTTTATAGATTTTTGACATTAATAAAACAGTCCTCTTTAACTGCAAAAAGCTAACAGGAGATCTCATTTGAGAGTTAATTTTACCTAACAGACCAGAGCTTCATATCTTGAATGATCTAATATTTTGTAAAATTTTTTAAAAAAGTGTTTCTCCTCTTTCTTTGCCAAACATATACATGTGCACATGCACTCATACAACCACATGATTTTGACTGTGTCTCTTAACCAAAATGCTGCTATTTACCATTTAGTAATAAGTTAGTAATGCTACTCCTCGCAGTGAATTTTGTGGGGGTATGCACATTGCTGTTTTTTCCCTGGTGCTTTTATCCTACTTTATCACCAATGTGAGTGGAAACGGAGCATTTGCTTTCTAACATTAGAATGTGTTCATGAGTTTAAGCATGTGAGAAGTCCCATGAAGTAAACACTACTCGTGTTTATGTAAGTTAGGCATACACATAAATGTCCCAGTGGATCATAACCTCTATGAAGTATGTTTGATAGCATATCAGAATCTTACTTTTGTTTGTAGCAAAAAATATAAGACTAAGGAGTGAAATCCTTCCATTATTTACACATTTAAAATATTTCTCTTTTGTCACCTGGCACTATCCTAGACCTTTATCATCCTCTCTCTGCAGGAGTGAAGAATATAGTTTTATTTACATATTTACTTTTTATCACGCAGCTGCTATCTGCATTTAAGTGGGAAATCTGCCTTTTCTACTCCCGACATATAGTTTAGAGCATCATCCAAAACATCACCGAAGAGCAAAAAACATTTGCTGATGTGGAATGTCTGTGGGATTTGTGGATTTGGACTCTTCCCAACAATTCCTTTTTCTTTTTCTTTTCCCTCTCCTCCTCTTATTTCATTGATTTCAAGCAGCTTTTTTTTTTTTAAAGCAAACATTTACACTCTTTATTTTCAATTCTTGATAACACCAGAATCTTTATTTCCCTTCCCCTCCTCCAGAAAGGGGTAAGCAAGCCACAACAACTGTACCAAATTCTGGAGCAATTTGGAGACTTCTTAAAATTTAATTTCACAGAAATTTGCTTAAATTCATCAGTCCAAGCCAGGTGTGGATTGGAGCCAATCACCAGAACTGATTAGATGCAGTCTAACTTCTATACTTCTACTCTACAGTCAAAATCTTTTATTTAATAGCAGAGAGGGGGCGAGGAGGAGAAGTCTCATCACCAGTTAATTCTTTAATTTCCCTTTTAACTCAGGGGACCTAGTTACTTGTTTCAGTCTAACATGACACATGCTGATAAGTTTGTGAAGTGTGTTTTTTTTCTTACACTGGCTTCAATTTTTAAGATGTGTAGCAGCAAGTTACCCAAGAACTAGAGAAGGCACTTTTGCTTCCAGCTTCCTCCTCTCCAAGACCCAAGATCTTTTAAAGGTCATCCTTCTAGACCTAGCCCTTCCAGCAAAGGTTCTATTGTGACTACCTGACACCAACTAACTCTTTCCTGCTCTCAGCTACAATTGAATTCATACAGCCAGGCTGAAGCTTTTTCTGTCTTATACAACTAACCTAGAGAAACCATCTGAAGCTACGAGGGCAACATTAGCAGCAGCAGTTCTTCTCATCCTTTTGTAACGTGTTAGATAGACCATTAGTCCTGACACTGAATTAATTCATCAGGGAAATTACTAAATCTTAAAGGACACAGAAATTAAAATAACAACATCTATTATGCATCCCATTGATTACCATAGCTCCAAAATCAAGATTCTCAAATTACTTTACAACACCACCTTCACTCACAAGATGATAAGAGTGTACCTTAGTAAAAACTTCTCTGACTCAGGAAGCCATTTCAGGCCCTTGCTGTGTACTACATTTAAAAGAAATTTATTTGAATGATCATCTAAATGACAAGCTTGTGTTCTTATTTAAGCAAGTAGTTATGAACACTTAAAAAGACTTATAAGATTTTTAACTAGGCTCTAATGTTTCTGTTACCATAGCATAGTGAATGCAACTGTGAAATATCCTAACCATACTGTCATTTTTTTTGCCAAATTTTAAGGAAATCTACCCAGTGAGAAGCTGTATCTGTATTTGACATCAGTAAGGATTTTCATTTGACTGTTCTCAGCAATCCCCATTGAAGTGAACAGCCTTTCGTTCATTTACTGCCTTTCTGCAGGCTTGTGGAAAGGAATCAGCCAGGATATGAACTTTCTGCTTGCACAGAAGTAATTTTTTAATTTCCAGATGAAGACATGAGATATCTCAGTGGTGACTTTGCATTCAAGAGTATTGCACCTCTTGACTAACCCCTGTCTCCCATCTCAGCCAGCTAAACCTCCCGCTGCGTAACAGGTTCAGAGGATGCTGCCGCTCGCACAGTGCAGTTAGGATTGCTGCTCGCAACAGGCTGTGTCTTCCCGTGAGCCTCATGGAATGCTTTGCATGCCAGATGTACTTCCCTGGCTCCCGCCTGGCTTCCTTGGGATCAGGCAACCCAGAAGAAAATGATAAAGGAAAATAACAAATGTCTATGTGAAGGATTTGGGAAATACGGAGAAAAACCTAAAAAAGTCCAAACTCAGTTTTCACAGAGCTTTTCTCCACCCCACCCACCGGGATTTTTGGGGAACTACAAAGGAAATAAAGCCTGAGCAAAAATTTGAAGAGTTGATGCTGTTTAACCGAGAGACTGAAAATGTCAATATTTTTCTAAGTAGTTCTGATATAAAAGTAGATTAATACTGCTTTTGCTTCCCTGAAGCACAACAGCTTCAGCTGGTTCAGTCCCACAACTCTTACTCAGGAATGATTTCCATTGAGTCAGTGGGAGACATGTCTGATTTGGATTCCAACATTTTAACCTAACAACACATTTGTATTCCTTGTGCAAAAGGAATCTGGAGTCAATTAAATCTGTAAAGCAAAAATGGACCAACACTGAGGAAGATCCAACAGCTCAGTCATGCCTGGTAGTCTCCCCCTCCAGAAGCACCTAATTACAATTCTAATAAAATGGAGCATGAATATTTCATTATGAAGCACTTAAAAAAATAAAGAGAAAAAACTCGGAAAGCACACATATTCTTGCTGACAGCAGTTGTGCTCCTCCAGCCTGTCTTGTTTTATATTTAATGTCTCCCAACACAACAAGATCAGAACTGTAGAGACCACGGTAGCACTGTCAGACTGACACCTTCATTTCATTACAAAGCTCACATACAGATTTTATTTTTGGAGAGCAGTTTGGGCCTTTTGAAACTTATTATAGGCAAATACATATTATTCACAATCAAAATTTCAATTTTAACTCACACTTTGAATTAAAGCCATTTTGTGAAGTACTAAGCAGTCAATTAACTGTTTTATTAACTTAAAAAAGTGTTAGCATAAAGAAGGAAAAAACCCATAAATGTGCTTATTTATGCCTTTCTTAGTAAGCACAATACAAACTGTTAACTAACTGTTACAGTTATCCCCATAGAACTGCTTCATTCTTCATCATTCCTTGTTAGATGTGGCAAATACAAAGCAATCCCTCATTCAGACTGGAGAGCTTTCACATTTTCCTTGAAGAAGTCTTTTTTAAAAGATATTTATTTTACATTTATATACCAACTTCTTCAAAACAACTTAGCGTGATATACTGGTAGACCTTAACTCATCGGAAGAGAAGAGCTCAGCGGCACCACTGCAGCTTTCGGTTAATCAGGAACACCGCTGAGAGGATGAACACGCCTGCTGAATGCTAATGCCTCAGCCCCGGAGAAGTGTGTGGCCCCTCTCCTAAAGGCTTTGCTACCTGGAACCGAGCTCACTGCCTCAGCAGAGTCCAGGGGCCACAGAGAACTAACAACTGGAATAATATCAAAGATGTTCAGCGCTTCACATGTGCCCGTAACATCTTGTACGTATGTTTCACTGGAAACAGCTGAGCACACATCAGCCAGATTTGGGCCAGCGCTGGCAATCAGCAAGTGGACAAGCGTGGAAAGCAAAAGAAACAGCAGCTCTCTTTGCTCTCTTTGCGTGGCTCAGGCACCTGGAAATGTCAGACGGAAACCGCTGTCAGCACATCATACTCCTGCACTATCACCAGCCAAGAGAGAGGATGAGAGAAGCGCAAAGCTGTACAGTTGAGACAGACCTGACAAAACAGACCAGCAGGTATCCTGATGGGCACACTCCGATGTGGTCAGTCAGCATGGATTAGGGGAAACCGTCCTGCAAAGCCAATGCAAATCCCACAGAAGGATCAACAGCTCCACTCACAAGTGCAAAGTGCATTTTGGAAAAGCCAAAAGTATGGGCTTGATCCAGCATGGCACAGAAGAGACTGCGGTACAGAGTGGTAGACTGTAGGAGTTTGGTGCTACGTGTTACTCATTCAGTAATGTTACCAAAAAACACAGGAAGCAAAAAAATGTCGAAAGAGCAACATTTTAGTTTAGAGCTATGCAAGCGTGTGGGACAGTTCCTCTTATGTTGCAGAATTCAGAAATACACCAGAAGTCCTATAAATATATTTCCCTAACCAGATTTTATTAAAAGCAAAGATATAAAAATTTGATGAAGTGTTAAAAAGCTTTTGCCACTTTCTGCTTCTTTCTGCTTGTCTGATGTGCAGGTCTATTAAAGCTTCAGTGACAACAATTCCAACCCAGTCACAGGATGGCACAGAAACAGGCCTAGCAATAAATCCAGCCTTTACAGATAAGGATGCACTAAAATGATAATTTCCAACAAATTTGACATTTTCCCATTGTTATTGGGGTAGTCAGGTTACACCTACCATCAATGGATACAAGTTACGGTGATTCCAGTATCCTCTACCATGATGTATTAGTCAACAAGCAGGTAAAAAAAAAATTAAAATAATAATTTGCTTTTCCTTTTTGGAAAAAGGTAAAAGCAAGACAGGGATTAACCAACAAAGTTGCACTTTCAAGAATTACAGAGTTTAAAAATGAAATCCTTTACCTTCAGGACCACTCCAGAAAATATCATTACTATAGAGTTGAGTTTGGGTTTTTTATCTCTTCTCTCCTGCTACACATTTAATGTCTTAACGTTCCCTGCATTTGTCTTGTCAAATGGGATGTCTTAAACTAAATACACTAGAATTGTATCTGTACAGCATATATGTGCATATATGCATGTGGACACGTGTGCCAAAATGAGGCTTTTTTAATATGTCATCTCATGCCACAGAAAAGGCCTTATTCCAGACACTTCCGCAGGGCAACGTACCTTGAGAGCTACAGCCCAAGCTCTGCAGCAGTCTCCTGCTCTGAGGATGGGAGAACTGTCACGCAGACCCCAATGCTCTGCACAACTGCAAAAGTCTGCCTCAAACATGTAATTCAGTGACTTCTGGTTGTTCTTTCTGTATCTTGAAACCTGTCTGCATGAATATGGTGTCATCTGTTTTCAAATCTGTAAGCAAGTCGTCTTTTTCTTAAAAAACACACACACACACTCCCCTCAGGTAATGATTTACTTGCTGGTGGGCTCAAAATTTATTCTGTGGACAAGTCTTAATATCTTCATCCTGGCAAATCCCATCTTAGTAAAAATAAATACAGCAAGAGAGGCCATGTGAGGCGCACTTCCTCATTCCTCATCGCTAAAGTAATTTTTCTTCTAGATTAAAAACCTGCAATATTTTGCAGCCTCCATAGGGTAAGTACAAACTTCAGTCACTAAGAAGTACTATCCAGTAACAAATTTTGCGTAGCAGGTGCAGCAGATGCACTTAAAAATAGCCTTGATTATTATCCTTGTGGTAAATAACACAATTTGTAGCTTCTCCATTGTGCATCATGCAGTCAAATGAAATCACAGATAACTTATTTCTGTTTCTGGAGTAGTTCACTGAACCCCTAGACTCATTCAAGGATTGTCTTTAAACTAATTTCACCCATTGCCTGCTATTATAAGAATGCTCCAAATCCAGAGTGTGTCACCACACTCCAATGTCACTTAGGAAGGGACAGACGCTATTCAATCTCTTGGTCTAACGTTACCCCTGGTTTAAAATTTCTTCAAACAACTCACTGGAATAGGACAAACATTGCCATGTGCAATGAGCACACAGCAAAGCCCAGAAAAGCCCTGAAGGATCAGGGCTGTGTCTGACACATTGCTTCCTTAATCCACTTTTTGGTAACAGAGGATTGTAAACACCTGCAAGCCTCCAGTTACCTATGTTGTGAAGAAAACAGCAGTGAAGGTGTATTCTGCATTTTCAGATTTGGTGACTTGTGCACTCCTCACTGACCTTATAGCATTTCCCAGTCAAGTTACTGCATGCAGACATACGATTTCTCTATCACCCCCTTCATCTTTTTATTTTCCTCTCTCCAGTTTGAATGGTCTACTCCTGGTACAGAAGGCATTGTCATGATCTCTATTGGGTTACTTTAAATGGCCTAAAAATGCCAGCCTCTAAAATTCTTGTGTTAGAAAAGCTGGAAATTTTAGTTTTTTGGCTTTATCCTGGTGTAAACACCCAAGGAATACTCACCATAAAGCAACATTTCCACAAAACAGTTTCTACACACTGCTGCTTATATCCAAACAAAACTGACTCTCATAGTCCCAAATTTAAGTCTCTGGAAAGGACATCTCAGAGGCAATGATTAATAAGCATTGTTTAACAAAAAAAAAAAAAAAAAAAAAAAAAAAGAAAAAAGTGAGCCCAAAAGGTCTACCAGGGAGTTTTTTATTTAAAAATGACTAAAAATGAAATACTTACCAAAACACTGAAATTGGGTACTTGGCCAAAATACTCTAATTCAAGCTACCTAGGCTTTGCTGAGAAGAAACAAAGTCTCACTGACCATTTCAAGAGTAACAGCCCTCCTTTTTTGTTTGTTGCACATCCCTTTTATATCATTATGTTGTTCCTTCTTTTATAAGAAACAAAACAAAAAAAAACACAAGGGGAAAACAGACAAAAAAAGGAAAGAGCAGGTGGCTCAGCCCATTCTTTGAAGTGCATCACATGTAAACTTCAAATAATCAAATTCAAACCTGTGTTTGGACTTGATGATCTTAAAGGTGGTTTTGAACCTAAATGATTCTATGATTCTAGGTACTTAATATATGCTAAGTAGCCATTTCTAATTCCGTTAACCTTAAATTAGCACATCATTATTATTCCCTGGAGAAAAAGAGTGGATCAAGTGTTCCACTACCTAATGTCTTATAGATGATTTATACTTTTTTTGAAGTGAGAGTAAAATGATATGATCTGGTCTCATTTCATGGCTGTAAATGACTGCACAAGGTTCAAGGTAGCAAAGTGCCAGTTACTTTTCCTTTGGGATCAAAAAATTCACAAACCCACATGTTATAAGGTCACCCACAAAGCTTTTCTCTGACTTTACTTGAATGACAGCAGTAATTCACTAATGCCAAATCTCTCTTTTCACTTCACTATTACAAGGCTAAAAAAATTGGATAATACGGAAATGATTTTATATGGCACCTTGTCTTTCTCCTTTGCCATTTTTGATAACTAGACTGTGATGTAAGACCTCACGGGACAATAGTAGGAGAACTGGAGGAAATCACTCATTCTTCTGTTTGTCTGTATGTGTTTATTGCCTGGGATTAACAGCAATGGTTTTCTCCTTGAATTTACTGTTGAGAAAGCAGGTAAAGTCTAAAATGAAAGGGAGTGGTAGGAGAAGGGACTCGCTTGGAGTGTCTTAACTATGGAAAAATAATTAGTTATTAATTAGGCTCAACACTGGACATGACACCTTTCATAGTCCTGACCAGACACCTCTACTAGAGGAAGAGAAGCCACCGTTTATAACATATTCCATGCATTGAATTCCTTCACACCTAGCTGTCTGGCCTTACCAGACACTGAGAAAGAGTTTTAATGAGGAAAACTACTGCTGACAGCACCGCACATTCTCAGGATTCCCTGTTACTCTTCAGAACCTACACAGAGCCATTCCCTAAAACAGTACAAGTGATGGTGGCATCTTAGGAGAGGGACTGCTGCGCAACCTTTACCATCTCCCAAAACTTGTAACTGCTTTAGGCACATAGGAATCCCCAGGGACTTGTGAGGATGCTACCTTCCTAGGACTGTGACCCATCCATCCATTCTGCTATCAGATGAACAATGTTCTCTTCTCTGAGCTCAGTGCTGACACATGTGCAGGACATCATAAAGTTAAAGACCTATAAACTAAACTGTTTTTTTTTAATGATAATGTTGCTGACTTGAACTAGGACTGGAAAGAGCACCCTAACCTCTGTAAATGTTCCCCGCAAAAAAGGGGTTCAGCAACATGAAAAAGATGATTGATTTGTAAAGACTTGTTGGCTGCCCTCACCCTGTTTTGACCATCTTGTTAAATCTGTAACCACATGAGCCACCATCAGACTCATCCAGCGCCTTTCCTCTGGTCCTGTACTTTGTTTTACTAAGGATTTCAAGAGAAAAATGCACATTAATTATTTCTTTTGCATCATTTTCTCTCATCTACTATTTCTGTCTATGCCTTTTGTAGTAGAGAGGGTACCTAGGGGTGTCGGTCGACAGCCAGCTGAACATGAGCCAGCAGTGTGCCCCTGTGGTCAAGAAGGCCAAGGGCATCCTGGCCTGCATCAGCAATAGTGTGGCCAGCAGGACTAGGGCAGTGATTGTGCCCCGGTACTCGGCAGTGGTGAGGCTGCACCTTGAATCCTGTGTTCAGTTTTGGGCCCCTCACCACAAGAAGGACACTGAGGTGCTGGAGCAGGTCCAGAGAAGGGCAACGAAGCTGGTGAAGGGTCTGGAGCACAGGTCTTGTGAGGAGCGGCTAAGGGAGCTGGGCTTGTTTAGTCTAGAGAAGAGGAGGCTGAGGGGAGACCTCATCACTCTCTACAACTACCTGAAAGAAGGTTGCAGTGAGGTGGGTGCTGGCCTCTTCTTTAAGGCGGGAGTAATTATGATTCTCTTAAGAGGGCACCATACTTACAACTGGGCTTAGCTGCGGGGGCCGCACCTCCTCATGTTTCCCGCTGGATACCCTTCAGGGTGACCAAGTCGGCCCCTGCCCCAATGGGAGTTATGCTTACCTGACAGCCTATTGAGTGGCTTCACCGACCCCTTGATAGTATCAAACAGGTGAACCTTTTGACAGTAGGCACATGCCACTGTCTTGGCCTCGCTCACAGGCTGATAATTAGGCAGACTGCAAGGGCCAGGCAGTCTTGAGGTGGGCTGCTTGGTCAATTTTTTCCCTCTGTTTACCTGGACTTGACATTTCTTCCGGTACTGTGGTGGTTCCTGCCATTTGCCGGTGTTCAAGATGTCACGGGTCCGGAAGATCTACGTGATTGTCACGGTGTGCTTCGCATGTATCTTGAGTGGTGACACGGGCGGTCGCAGTCTTCTGGTGCTGCAGAGACCCCAGCCGATGATTTTGTGGGTCCATCAATCCTCAGCGCTATTCTGCGCGTGCGCAAGGGTTCCTGGGGGTTTGGAACTCACCTAAAGCTGGCGTTCGGGTTGTCATGGGCCCGGAAGAATTTTGCGATCGTCGCAGTGCACTTCACGTGTACACGGGGGGTGGCATGGGCAATCGCTGCAGGATGGGAGCACATTAGCAGGGGGTGTGTAGACCTTCGGGTTTGTAGCATTCCTATGTGAAGTGTAACCATCCTAACTTTTTCGCGTCGGGATCATTCCGCATAACATCGTCTTGACTATGCGATCCTTTCAAGCCTCCAAGCTGTGTGGTAACATCTGTCCCGGTCATGGCTAAGCCTGTTGTCTTAGCGGTGGTGGCACTGGGTCGGAACCAGCTTGTAGGTTGGGATGTTTCATGGGGTGCGCACTAATTAGACTGTTCATGCCGGATACAACAAGAGGTGGACAGGCCACCTATACTTAACCCGGAAAAGAAGTATGACTTCAGTCAGTACTTGTGAATAACAAGTGATAGGACAAGAGGAAATGGCCTCAAGTTGCACCAGGGGAGGTTTAGGCTAGATATTAGAAAAGATTTATTCACTGAAAGAGTGATCAGGCATTGGAACAGGCTGCCCAGTGGAGTCACCACCCCTGGAGGTGTTCAAGAAATGTGTAGATATGGTGCTTTAGTGACTTAGGTGGCGTGGGTTGACGGTTAGCCTTGATGATCCTTGAGGTCTTTTCCAACCTTAATGATTCTATGATTCTATGATCTTTCTGTACCTAGAATTGTCCTTTTCCTCGTGTATTCCACTTTTTCCTACCTTCCTCTCTTCACACCCTCTTGCAGTAAAATCCCTTCTGAAATTAAGGTCTTTCACAAAGTTGAAAATAGGCACTCTTTTATTACTTTATAATTCCTTCTCATCCTCCTCTTCCCCTTATCTCTATATCACCTCAAATTTGCATCACATCTAAACATGGGAGTTCTCCATGGTAACTTCTGACCATCCACACTATGCTTGTTTAAGAGGTTATCCTCCATCCCACCCCTTCCTTCCATCCCCACAACTATTTGCATTTACCACAGAATCTTACAAAGTTTAATGCTACATTTCTAGAAGAAAGCGCAACCTGTCTGCTGACAATTAGAATATGATCAGTAAAATTTGTCCAATCCTCCTGCACAGGCAGTTAGTAGCCAACACCGTGGAATGAAAGGGCTTGAATTTGTATTGAAAAATAAACACAAAATTTAAAAAGCAAAACCAAAAATATTTAAAACTAGTTTTCATAACTGTTTATTTCGGCTGAGATCTCAAAAGTGTAAAAAATATCCTACTCGCATTGTAATATTCAGATGACAGCCTAGACAGCCATATCATTATCATTTTGTGGAATGGAATAGAATTGATAAATAGTTCAGGGGGAAAAAATAATTTCAGCCTTGGATGAAATTTGGTTTATCTTCCCAGACAGATTTACATAGGCATTACCCACAGTGGTAAAATAAAAATTTGCATCCCAGAGGAGTTTCATAAAAATGCCAGCGGTAAACTACTGAAATCAAACTTTCATCACAAGTTTCAGGATTTACACTGACTGTAGAACATAAGTTTTGCCTTAACAGGTCATGTAAACAAAGTGAAGAGCTGTTTAAGTGTCCTAGCTATAAATTCTGTGTTTAAACCACAAATTCCTTCACAGCTGACATTTCTTTTGTAAACGAGTGAAAGACCTCACCATGCAGTGCTCTGAATTCCCAATGGTTTTAAAGTGAATTTTAACATTTACCACTCTGGAAGAAGAGAACAAAATCCACTCTTTGGCTGAAGATCATTTTAGGTGCTATGTCTTACAGACTATAAAAATCTGGAATTAAAAAAAAAAAAAGGGCCCAAAAGAAAATAAAAAAGAGCAAAAATAAAAAAACTATCCAAAAACTCTGCAGAACCATCTGAATGCATGTGGAGACTGGCCCATCATCCTTAGAATATAAGGCATTTGCTGGAGTTTGGCAGGCAACCAAAACAAACACAAGTCTGGCAGAAGTAGCCCACTTGGGAGAATAAGGAATAAAGTATGATTGCTCATTCTGGTAGAGGTGGGGAGAGGAAGGGCTATAGCATGTGAATTTTGGAACTGACCCACGGAGTTGGGTATAAAGGAAACATTTGGAGACATGAAATGAAACACATTAAAATAAATAACAGAAAGATATGATCAAGTCAAATTGGATTCCGTTAAGTGAGAAAGCTACTCCCATGTGGCCCATGTGGCACAATGATGGAAAGATGCCTACATATCTATTTAAGATTCATAGTCCAAAATAATCAAGAAAGAGTCAAGTGATTGAGCTATGCATCAGTAAAGTCCCTTTTCTCCATTTAATCTGTTTGAAAGGGAATATCAGAAAGCATCTACCCAATAGTGTATGTAGCATAAATCTATGTGTATTTTGAAACCTGAGAAAGGTAAAAATTAAACCTAAAATTTTAAAATATCTGAATTTGCTAAAGATCAATATTATTATATTCTTCAAAAAAACTATGCTGAATATCCCATAAATACTGCTTCCATCACATTGTTTAAAGAAAAGAAAGGTAGAAAAGAAAAAAATTCCCATTCATCAAGGTGTTTGGGCACACCACTAAGCAGAAGTCACAACTTCATTTCTGAAGGAAGGATAGGTAGAAAATGCAATTAATGTAATCTAGATATATCCAAAATCCTCAGACTTTCCCCTGTATTTTCCTCTTGGCCTAGTCAGTGTTTATTTCTCCCCACCATCAACACCTGAATAGATGACTGTCGGTAGTACGAACTACAAAAACTGTCGTTCATGACCCTTCTAGACTACCAATCTATTTGTAAAATTATTATTGGCCCAAATTCTGGAAAGACTGAAGGATGTGCTCAAGGTTCAATCGGATCTATGAAGATGCTACAGATCACTCTCTTATACAGGAGCCTAGAGGCAAAAGGGTGCTTAATTTGGCAGAAAACCCACACAATTTAGTCCTAATGTAATAATGGGAAGGGGTTACAGGAATGTCTACAAAATTTTATACAGGTGCCTTCACAGCCATGAGCTGTACAAGATTCTACAGCACATACTAGACCCTGAACCTGCACTAGAGAGCATTTCTTCATCAACTTATATTTTTCACTTATTTTTTTTAATAGATTAAAAAACATAATCCAAATTGAAAATAAGCTGTAAAGGAATAATTACTATTTTTGAGCAACTAGGGATAAAAATAATTTTGGTAAGTATAAAACTGTTTAAAACACATTTTCCCCAATGAACACCACTCTCTGATAATATTTCTAATAGAAAGAAATTTAAGTAAATTTCTTTACAAGCAAGAATTCTAATCGCTCAGTTTACAC
Source organism: Pterocles orientalis (assembly GCA_011057875.1). Lineage (NCBI taxonomy): Eukaryota > Metazoa > Chordata > Aves > Pterocliformes > Pteroclidae > Pterocles > Pterocles orientalis. The sequence continues at coordinate 143,542 of WKFP01013234.1, read as the reverse complement.
AAGCTTTTGGATACCATCGCTTTTGGATACCATCTCCCAAGAGATTTATACCTCTACTAAGTATATATTCTCAACTTTAAATATGCTGGCTAATTCTCTCTCTATTCTGCTTATGCCTCTTTTTTGAATTCAGGCTACTGAAAATGAAACAAGACAAAAATTTTCATCTGTTGCTTTGGAATCCAGTCCCAAATGAAAAAAATATTTAAAAGAGTCACAAATTTTTAATGCTACATGAAACAGAGTAGCAAATATTTCAGAAGTGGAAAAGAGTTGGTTTTGATTTAAATAAATTAGCAACCACTGGGCAAGACACAAAACAGTGTCAGAAAAGACAATCAAAGGAGGTGCATTAAAGGTGATGGGCATGCAGTGTCGCTGTGTGGTCAAACAAATAATCTCGAATATTTGGCATACATAACCACAAGAAGTGCCAACCTGGACAGACGAAGCTAATAACAAGATGAAAGAACAGGCTGATTATCTCCCACAGTTTCCTCTGTGCCTTCTTTTGTCACAGAAGTGGCAGGGGTATTACAGTGAATATTGGTCAGTTACTATATTAAAAAACAAAACAAAACTAAAAACACACCAAAAAAAACCCCACCCAATAAACAAACCCCAAAATCCCAGTGTTCCTTGTACACCACCAGCGCCTAGATGAAAACAGGTCTCCTGATATTCAAAGGAAAAAAAGCCCTAAGAAAATACTTTCTTAGAAGCCTTCTGCTCTTACTGACCCCCCAGTCACTCTCTCATTTCAGGAAAAAGTAAAATGTCCCTGGTTTTGTTGTTTTTTGAGATTTTTTTAATTACTTCATGCCCACAACAGTTGGTAGAAATGCTAGTAATAATAATGTTGTTTGATGTGATTAGAATGATACATAATTGTACTAATTTAATGTTGCTTCCTACAGAGAGTTTTCATATTTCATATTTAATGGAAACATCAATACTAAACTATTTTATTCCGTTTTATATTATATACGGCAGCAAAATCACTGCATGTGAACATCACTTCTCCATTCTGGAAACATTACATACAAACCCTTGCAAGGGAAACAAAGGCAGAAATTCAATCTAGACTCTCGTCTGTGATTGTCCGGAAGCTAAAGTAAAGTACATTTTTGGCTTGAAATCATAAACTGATCAAAACAAAGCATTAGAATGACTGGTGATTAGGAGGTTCATTGGCATTGTTCTGTAAAGAAACTTGTATTCTGCATGGGCTTTAAGGATGGCTTAAGCTAATGCACATCATTAGACTCAGCAAATGAAATAAGAAATTACACATCTCTGAATAAAATTTGGAGTTAAACAACACTCAAGTGACTAATTTGTAAATATATATACGTAAGTATTTAACTGCTAAGAATATTAGGGACACAAAACATTTGGTGACAGAATACACGTCTGGAACTGGGAAGTATCCTCAATTTATTCTAACATGTCAGGAGGAAAGCTGGGCTGGCAGAGTCTACCAAGGTCTTCTTTCTTTTGTAGTGGGGATGGAGGGGCAAAACAAAAAGCTAAAAAAGTTTGTTGGCAACCTGTTTTCTATAGCATTAGATGTCCTGCAAAGCAAACCAAGTCCAGATCTTAGGGCCACCAGCATCAACTAGTTCCGCCACAGCCCAGCATTGATGCCACTGCCTTGTCTCCACCTTTGGAGTTACTGTTTCTGCGCTGCACTGCCCTGTAGGGTTCAGACACATCATTCATGGAGAAAGCAAGGAGACAGCTCCACATTTCTCCTACTAGGATGAAAAGAAGTTTTGCTCCACTTCCTTCAGACAATGCTCAATATCAAGGTTTCATAAGAGCCTTCATGGGACCTTTTGTGGAACGTCAGCTCCAACTGCAAGTGAAAGAGCTATTTCATTACATTTTTCTCCATACCCACATAAATTCCCCCATACTCCCTCTTTCTCTGGAACACAGCAGTGTGCATTAAAACTACAGAATGCATCTCCTCTTTGAACTTCTGGGTTTCTAGCTCTTCATTTACAAAAAAAGAACGAAGCTGGCAATAAACTTTTCTCCCTCCATGCCATTACTGGTAACGGTAATCTGTTCAAGAAATTGCTGCTGCTGAAATTGCAATAACCGGCTCATTTGCAGCAAGGCGGTCATATTCAAACATAAAATGCAGCAGAATGCAACCTCTTGAGACAGTACTATATTAATGTTAATAATGAACTCCCCAACTCTTTTTCCATTAAAAGCACAGCGACTCTTTCTACTCAATTCAATTTAATTTGGATTAGGCCTAAGCTACTGCTTTTAAATACGAGGTCAAACTTTCACCACGTGCCCTGGGAGAAGCCTAGTAATCCTACCCCAAGTCTCCCTTCTCTTGGGCATTAGCTGATTTTATATTTTATTCATCTCAAAAGAATTCAGCTGTATGGTTAAAAGAAACCACTTTTCTTAAGAAAAAATAAAGAACACATTATAATCAGAAAAAAGTAAGCAACTATAGAAAGTTGTATAGCTTTGAATCTTTACTTGATTTACTTGTCTTGGCCAGGATAAAGTAAATCAAAATATGTATGCAAGTTCAGGAATTTATGGCTCTTTCCTTTGCTTGATGCAAACAAAAGAACACTATTAGAAAAGGAAAAAAAAAAAATCCCACAATTCATTATCAAAAATTTTGCTGAAGTGCTGCAATGTCATCCTATTTTTCTTTAGAAAATTTCTACCAAAGCCAAGAAGTCATCGCTCAGTATGGAAATCAGGCATTGCCATCCTTTGGCTATTCTGCCTTCCAGAATGGTATTGTTCAATAGACATCCAGAAGGAAGATAATGAATTAAAAACCAGACATTCTTGCTTCAGACCTTGAACTCCTAGGCAAGGTGTAGATGAACCTGTACAGACCAGCAGGCAGAGGAAGATATCTTGTCTAACTCAAGGCAGAAGTTACCTATGACTGGTGACCTACTCAACTGCACATGGGCCACGTGGGATTGTTTTCACTCCAAACAATCATGCTGAGCTGCCTCAATCAGCTTCAATCCAGCGCACAGAAGTTATTATTTCAGCAGGTTCGGGTTCTGCTGGCAGACCACCTGATTTTCACTTTTGCCAGTCATTCTTTTTTAATTATGCAAAGACTATTAGCAAAAGGGGACAAAATAAAAGGACAAATTATCTCCTTTCTGGGTTATATAGAAAGACAGAAAATGCTGTAAACTTATGAAAGTCTATGAAGATGCTTCTACAGTACAAAAAACCAAAATGTTCATATACAGGAAGAGATGTAAAGTATTAATATGAAGATGTAGGGTAGTAATGACAAAACATTTGGGACAGGGGGCAATCACAAGAAGAGCCTACAGAGAGAAAAATAAAATGGAAAAAAAAAGAGGAGATGACAATTTGTCCTTGCTGAGTGAATGCAAAATTTATGTCAAAGTACTTCTTGCCTTATAGAAGACACCAACAGCCCAAGAAAGCACTGAGCAACTGCAGCAATGTTCCAAATAAAACCAGAGATAGTGGAGGTTCCTGTACCTTGGACTTCAGGCAAGAGAACGAAGGCAGACACATAGTATCCACTTATAGTAGACTTAATGCAGGACCTTGTAAGAGAAATAAATCAGTACATATACAACTTCTCCTCTCTTCTTTTTTAAACTTTGGAAACTCATAAATCCTGCTGCAAAAAGCTCCAAGTTTCTCCACTGACACTAGCGACAACCTGCTGGCTCCTCTCTAATTGCAGCTGCTAAGTTCAGCTAGAATTTATAGAAAAACAATTTTGGGAAAGTGTTCTACTAGATCTTTGTCTAATTAATGCAATGATTTTCCACAACGCAAAAGAAAAGGGAAGGTGGTCTAGCCAAAAAACATGGGGAAGAAAGTTATCACAAGAATCTTGGCTTTAAGGGGCAGCCAACATAACTGAATGATTGAGAAGCTCTGCATCAGCATGTGCAAGTATTGTTGGGGGACACTGGATGCATCTATATTAGCAATTTAATGTACTGAAGGTATTCATTTTAAAGAAAAAAGTTGGCCTTGCATCTATACTCGGTGTCATGTGGTTTGTACTCAAGCACACTTGAAGTACTTCATCTCCTGGAGGGACTCAGTTTGAAGTCACATCGAAGACTGCATCCAGAACACCCAGGCCGTCTCTCTCCTTTACCACACTAAGGCCACCCCACCCAGTCTCTCTACCCTCATGTTTTTCTTGAGCTGCAGTATACTCTCTTCATGCAATCCAGGTCCTCACTGGATCTCACTTCTTTCTCATGCCCTTCCTCAAGACCACCAGTTCAGCCTATCCTTTGCTCAGCCAGAGCTCCCTTCTATGGCCCTCATCTTATCTCAGTCCTGCTCCCACTCTTGGTTAGCCATGCAGACAAACACAACTTACCACTTAACTAACAACCACTCTCACCCACTTGCCCAATTCCTATCTCTACTGAAGCTTAATCCTCAATGTTTAATTCATATTGATGTGCTAACTCATCTTAACAGAATGCTCACTAGAAAACCTGACAGGCAAATTCCTTGATCTCAGTTCCTCTGGTTGCACTGGTTTGACTTGTCCAACTCAGAGCAGCAATTTCAAGGAAAGCCCTATCTTGAGGGAGGCAAACATCCAATACATACATAATCTTTTGGAAATGTAGCTGCTAAAAAAAAATAAAATAATAAGACTTGACCAGGAATGTGTGAAATGCAATTTTTCAAACGTTTATCACTTTGCCAAATGTGGGTGGATTTTTACAGGCATAGTAAAAAAGCATATCCATGCTATAAGCTTCAAATCCCTCCACTACACAGGAAAAACCTAGATGTTCAAAAAGAAAATGTACCCAGGCTTTCAATGCTAGCAAATCAAACCAATATTGCAAAGACGTTCCCTGAAAGTTTGCCAGTTCCATCCAAACAGTAAACTGACAACCTAAGAGTTTCAAGTATTAATACAAAAATAAGCCCCAACTCCACAGAATAAGAAACTTTTGCAATCCTTAGCAATAAGCTTGAAAATTCACTATTCAAGGTACTGCAAAAGGCTTTGTCATTTTCTTACACCTGAAGGGGCAAAATTACAGTACATTTTAATGCCAAACACAAACCTCACCAGCTCCACCACACCATCTGGTACCCTGAGAATTACACGTCTGTCTTTAAGAAAGGCCGGGGTTTTTTATCTTTTCTTTTTTCACCTGTCAGTGCACGTTATTGTCACATTATCAAGTTTTCCCCCACCATTTTTACATTACAGACAAAATTTTCCCAGTAAATATTTGCTTCATAGAGTTGAGGCTTTAATTAAACAACAAATATTCATAACAACTGAAACAAAACATAAAGGTGGTTGGCTTCATACTATCTTATGACAATGCTCTGGCGGACCAAAAAGTATGTAATTTGAAAGCATTTATTTACCTTCTTACAGTGAATGCTAAAATTTGGAGACTGGATGAAAACTGTAGAGCAAATGAAGTTCAAGAGGGAAAGTGATCTTAAGTGATAGTAAGGCCTTCAGGATAGACTACAATAGTTTAACGTTGTGGAATGCCTTGCTAGACACTGAAGGAAGGTGTTTAAAGTTGTCTGTGCCACGTATCACGTGGGAAATGTTCATTCAGATGAACAACGGAAATTTAAGACACAGTGCAGCCACAGCATGGCATGGATACTGTGGCATTAAATAACTTTGCAAAAATATACAGTATCTAATACAAAACTAAAGAAGAAATTTCTAAAGAAGAGTCATGGGCATTTGATGAGATCAGCCAACAGAGCCACAATGAGGTATGCTTTTCAGCATTTCCTACTTAAAAGCAGACACAACACATCAGGAATCATAAGTTTAGGTTGGGAGGCACCTTAAAGATATCTAGGTCCAACTCCCCTGCCATGGGCAGGAACACCTTCCACTAGACCAGGTTGCTTAAAGCCCCATCCAGCCTGGCCTTGAACACCTCCAGGGATGGGGCATCCACAGCTTCCCTGGACAACCTGTTCCAGTGCCTCACCACCCTCACAGTAAAGAAATTCCTCCTAATATACAATATAAAACTACCCTTTTTCAGCTTATAACTGTTACCCCTTGTCCTGTTGCTACACTCCCTGATAAAGAGTGCCTCCCCATCTCTCCTGTATCCCCCTTCAGGTACTGGAAGGCTGCCATAAGGTCTCTCCAGAGCCGTCTCTTCTCCAGGCTGAACAATCCCAACTCTCTCAGCCTGTCCTCATAGGGGAGGTGCTCCAGCCCTCTGACCATCTTTGTGGCTCTCCTCTGAACTCAGTCCTACAGTGAAAGCACAAATGGGTTTCCTACAAGTCCTCTGAGCTCTCCTTTGGACAACAATAGTGACAAAGGCTCTTTACGTGAAAGAACAACTTCAATGTATTGAGTACTGTCCAGGGGTGGGCGACGAGCGAGTTGAGAGTTTGTGGGTGAGAATTAAGGGACAGGCTGGCATGGGCGATACTGTCGTGGGTGTCTATTACAGGCCACCGGATCAGGACGAGGAAGTTGACGAGGCCTTCTTCAGGCAGTTGGTAGCAGCCTCGCAGTCACAGGCCCTGGTTATTGTGGGTGATTTTAACTACCCTGATATTTGCTGGAAGGCCTACTCAGCCAGCCATCCACAGTCCAGGAGGTTTCTCCAGTGCATTGATGATAACTTCCTGATGCAAAAGGTGGAGGAGCCAACTAGGAGAGGAGCGCTGCTGGACCTTATTCTCACGAATAAGGAGGGTCTGGTTGAAGAGGTAAAGGTTGAGGGCAGCCTTGGTTGCAGTGACCATGAGGTGGTGGAGTTCAGGATCTTATGTGGCCGTAATAGAATCCTGAGCAGATTAGCAACGCTGGACTTCAGTAAGGCCAACTTCAGTCTTTTAAAGCAGTTGCTAGGGGAAATCCCATGGGACAGGGTGCTCGAGGGTAAAGGGGCCCAAGATAGTTGGTTAGCATTTAAAGAACGCTTCTTCCAAGCTCAAGATCGGTGCATCCCTACGGGTAGGAAGTCAAGGAAGGGTGCCAGGAGGCCTGCATGGTTAAACAGGGATCTGCTGGGCAAACTCAAGTGTAAAAGGAGGGTCTATAGATCATGGAAGGAGGGGCTGGCCACTTGGGAGGAATATAAGAATGTTGTCAGAGAGTGTAGGGAGGCAACTAGGAAAGCTAAGGCCTCCTTAGAATTAAACCTTGCCAGAGGGGTCAAGGATAATAGAAAGGG
>WKFP01013234.1:124970-136311 GCA_011057875.1 Pterocles orientalis | reverse complement strand
TGAATATGAGAAAAAACTTCTTTACAGTAAGGGTGACAGAGCACTGGAACAGGCTGCCCAGAGAGGTTGTGGAGTCTCCTTCTCTGGAGACATTCAAAGCCCGCCTGGATGCGTTCCTGTGCGATCTGATCTAGGTGTTCCTGCTCCGGCAGGGGGATTGGACTAGATGATCTTTCGAGGTCCCTTCCAATCCCTAACATTCTGTGATTCTGTGATTCTGTGAAAGGCTGTGTGCCCTCCTTGGCTGGATAATCCCACATAGAACTACAATGCCAATATTTTTGTAAATTGTTCTTGCTTTAAAAGCTATTGCTACTTATTTGATGAATCCTACTGCAGGTCATCATTTGGCAAGGAAAAAGGCTTTAGAAGAGGAGTGGAATTCTTTAAAGCATCAAGACTTGTTGAGGTACAAGTGACAGATCAACGAAGTTTTTGCTGCTTAGTGGCCCCATTAATAAAGGAGCCTTCCTTATATGAAGTCCATCTCTCCAGCATAAGTGGTACTGTGTATCATAATCCATGGAGCAAAAGAACAAGCCCAAGCATGCTAGTAAAACAAGTTGCCATCTGGACAATATAGCAGACACACTGCAGTGTCAAACAGGCCCCCTGTGTAAATAAGGTGGTCTGATTATCTTGTTGGTTTTGTGTTTTCCCATTACATAATCCCAATGATTTATATTTTCCAATTAATTACAATATATTTTTTACTGAACAAACAGCTTGCACAGATGCAAAGCAAGCCTATAACTTTGCAAGCAACAAGCATCCTTCCTAACCATCACCCCTCACTGAAGCTGCTCCTTCCTACAAGAAGGAACAGCCAAAATCCAAATCACTCAGTTTCTCACATATGCAGCTCCTATGACTGCTAGCCAAGCCCATAGTCCATTTGATTGCAATTTTTTTTCTAGCTACCGAGAGCATAATTCTATCTTGGTCGCTATTGCAGTTCCAGATATCCATCCTGTTTGAATTATCTTTTTTCTTAAAAAAGTAAAGTTTATTTCAAGCTTATGGAATATATTTATCTGCTCTTCAGTACTGCCAAGTTAAAAGCAACAGATCTTCAAAATATTTCTGAAAAAAGGACATGCAGTATTTATGGAAATAATCTGAACAAGCTCAGGTCTCTGCAGACTAACATTAAAGATATGCCAAACTTAGGGGAGAGACCAGTGAGAATAATTGTTAGTAAATCACTGAAAAGGTTCAATTGATGGCAAAAGATTTATTTTGACCAACTGTAGTGAAAACTGGAGGCATTTATGCCAAGGCTTATAACCACAGCAGCAGCAGCTAGTTAGGGAGAGATCAGTTAAGTAGGGGTAAACCCAGGGCAAATGCTCTCTCTAGTGCTGTCTTTTGTAAAGTGTTGTACAATAACAATTTTCATGTACAAATCCAACTTCTCTGTTTATGAATTAGTCTTGTCTCTGCCAGTCTTTCACTCCATGTGCTGCTGATCTTATATTCACCACTACTGAGCACAGCCTGCATCAGAGGATATCTGGCTGCATTCCTAGTACATTGTATCAATAAATATTAACTCCTCTAACTCCCACAAAATAACTCTGCATAAATTGTTTATATCTTAAATGTTTATGACTAGCATTTATAAGAAATTAGGCTTTATTCTATAAAATCTTGCTATCAAACTAGAAAAATTAAGATCAAGTAGCATTCTGATAGTTAGAGCAACCACATAATTTAATTTAAAGTGAACTCTTGGCATATTTCTTTTGGTCAAGAGCTACAAGATTACTGTGATGAGCAGGTATATTTTCTGGCATTAACTATTTTGACATATATTTCATTATCTCTAGCTACAGAGCTATGCTGCTAGATAACAAAATAGGCAAACCTTAACCTTCATCTGTCTGCAATCAGACTTTTCCTCCTTTTAAGAGGTGTTTCTTTGGTAGGCTAGATTTCCCTCAGAGCGCTTCTAAGCAAGCTGTAATTTGAAGTAAATCCTTTGCCTGAGCTGAAATAAGAAAAAAAAAAAGATAATTTTTTAAAAAGTCACGAGTTAGTATTGAAGTTGAAATCAGAGTATCTTATTAGGAATGAAGTGTCATTTGGTCAGCTGATAGACACACACAAACAAGTGATTAAGTCACTGTGAAGAGGGAATGTATTTTCCTAGTCATTTGCTGCTTGCTTGCCAAAGGAATAAAGGTTAGAGCTTCAAAATAAACCTAGTCTTTAAAACTGTAGCTTTTAGGACAAATGGTGCTGAAGCAATGCCTTTCAGCAAGAGGATAAACTGTGTGAGCTCTTGCAGAGGCTGGGCACAGCTCACACAGGGTGAAAGGCAGCCCAAGGTTGTGATTCTGTATTGATCTGTCGTTCCCAGAGCCAAACGTGAAAGCCAAGTCATAAAATAACATGATTAATTTATAACTAAACATTCTGTTCCAGTAGTGGAAACAGAGGCATAACTCAAGAGCATGAGATGAACGAAGTCACTACTAGCAAGCACTCAATGGCAGGGCTCTTCCTTAGCTACTTCGTGGTCTCTGGGAGCCTACAAGGCACTGTAAGGCAGCCACCAAGAACTGTGTTCTCTTGGCACTTATCTTGAGTGCACATCTACCCTGCCCCAGTCACCAGAGATGGCTACTGGGCCTCTCAAAGCAGCTGCTCCAGGCAAATTCTTTCGTTTTATAGAAGAATCTCACTGCTGTTAGCCTTATCAGAGCTTGTATCTTCATCCTCCATAATCAAATATTGAGAAATTATTGGAGGAGACTACAACAGCAGTTTTGCTTAACGCCAAAGAGGCTGGAAATACTACATTAAACTTCTACAGAAACACTCTTTATCAGAGAGTGTAGTGAGAGGACAAGGGGTAATGGTTATAAGCTGAAAGACGGTAGATTTAGACTAGACATTAGGAAGAAATTTTTCACTGCAAGGGTGGTGAGACACTGGAACAGGTTGCCCAGGGAAGTTGTGCATGCCCCATCCCTGGAGGTGTTCAAGGCCAGGCTGGATGAGGCTTTGGGCAACCTGGTCTAGTGGAGGATGTCCCTGCCCATGGCAGGGGAGTTGGACCTAGATGATCTTTAAGGTCCTTTCCAACCCAAACCATTCTATGATTCCTGATGTGTTGTGGCTGGAAAGCTGCCCGGCAGAAAAGGACCTGGGGGTGCTGGTAGACAACCAGCTGAATACGAGCCAGTAGTGTGCCCATGTGGCTAAGAAAGTCAGTATCATCCTGGCTTGTATCAGATATACTGTGGGAAGTGATTGTGCCCCTGTACTTGGCACTGCTGAGGCCACACCTCAAATACTGTGTTCAGTTTTGGGCCCCTCACTACAAGAAAGACATTGAGTTGCTGGAGTGTGTCCAAATGAGAGCAACGAAGCTGGTGAAGGGTCTAGAGCACAAGTCTTATGAGGAGAAGCTGAGGGAACTGGGGTTGTTAACTCTGGAGAAAAGGAGGCTCAAGGGAGACCTTATTGCTCTACAGCTACCTGAAAGGAGGTTGTAGAAAGGTGGGTGTCGGTTTCTTTTCCCAGGAAACAAGTGATAGGACAAGAGGAAATGGCCTCAAGTTGCACCAGGGGAAGTTTAGATTGGATATTAGGAAAAATTTATTCACTGAAAGGGTTGTCAAGCATTGGAACAGGCTGTCCAGGAAAATGGTAGACTCACCATTGCTGGGGGCATTTAAAGGACATGCAGACGTGGCACTTAGGGGCAAGGTTTAGTGGTGGACTTGTAACTAGTGGTGGACTAGTGTAACTGTTGGAATTTATGATCTTACAGGTCTTTTCCAACCTAAACAGTTATATGATTTTGACTCTCAGAGCCCCTCCTTTTAACTACAATTAGTCTACCCCAATGCTACAAAGCAGAACCAGCTCCTTTCTGCAATACAGCTTTTATGAATCCTTGATAACTGACCCATGAACTACATCAGAATGTAAAATAAATTAATAAAGAAATAAAAATCTTCATTACACCAGTTACCAACAACGGACAGATTCTTGTCTGATTATCTGTTTTAGGACTGTTTTGTGTCCTAAAAGTCTCAGAGCATTACAATGACAATCTCAACTGGGCAAAGCAGAAAGTTTCATCTGATAAGTCAAATGCCAGTCAAGCCTAGAATAACAGCAACTGTTACTTTGTCAGGAGTAAAAGACAATGGGATTATAAATACAGGGGAATTTCATTACCAAACCAAGAAAACCACTTGTCATTATTAGCTATCTAATACAGGGTTATCCATCAGAAGGAGACTGTTTGACCAATTCCTTATTCCTGTTCTCTAGTTAAACTAATTAGAGTAAGATCTACAATAGCTATTCAAATCAGGTAATAATAAACAGCAAGCTATTAAAAAAAAAAAAACAACATAAAAAACCCCACACACAAACAAAACAACAAAAAAGCATCAATAAAAAATTACATAGCCTAAACTGATTTCAGAATTATGGTATCTAACAGTACCACTAGACAGCAGTTGATAATTCTGGCCAACTGTGTCTTCGAAAAGCAAAAGTTAATAGTACCATTAATTTTCTTTAAACTAGCACAATGTAAGGTTCACACAAGACCTTGAAAAGGGTAAAAATACTATGAATTGTATTGGTAAGTAAAAAAGAAAAGGTCATTTGCTTACTGTGAGACATTTAAGCAACTTGGTTTCTTTTCAGCACTGAAAGATGAGATTAATCTTTTTCAACTCTAGAAAACTAAAATTCAGGTATCTAAATCAAAGTTGGTCACTCTGAGTTCATGTACGCATCAGCAGAGATAACCAGTCACTTCTAAATGGTTTTCTATCAGATCTGCCTTAACTTCTTACATTAGCATGTTCAGGGGCTGAGGTGGAGAAAATACAGACAAAACAGGTTGAATAGGGAGGCACCTAATTTAGTTAGTACAAACAGGGAGAAGATATACGTGCACATTCTTCTTCAGAAAGTCTTAAGCGTTCTCTTCCATAGTCAGGTTTCATACGTCAGCATCCGCTCAAAAACTGCACAGTCAGTCTCCTTTCAAGAAAGTCCAGAAGTAATAATTTTGCTTTAAATTATAGCTAGTTGACTTAGTTTTATTCAACAGTTTCTCAGAGCATTATGTGGGCAAGAACTACAGCTAACTTCATACATAATCATTTTCTCGTATTGAGGGACTCAAATCCCTCTTTTACAGGCATTCCCTAACTGTTGTGGTACAGAAAAGTCTGGTCCATTAACTCCCTCACCTGCAAGTGCTCCTCCCGAGAGGGCATAGTTTTTGAACTGCTGGACCAAGAAGAAAGCAGCAAGCTTAGGCTTGAGTCTTTGGCCATCTGCGTAGGACACTTGGGTGAAAATGGGAAGGTTGGGTTTAGAGTCTCCTCAAGGGCTGTTTGATAACTAAATATTAGAAGTAGGAAATATAAATGGACTAGACTCCCCAGTCACAGGTGAACAACCTATCTGCTATCTTAATTGCTCTTCTTCTATTTCACTTTGATTTTTCTGCAAGTCTATGACAAATGAATCCCATCAAATAAGGTACAGTAAGAGTGTCCGTCCACCTTTCCCCCTTCTTAACCCACTCTCTACTTTGCAAACAGTCAAGTAGGTATTTGAACCTCCTCTACTTGAAACATGAGTACTGAAGAAGTGTTCCAATCCCCGAGTTATTATGAAAAAGGAAGAGGTAAGAGGATCACCTATTCCTTTAGCTTGGTTTTAAAAGAAAGCGATAGTTTTCACATACCCTTCAGTGGAAACCAATCTGGTGGAGATCTCCAAGAGTCTATATTAAACAAAGGCTGTCAGACAATGAGTTGCTCAGGACTCCTGACCAGTCCTAATGGAAAACTGGGATGTCTCTCCTGTGAACAGCAATGAAAGAACCCTGGAGAATGAGATCTCTGTAGTTACATTTCTGTAACTATCACACTTCTATATGAATATCTTTACACATTAATACCGATGTCAAGGATTTACTATATGAGTATCCTTCCATTTTCAAGAGGAGGCAATAATGTGACCTAACTTATGTTTTCATGCACATGTAGCTTACAGTACCTTTTAGGTTAGCCAACAAACACAAAAAAATCAGTGTTTGTCTAGCAGTAATTTTTTGGAATTAACAAATGTCACAGGTGCATAGTCTGCCACAGGCCTTTGAGAAGGCTTGCATGATGACTGACTAATGCCAAAGGACATGAAACCAAACACCTGGTCAGCGACAGACCCAGCTTTACTACCATGGCAATTTAGGACTTGGTCCAAAGGCAGCTTTTGAGGACAATCCTTTCCAAGTGCATTGGAAGTGTTTGTCTCTAAAAAACTAATTTTCTTCTCCACCGTCTCCCAAAGAATCATATCTTTGATCCTGAAAATTCTCTTCATATCAAAAGTACCATGATACTTGTAAGACAAAAAAGATATAAATCCAAATACAAAGAAAAGAAAAAAAAAAAAGCCCACAATGGCTCAAAAAATCTGTTCAAACAGCACGAGCAGAGACAACCTTGGAGAGCTGGCAGGTTGCAAAGCAGATTGCCGGCACTGTGTTTTGACTTGACAGAGGACAGAAATGACAATTATGACATAACAGTCTCCCTGCAAATATTGCAAGCAAGGGTAAGTGACCTGCTAAAGTCTGTTTTACAGTCTCAAGATGTAGCCAAGTCAGGCAGCAAGGCAGGGAGGGACATGTTCAATACATTTTTGAAGTCTCGATCCTCTGAAAATCATCTTATTTTACTTTTAAAAGCATAAAGAAAGCTTCCTCCTGATACTCACAGAAAGGTGGGCTTCTCTGTAAGAAGATGGTTACCTACACATCAGTCTCGCAGAGTAGTAATTTATTTGAAAGTTTCAGTCGTAAAGAACTTCATTTCACCCTCTCTATTCCATTTCACGAGCAGCGCTTTCTCTTCTAAATACCAAAAGCGCACAATGTTTAAAATTTGAAAAATCACCTGAGATTTTAGCCAATCAAGACAACAAAATAAAGCAGCTGGAACTAAGCTATTGCAGTATACACACATCATCTTCATAACATGCTCTTAATATGTTAGGAATCCATTTAAGTCCCATGTTAATGGCAAAAAGTCAAAAATTCATTGTGTCTACTTAATCAACCCACATATGTAAAGCAGCTGTGACAGTGTACAGGCTGTCACATTATTGCAATCTGAATCAGGCAAGCGTGATGGTTTCAAAGCATGTTCATGCATTAAAGTACGTTCATGGAAAGTACATGGAACAGGAGGAGGACAGGGCACCTCACACTTCCAAATGAAGCTTTATGACAGTGCAAATTATGATGCCTTCACGATCCATAGGCTCTTTTATCACAGTGACTCTAAAGCCATAGTCTGTGCTCCTAAGTGTGCTCACAGTTTGTTCAAGCCTCAAGTGCTGGCCTTCTCCCTGCTCAGACAACTACTTTAATTGCAGCAGAACTACCCAGCTTCACAGCCCGAGTGATGCATCTTCTTCACTTTGGAGAGGTTGCCCTCCATCCCATTTCAGTCTAGAATATTCACATATTCAGACACAAATTAACTTTTTAAATCAAGATTTATTCCCCTTATGCCAAAAAACATTAAGTAAAAGCTGGTTTAAGTCACCTCACTGTAGTGTTTAAGTACTTCTACAGCCAAGTCAGGATTGTTTCCAGAATGAAAGGCAAATTTGTTGCTATCCTAGAATATTTTATTTTCCACATGGAGAATAAAGCCAAATCTATAAAGAAAGGAAAAAAAATTCAGTGGATAGAAAGTGACAAACATAAACAAACTGATATTAACAAAAATTCCCACAAGTCCTTAGATTCATTCACAAAGTATGAGGCACTATTTTATTATGCTAGTTCATGCACATAAATTTATGCACTCCTTATCACCTTAATCTGTGAAATATTTACAACCAAGTTAAAGTTTCAGGACCACAGTGTTTTTGCTATTTTACAGTATTGCCCCTCCCAGACAAAGCAAACAATTGAAGTTCAGTGAACACATTCCTGAGGCCTCTCAAATAAAAGCAGTTCTTCTATAAAATACACAAAGACAACATGGAAAGCAAATTCAGATAGGATAAAACTACAGAGAGAGATATAATAAAAGCAGCAACAGATAATGCTCTCTCTACCAATTTCCAAAGATGATAAAGCAAAAGTTAGTTGGGAATCCTTTGCCAGACCCAAATATTAAGACCCTTAAAAGGAACAGTAATCCCTCAGGAGGAAAATTATTATTCAGGGAAAAAAAAAGGCAAGCAAAACAAAATGAGCTCAGAAAGCTCAGAAAACAAGCAGCATACCCAGCAGCAATTAAATTGCCTCTCAACGGACACAGCATAGTCATACTAGCAGTAGTACTACAGCTATCATCATGAAAGAGCTGACAAGGGAACACAGCTGCGAATTTTTATTGTAGAAAACATCTACTCGAGCATTGTGAACATACAATACTCTTGTTACCCTCATGACCTCAGAAAGAAGTGTGTGACCATCTTAAAGAGAAAAAAAAAAAAAAGCTGTTTTTTTTTTATTTTCTCACCCTGTCTGGCAAGGCAAAGGCTTTCAATAACAGCAAAGACTGAATTAAAATTGGAAAAACACTTCAAAGGACAGCTTTGCAAGAGAAATATTAAGGAGATAGACTGACATGGGGCACAGCTCTGAATTAACACCCTAAGAACAGTGATGACAGCACTGAGGAAGGCAATGCTCAGACACACTACACAGAGAATATTTCTTCAGATATAAAGTTTCGGGAGATACAAGAGCACCAACTGGCTTCACAATGGGCTTTTAAGGAACCCACACCAGAAAGAATCTTTTCAACAACCCACTCAGTGCAATTTTGTTTTAGACAAGAATACATAAGTCTTACAGAGAGCTACTTATCATTTATGTTATTAAAGTATACCTATGGAAAGCAGCTGAACCATTTCACATAGGACATGACAGCTCCACATGCTATAGCAAGTCAAACCAAGAAAAGTAACAATTTAAGACTAAAGACAGGGTATGGCAAGTATAAATCCCAATGTCTAGATTATTTTAAGTAAAGATACAGTATCGAGATTTATTTGATAATACAATCTGTGCACGGTTTCTATGCTATCTATTAGGGTCTATTACTGATCAATTTTAGAGATTTCCTTTCACTGTGCATTACTGGTCTGAGGTTTCGTCAGAGGGTTAATCTGTCACTTACATGCATAATGAAGGGATTTTAAATGGGAATTTTATTGACTTTTACTAATAAAAGTCTTAGTGCTACAAATGTACATGGCACTTTACAAACAACATGAGATGCGTTCCAGTCTAATGGTACTAAAAGAGATAATTCAACTTTAAAAAGTCTTATAAATGTATTTGTTAGATATGTAGCAATGATCGTGCAGAAGATTCAGTCAATCTTCCCAGTTATTAGATTATTGCTTCAGTACAAAGATTACAAATTCTCTAGCTACCATTTTCTGTTGCACACATGCAGTCTATTTTCTTAATGTTTTTATAAGCTTTCTGTTGTGGGGAAAATATAGTTTATAGAATTTATTTTAACTAATTTGTGAGCAGAATAACCTAAATACTTCCACAGCATAAATTCCACTCCTATTTCATGCATTGTTTGCATTTATCTTTTCCAGTTCTTTATTTAAAAGATCATGAACAAGTTTGATATTCCTAAAGGACCGGAGTAAATTCAGTTTGA
Source organism: Pterocles orientalis (assembly GCA_011057875.1). NCBI lineage: Eukaryota > Metazoa > Chordata > Aves > Pterocliformes > Pteroclidae > Pterocles > Pterocles orientalis. The sequence goes on along the minus strand of WKFP01013234.1, from coordinate 126,616 downwards.
CATCTTCTACAGAAGTCTTTTTGTTTATCCTTAAAGTTTTATTTACTGTAGTGTTATGAGCACTACACAATAGTGTTGTCTGTCATCTGGCACAACTTAAAACAGAATAATAAGATGTTATATTGCTGCTAAGGAACTCCATTATTTACATTTTCATAATAACGATAACATATGATACACGTTCATTGAATAAAAAAAAAAAACCTCAAACTGACCAAACAGATACATTACAGTGAGAAAAGAGAAATTTAATTAAAAAATTGTAACCCTTTACTAGCATGTTATATATGGAAGTACAAATAAATTTAAAATAGCCAGTTTGACCTAGTTACCCAAGTTCTCAGATTCACAAGAAAGTTCTGCAGTTATCCCTAAATCATACAATGAAACAAAGTTCATGAGATTATTCCAGTTCATAGAAGGAACATTACTTGTGTCTCTGGGGGAAATACTTTTCTAGAACAGAATTTCTTAATTTCAAATCAATATTTCAGAGTCAACATCTAGACTATGTTACACATCCATACATAAACATTGAGATGCAAGAAAGTGCTGCACTTCCTTGAAAATTTTAAATTGGTACTTTCTGGTTTATAAACTATAGACAATAGAAACATCCCAGCTGAATGCTCAGTGATCAAACATTCAATTTCTTTACGTCAGCTCTATATGTTACTTCATGTTATATTCAGCAGTAATTCCTGGGAGTGGTTTAATTCCTGGGAGTGGCTAGTTCTGGCATGGAAAGAGGACTTGTAAGCTTATTTCACTCAAGGAATGCAGACAGCAGAGGAAGCAGATGGGTTGAAGGAAGAAGAATGAGAATTACTTAATCTTTGCCTCCTTCTTTCACTATTCTGTTGCCTGATGGAGTATAAACATAGCGGCTTTCAAAGGAAGTCTCCTCAGATCCCATATTATGGGATGTGCAATATGCAACAGCTCAATCCCAAAACATTCCTGCTACCTACCAGAACCAACAACTTCCTTTAAGGGTTTTGTGTACAATAAGTATGTGCTACCTATCAGAAGGTGATCAAATAACTAAAATAATCAGTAACGGCCTTTCTGGCAAGGGGGACATGGATTCCAGGATACTGACAACAGCACCAGGATGCATATCCATAAGTCTGATTGCTGATTCTTAGTTCAATTCATTGCAATTGGAAGGTAAAATTACTATTTGCAGATAACTGTATACTTGTGTGCTTTACATAGATATAACCCCTAATTCAAAGTCTCAAAGCCAGACCTACCATGCTGCCTCCACAGCAGCAGCCTGGTCTTGGTGAGAAAACTAGTAAGAGTACTGAGGAATCCTGCCATTCATTTAAATTTCAGCCTCTGGCCATATTCTTCACTTGGACTAGTGCGGAAGAAAACTCTGGGCAAGAACAACACCAGGTTCCAGTATAAGTTGGGTACTGACCTGTTGGAGAGTAGTGTAGGGGAGAGAGACCTGGGGATCCTGGTGGACAGCAGGATGATCATGAGCCAGCACTGTGCCCTCGTGGCCAAGAAGGCCAATGGCATCCTGGGGTGTATCAGAAGGGGGGTGGTCAGTAGGTCAAGAGAGGTTCTCCTCCCCCTCTACTCTGCCCTGGTGAGACCGCATCTGGAATATTGTGTCCAGTTCTGGGCCCCTC
>WKFP01013234.1:96452-116762 GCA_011057875.1 Pterocles orientalis | reverse complement strand
CTGTGACATCCAGTGATAGGACAAGGGGCAATGGGTTCAAGCTGGAACATAGGAGGTTCCACTTGAATATGAGAAAAAACTTCTTTACAGTGAGGATGACAGAGCACTGGAACAGGCTGCCCAGAGAGGTTGTGGAGTCTCCTTCTCTGGAGACATTCAAAGCCCGCCTGGATGCATTCCTGTGCGATCTGATCTAGGTGTTCCTGCTCCGGCAAGGGGATTGGACTAGATGATCTTTCGAGGTCGCTTCCAATCCCTAGCATTCTGGGATTCTGTGATCCTTCTCTCTAGAATTTCAATATTATATTACCAGACAGATGCTCCTAGAGCTCCATCAACCACTTCAAAACAAACAGAACCATCTGCATTGGACAATCATCTTAAATGTATACAAGTCACACCAATTCGTTTCTGAAAGATGACAAAAGGGCTATGAAAGAAATGTTGCAATCCATGCAAGCACTCCAAACTGTTAATAGATCACCTTTAGGCTTTTAAAAATCCTCTATTTAGCACATAGTTAAAGGATACTTGGGTATGATGCAGTCAGAAATACTACTGCTTTATTAATACTTAACAATTTTTATCTTTTCATATGCACACTTATTCAATAAGAACTGATATAAACTTAATTTCAATTTGTCAATTGGCTTCTCCAAGTGCAGTTTATTTTTATCTTGTTTCTATTCTGAAGTTACTGAAGGTATGTATTCCTTCATATTGAAAAATAACCATCAATAAAGAGTCAAAGTTAAAAATAATCTGCTTGTAAAATATTTTGGTAATTTTCAGCATTTTAAAATATCAGCTTAAGTAGTTTATATAATTGATTCACAACTCTATTTGCAATTTAAAGACCTTATCAAGCATTGCATGTCAAAAGATGGAGAATGTAGAAGCAGCAAAGCAGTAGCAAGAGATGCAGCTGGGGCTCGAGAAACACTAAAATCTCTGACTATGGCAAAGCAGTTTCAAACATCAGAATTTTTTTTTAAATCATGCTGTGTTCTATCTAAACTGTACTGAAGTAAGCAAATGCAGAGGATTAAACTGCCACATGATATTTAGGGATGTTGAAGTTTATGCTGCTCTTCAAGTGCCGATGTATTGTGGGAAGAAAATAAACAGTATTTCATACCATAAGTTTCACAGCCAAGGAGTATTGCACATTCAACAAGGACAGCAATAATTTACCAGATGTACCCAAGAACACACTCCATTTTTTATGAGATGTCACAGAACAACAGATTTAGGAGTGAACAGGTACTTTACTGAAGAGGTTTTCCAGGAAGACTAACGCCATTAAGAATATTTTTTGCTGTTGTTCCATAATAATGTCCTTAAGCCTCAGGAAGATCAGACTTTCAGTAAAAGGCTTTCTTACAAGGTAAGAACTGTTTCCTCCTCTGAAGAACTTTTAGTACAACTGAACAAAGATGGATAAGAACACTTAAGGACAACAAGGGAAAAACATCTCCATTCCTTAAGCATAACAAATTTGTTAGCACACATTAAACAAAAATGCTATGAAAAGGAGATTGATTTCTCCAAGTCATTATGTACCACAATAACAAAACTGCCTTTCCCATCTGTAAGCAAAAATTGCATATAATAGAAAATACAATGCCTCGAAGGAAAAGAGGAAAAGAAAGAAAAAGAAGAAAGAAAATTCAGAGAAAATAACATTAGATCTCTGCAAAAAGGAAATCACTAAAACCTAGAATCATGCCAGGAGCCTGATTCCCCTGGCATTGGCTTCATCGAGATGAATCCTTTCCATTCAGAGCTCTAGTACAGAGAGACAGGTCTATGCATGTGGAGGAGTCCGTGTAGAGTAAATCAATCTGCCAAGCAGTATCGAAGTACATATTTAAGAATTCATGGGCTTTTCATGACCGGAGTTATGTAACACCGACTACATTTCAGCTCCTCAAGTGGCTTGAATGCGACTTAAGTTTTAACTAGCTGTAGGGTTTTACAGACAATGTAAAAATGTGGAACTTCAATGTGCAAAAGTAATGATTTAAAGTCTTCTCACCAATTACATTTTTACACATCAAAAAGTCCATTAAAAAAATGAGAAGCAGCAACCTCAAAAAAAGTGTAAGAAGATACCATGCTTAGTCCCTTGAAATGCTTTTAATTGTTACCCAGTTCTTGAAGTACAGGCTGAAACAGGAAAAAAATCTGAAACTAATGACAACTATCTAATCCTTTCCTTGGAAATGGAGTTACACAGAGGGTTTGAATATTACAGATTCTTAATCACATTTGTTTACAAGTTGATGGTAACCCTTCCAGGCGAGGTACCAAAAGGTACTTGTACTTTCTGCTGCTTCCATACCACAGACCAGATCAGACACTAAAATCCTCTTTAAATATTTTTCTGACACCAAGAGCACCTCCAACTTGTGCAGACTCTATACGAAGAAGAACAAAATTTACTCATTGGAAGAGTGGCAGAGACCTGCCTGCTTCTCTTTCATGTCCTACAACAGCTACTGCAACTCAACAGAGGGAGAGGCATTTCCCTGGCTGCAGTGCATCATGGGAATCACAAGGGAGATCACTCCCGCAGAGTTATCTGGAGACAAAGAGTCCAAATGGTTACAAGCTGAGCAGATGTGCATTAGGGTCTCAGGTAAATATTAGTTTACAGCCTTCCTCACCAGGCTGCCAAGCCTACGACCAAAGATTCTTTTTCCTTTCTCGGACAGATGGACCCCATCAGCCCCCAGTAGACCAGGCTTCTTGAAGCAAGCTCCATGGTCTAAGTAGCCAAATCCCTGGTTGTGGCACCACTCCTGCAACCATTTATTGACGTGCCAGATTCTATCTGCCCTTTCATACCCTTTCGCTTCAACTGGGAGGATTGAAGAGAAAATCACCTGTGCTCCAGAGCCCTTTACTGCCTCTCCAAGAGCTCTGTAATCTTTCTTAATGCTCTTTAGGCTCCTCCCATCCATATCACTGTTGCCCACGTGAAACAACAGTAGAGGATAATAGTCGGTGGGCCGCACGAGGTTTGGTAGCCTCTTAGTCACATCTCTAATACAAGCCCCCAGCAAGCAGCACACCTCTCTAGAGAGAGAGTCAGGTTGGTAAATGAGTGCCTCCGTGCCTCTTACAAGAGAATCTCCTATTACTATCACTTGTCGCTTTTTCTTAGTCAAGCTAGTTGTTATGCTAGGAGCAGATCGGGCTGCATTGCTCAGCTCCAGCATTTCTTACGGTGCAACGGGTCTTTCCTCTTCAGCTTGCAGAGCAGTGAAGCGATTCTGCAAGGGCACTTCAGCCTTTGGAGGAAGCCTCTTCCCACTATTGGTCTCTGCCTTTGCAAGCTTCCACTCCTCTGCATCACGGGCTTCCGCCCTGTCTGCATTGGTGGCCACCCTTTCTTCTGAGTGTACTGGTGGGATGGTTATTGGTTGTTTATCCATGGGTTGTGGTACCACAGGAGACTTTCCTGTTTCAATGTTTATATTATTTTTAACTCAGCAGCAAAGACAACTTTTATTACCTTACCCATTCCAATTAATACTTCCCTAAACAGAGCAACACTCAGACACTCTCGGCAAACTTTTACATGCATTTCATCAAATATATATGGGTAACTACTTGAGCATTTGTTTCTACCCCAGAAGCAAAATGAACATAATTGCACTGTAGTAAGTGCCAGCAATCTCATCTGCCAGTAGACTACAACAACAACAAAAAATTTTTTCAACTTGTATGAAATTACATACCTTTCCAAAACATTATGCCTCTTGGCACAAGTTTTGCATCTCCTCTCTCTCTCCACCCAAAAATACAAGTTAATCGATTCCACACTCTCCAGCCCTAAGTTCTCCCTGGAACTCCACTGCTCACAAATTAACTCCACCGCTACCAACTTCACAGAAACCCACTCTGCAGCCTCTGCTCTTTCACAGACATCCACACTCATCTCTTCCACCATCTGCCCCAGGATGCTCCCTCTTTACCTGGCAAATTTCAAGAGTGCTTTACCTCCTCCAGCTTCAATGCAGGGCAGGGAAGATGGAAGGCCCAAAGTACCAGACAGTGATAAATCCTGAAAAGGAATTATCTGTTTAACCAACTCCACTAACACAGGGTTGAGTAATTACTTAGCTCCCTACACCTCTGCACATACTGACTGAGACAGGAAACCAGCTCTGAACAGCAGCTGGCATCCTGATCAGACTCCCACCCAGGGAGTGTGATAACAGAAAGGCCAACCATCAGCCAGGGTGTTTGCTTTACACTCCAATTAAGGTGTTAATGAAGGAGATAATAGGCTGCAAACTCTATCAGTGTTTTATCCCAAGTTCACTTTCAACTAACTTCTGACGTTCCTATATGCCAATTTCAGAAGGCCAAATTAAAATTTATACTGTAGTTTTCAAAAATCTGTTTCTATTAAACGGAAAACCAAGGTTGTGCTTCTATCTGAGCAGGGAAGTCTGCCTATAAACTTCACTTGAATTTCCAGATAGTGATCCACTGTCTACTTTCCAGAAGAATCTGAATTCACTAGGTTCCTCCCCAGTTAATCTGAAAATTCCTTGCATGCTTAAATTTAATCACCCAAGTATATAATGATTTGATGGTACTGGCATTCCTATATTTGCAAACTGGTACAGCATTTTATGCTGGGCTCTGGTGAGCGTGCCATGAGGCAGGGCAGCTCCCCCAGCAGCCAGAGATGAGTGATGCAGCCGTAATGGAAAGCACACAGGAGGAAGTCTGCCTTTAGGCTCTTACTTTGGGTGTGTAGCATCTGTGAAAAGGGGGAGATCTAGGTTTTGCTTCTTGGACCAGCTTGAGTTTTTTACACAACAACAATGTAATGTAAAACACACAAAACTTCCAGGTAGCAATGACTATAACCTTAATTCATACAGATGTGCAGGGCTCTGCAGAGCAACTTTAAGAATACAGACAATTAGCCGTCTTTTCCTTGTTCCTTTTCATTGATACCTTAAGTTCATAGATCCATACAGTTTGTTTACAAGCATCCTTATTAAGATGCATAACGTGATTGCTGGCACACTACTACCCACTGCCAAAAAGGGCTGGGCAGAGTGGATGCCACATGCATTTCTCTAACATTTGCTATTGTTTCCCTCTATTTTCAGTGAAGGTGGTTGGCACTTAATCTGATTGAATAAGTCTCTCAAGGTGCTGAAAAACCCCATGCAGTCAAAGGAGAATAATGAGAATTTAAATAAGACAGGCTGGATCCTGCAGATCTTCAGAAGTGCCTCTGCTGAATGCATAGGCAAAAAACCAAAATCATGATAGGCAGACTAAATTGCTCACTGTGGAGCCGGCATTTATGCTCCTTGTGAAACAGCTGGTTATTTAAAATACTGATATATTTAAAAGACTGGATTCTGAATTGCATTAGGGAATTGATAGGTTCATCAATGACTCATTTAACAGAAAGAAACTTCAAAATGTAAATAAAGTATAATTATTTTGAATTATGTCTTAAGGTAAGCACGTGTCAAAATGTAAAAAAATCTTAACACAAAGTGACTTACTATAATAAAAAAACAGCATTCACATCAGAGCTGTCAAGCTCTTTTGGCAAGGGAGATATCCAAGATGAAATCATTACACAGGAAAATCAAATCATTGTATCTGCTAACTGATGAAAATCACTCAAACATTGCATAAATTAATCATTACTTCAGTACTGAAGGCGGTGGGGTTTTTTTATGCATCACAGGAACAGGGTTTTACTGATTAATTGTCAGAAGAGACAGAAAACATTTTCTGCCTGAGATGATCTCAAAAAAAACTGAAAGTCATTTTATCAAGACCTCTACATTAATGAAACAGGAAAAGTTATGCATGTGACAAACAAAAATACCCTTCTGGCCGAGGGAAAAAAAAAGTCTAAAGGACAAGTTAGATGCTATGATGCCTCTCCTCTAAAGGTTGTAGTTGTGTAACTTGCATACTCAGGGAGAGTAGCATGTTTCCGTGAAGCATGTGGAAGTGTTTGTTGCAAGATGTTGAACAAGATGAATGGCTGAACTGATGCATCGTGGCAGTGCTTGTCGATCCTGGAGTTGTGAACCAGTGTCAGGCAGTTTCAGCCACTGTCCCACCTCCAAAATGCTGAATAGGAGGGAGGTCTGGCTACTGAAAGGTTATGTGTATATGTGTGTCAAGAGAGGAGGAGATATTCTGAAAAGTAATTGTCGAGAAACCATTGTAGTAATGATCCAGAAAACAGTTGATTTTATCAGCTACTCAGATTCTGCTCAGTTGCCTGGATAGTTTGCCATTACTGCTGGCCTCATTTACTTCAGGCATCCCAGGACAGCCCCAGCTGAGAAGGGAGCAGAACAGGGAAGGACAGTGCTGTGGTCCTGCAGGTCTCCAGGGGAGGGCATGTCATGTGCTGGTATGAGAACAGGAATTGACACAAGGCAGAGAAAGCAAAGCGCCCGTGAAGTCTGACCTTGCTGACAGAGTGGACCAGGTGGGTGGATGAGTCAGACTGACAGGGAGCTTTGTGTAAGCTGAACGTAGCAGCTTTCCATCTGCCAGTAGCACTTCCACATTCACAAATTTTCTAGGTACCTCATGAAAGATGATGCACTCAGGATTCTGTGTATTATAAAATGAATTTTACAAGCACACACAAAAAAGGTACCAGTTTATTTATGAGTATTTCTGTTCCTCCTCTCTCCTTAATTTAAAGGCTTAGTGCATACTTTGGTCCTTTGGGTACAGTTGTTCGGTTTCCCCCTGTGGTCAGTTCCGTCAGCTGCTCACCGGGCTCTCCGAGGGCACAAGGACGTCAAACCAGCCTGGCCCGAGCTTTGCTCTGCCGCGGAGAGACTGAGACAGCCCATTTAAAGATAATGCCAAAATCTCTACCCAGAGCAGTCTCTGCAGTGCTGATTCATGAATGCAGATGTATGAGGAGTGGCCCCATGGCAGCTCCAAGCAGTCCATCATGCGACACGGCTACAGCTCTGCAGTCCCCGAGCAGCACAACGCCCCGAGCCTTGTAGCCACCTTTAGAGCTTGAGAGCCTGCACCCAGCGAAGCTGATGCCATACCACAGCAATGAGTGAACGATCAAACCCTCGCAAAGCGAGAGAAGAGGGGAAATTTTTTTTAAAAGAAACAGGAGGACTGTCAGGGAGTTATTAGCAGGTGTTGTAAGTTTATTCTTTTTATAACTCTGTTTTTAAAACGGATTAGATTTCCAACTGATGACGTTCCTTTAACCCAAATTGGCAAAATAGATCACCAGCTGTGGGAAAAGAACTTAGAAGCAGAAAACATCTAAAATATTTATAATGGTGTTTTTGTATTTAAGGACCAACAAAATAATGTGAATAAAATGTAAACAGTACTTGAATCCATTAACATAAAACATTCAGCTTTTACCATATGCTGCACTAAAATAAGGGTAGGGTATGTTTTGCTGTCTAAAATGTATAAAACACCATTTCTCTATCATTTAGTGGTATGAATTTACTCACAGAAGCTAGTAAATAACAATAGCATTTTATTCAAGTAGGGGTCAGATCTAGAAAGGGCTGAAGAGCTGTGGTCCAGGCTGGTTTCCTCAGCTCCTAGCAGCTGCTCCTACAAGTCCCTGCCCATGCTGAGAGCTGACCGCTAGGCCAGGCAGATGCTCTTCCCCCTGGTCTGCACTGCCTCCTGATCCGAAGGGGGATGCTGAAGTTCTCTGTAAGACCTGTGCAAGAATACTCTTCCGTATTGGCTTCAGGCAATATCAGAAATTTCCCAAATCACAGAGCATCACATTCTCTGTTAGGGGTCACAAGTCTGGAAGCTTGCATGGAAATTATTTTACCAGCTGAAAAAAAACCTGTTGCCTCTGATCTACACAAGAAAACCCTCTCCTGGGGTAAAGAGGACTTTGGACTGAACTCCCTCCTTAGCCTGAGGAGAACAAAAGCCATGTTGGCCAAGACAGCGTGCACACTGGCAGGCTGCAGGACAGCCTAGGTGGGGAAATATCCTTGTGCTGCTGAAACAGAGGCATTGTGCAGGCAGGCAAACAAGCATTGTGGGGCCACAGGAAGGTAAGGCACAGAGGAACAGGCTCTACCCAAGTATTAGGGAAATCACGTAGAAAAGGTAGTCTTGATCCATGGTACCTGGTCTCAGAGAGTTTCTATATTTTAAACAGTGATTATTTCATGTGAAAAGCGTACATCTGCATAGCTCACCAATGGATGCAGCATCAGGCTCTGTTTTGCTCCCTTAGTTCAGTCCCGTTCCTGTGGCAATGTTTGTTGAGCTGAGCAGAGCATGCACAGGAGCAGGCACCCACCGGCACCAGCCTGGCACGTGGGGGCTGAAGTTCTCACGTGGGAGACATGTAAGTAAATGGAGGCTGCAGAAGGCAGCTTTCCTGCTTCCCGGGTGGTGCTCACCCACCTATGGTAGTCTATAAAAGGCAGGTACTGTCATGGTACTCCTATTTCCTTACAACAGCAACAGTAGGTTCTGTTCAATTGTTCCACAAAAAAAAAATCTCAGAGTGATTAGACTCCAAGCTTTGCTCTCTCCATGGATGGAAGCATCCCACTGCAGGTTCAAATGACGGAGATTAGCTCTTGCCACGGGGTAGGAGTTCAGATACCTTTCTTCTGCACTCTCTAACAGCTAATTTGTGGTGACTTCTTACTCAGCCTCTGGTTTTCAGGTTGCCTCTTTGAGGTTCCAGTTTTCCCCATTCAGTTTCCTGCAGCTTAGGCACCCAGGTCTCACTGCAGCATTTTCAGTGGGTCATTATGTCTATAGCAACCACTGACGTACCAGCTTGTAGATGTGTTTTTTATAAGCCCTAGCTCTAACTCTATTCAGTAACAACTTTCTGAAATATATAATGTATTCATTGAACTGTTTTAATGTGGTTATGCCCTTCATGTAAATAAAATACTTTTCTCTTCCTTTCCTCTATGGAACAAATCAGATTTTTTTATCATCTCATTACAACATCTGTTCAACAGAGTCAAGTCCAATACAGTTCTGAGGTCAGTTCCTGCAGCCTGAGAACACAGAAAATGTTATTATCCTAATTTAGCAGTGATAAAGCGCTGAGGCTAGCAGTTCACGTTCAGAATTCCCTGACGTGCTCAAAATTCTTTGGTTTTGGATAGTTCCAGAGCCAAGGAACAATGTCATTCTGTAGAGGCAAATTCAAATAGGGCGGAAATAATTTGGTTTTGGAGGACTCATGCTAACATGAAGGCAACTGAGGGGCTTAGTGCAGGATCAGTTTCATCTACAAACTTGAGACTTCATTTAGGCTCTTACCTTGCAAATAATAATCTATGCGCTGAACTTTAATTATCCAGCTGTTAAAAGAGCCACATAATACGCTGGAAGCCTGGTAACATTCAATATCAAAAAAATTGTTAATGATGTGAAAACAAAGCTATACATTCATGAGCACCATCTACTGGCATATTCCCTGTTAGCTCCTAATTTGCTTATAAGCAAACATCACACACAATCACAGAAGGGCTGAGGTTGGAAGGGACCTCTGGAGGTCATCTTGTCCAACCCCTGTGCTCAAAAAGGGTCACCTAGTACAGACTGCCCAGGACTATGTCCAGAAGGCTTCTGAATATCTCCAAGGATATCTCTCTCAAAAGATATTTTGAGAGGATGTCTCAAAAGATCATTGAACAATGGTTTTGCTTTATTGTTTCACTGTGGAAAACTATGAGGGTTTTTTGTTTGTTTTTTGTTTTAAATCTGCAGTAGCAGCTATATTATTTACAAGTGTGTCACCTTATAACTGGACAAGGCATTGGTCTTCCCATAAGACCATGAGCATGATAATGGATGTGATACTGCATGACCTAACGTGGAATAGCCTGATGGCTCTTCTTATCTGAAAGTCAAGAAACTGAACAAAGATTAAGTTTCCAAAGAGAAGAGTCATTCATCATTTGCAGCCAACTTTAAGCTTTGATTCCTATATTTATACAGTTCATTACTTTTTCACAAGAAGCAAAATGTTCTTGTTCCATAGCTGAATCAAGCTTTTGAGAGTTTAGCAGCGTATGTATTAATCATGGCATTCTCTTCATTTTTTAAAAGAGAATATGTAATACAAAGGAAGACAACAAGTTTTATTCTCCAAGAAAAAGCAACAGCTCAGCTTCACAACATTAACTTTGACAAATATTCATGAAACCATAACCTACCAGGTCCAAAAAAGGAAATAGCTCATATTTAAATGAATACATTTTCACAACTATTCTCATTAATCTCTTCTCATGTAGGCTCATATTTTAAACATAAAAGAATTCCTTGCTTCCATTTCCTATACTATTTTAGCTACATGCTTTCTCAGAACAGCTGTGCCCAACTTTGTATTTATGCAAACATTTTCTTCACACTGTTTTCCAGCTACTCTTCTGTTGTTAAACATAGAAAGTGCACTTCTCAAAAGCATTAGTGAGAGTCAGGATCTTGAGTTTCATTGAATTTCAATTGCAGATGTTATTACACCTTCTTAGGTCTCTTCATAACCAGCTGTTTTACAGAACAAGAGAAAACTTCTTCTCTACAATATCTCTTAATCTGCAAGTTATTAATGTTAACTTCTGATAGACTGAATATAATAATCAGAATTTCCTTATTACAAAAGTTATTGTATAACACAATGTAATTTACAATTAATGAAATGGAATCTTAGCTCAGAATCTAGAAATTAGACCTCCTAGACAGGTTTCTGTTTCTGTGTACGCCACTGCTTTGCTGCACTGTTTCCTTATATTCTCTGTGGCTCATTTTACTCAATTGTAAAATAAGTATACAAAATGTAATTATAAAAAATACTTTCTTCAAAGTTTTTGGATATATTTGCACAAGATTTTGAGCACCCAGACAGAATATGCAGACTATCACTCTGCAGATGTTTAACCTGAACTAATGCTACACAGTCTTTCAAGAACACGTCTCTTTTTCAAAATGAACACTTGGTGTTTTCCTCCCTTTGGAAATTATTTTCTTCTTTGGAAATATTTTATGTTCCTTTAGAACCACTTGGCCTAGGGAAAAACAAGGACATTTTTCTTTGCACACAATCTATAGATCTGACCATGAAAAAGGTGTTTCTCCTAGCAGTATACGCTAATCTGAAAAATCTATAAAATTAATCTTGCCTTGCAGAAGTTGGAGAAAATCTGAGCTCCTAGAAAACATATTATGACAATAAGAAAACTGTCCAATGGGACAGAATTGCACAATCAGAACATGGATGCGGTTGACACGCACCTCTGCAGACCATCCAATCAAGCCCCTGCTCAGAGAAGAGTTAGCCAGTGCAGGTTGCCCAGGGCTGTGTCCAGATGGGTTCTGTGTATCTCCAGCAAAGGATACTTTACAACCTCCCTGGGCCACTTGTCCTGGTGTTTGTCCACCCTAACAGTAAAGGTGTTTTTTCTCATGTTTAAATGCAATTTCCTGTGTTTCAGTCTGTGCCCATTGCCTCTTGTCCTGTCACTGGGCACCACTGGGCAGAGTCTGGCTCTGCCTTCTTTACACCATTCCATCATACATTGCTAAGATCCACCTGACCCTTCTCTTCTCCAGGCTGAAAGTCCCAGCTCCCTCAGTCTCTCCTCAAGTAAGAGATTCTCCAAGCCCCTTTGTGTTTCATTGGCCCTTCCCTGGACTTGCTGTAGTCTCTTCATGTCCTTTTTGTACTGAGCAGCCCACATCTGGACACGGCCAACATAATGTACTTGTTCCCAAAAGCAGATCTTAAGTGGTTTAGAATAGTATGGTTATACCTTCATTTATCCTCTTCAAATGAATTTTCATTAAAAGCTTTATCTTTGACCACCCTTTTACAGATTAAACACCTTGTAAAAATCAATGCGTATTTAAGGTGTGGATCGATGGCATAATATGGCATTTAGTCTTCATATGAGAACAAACTGCTCTAACTGGCTACTCTTTTAGTCTTAAGATCTCTTCCTGGTGGGCTTGGTTAATGCAGACTTTCTGCCCTTCATATTTTTACATTATATTCTTTGACTTCTTGAACAGCTTTTTCTCTTCTGCCTCCTCAGTTTTGCTCATTGCATCTAATTCAACGATACTGCAAGGCAATAATAAAAATATTACTGTGGATTTAATATTTAACACCTTATTTTAAAATTGCTCTATATGGAAAATTCAGATGGAGTCAATAGGTACTGTGGGATCAGACTGACAGCAGGCTGTTTACCCTTGCAGTGAGGAAAATATTGCTAAGAAAGCATTTAGACAAGAAAGAAATTGCAGGCTAAAAATATTTAACTCCAAGTGTGAAAAAGAATGCATAGTAACAATAAAAGATCCTCTAAAAATCCCTTACTGTGTTCTCAACAATGATGATTAACCCAGCAGAGAAAGGAACACAAGTTTCAATCAGTTGAGACTAAACATTTCTTACATTAACTTTCATTGTGCTCTATGCTCCTCATATATAATTCCACGCTGGTTCCACAGACAATTAACTGGTAAATATATTTTTGCATGCTAACATCCTTCTTTCTAAATAAAGCTCCATTTCTCTACCAATTTAGTGGTGGCAACATCAATATTAAGAACAGTTTACATGTCTCTGAAGAATCTTAGAAAAAAACATACACATTTAAAAAACACTCTGAGCAACTGCTAACTGAAAAGCAAAAGGCAGGTTGTTTTATTTCTGACTGGTACAGAAGGGATAATGAGGCCATGAAACTAGCAGAAGATCCTAAATAAAACTAGAGAGACAGCAAGTCCCAGCTCCACAAGTCCACGGGAATTCTTCAGGCAGATGATGATCTGTGTGTCATCGCAAGGTTGAGAAAACTCTGAGTTTACTTGCACAGAGGCTGCTCTCTTATCCTAAGTATATTTCCTGCATAGCCTGAGGGGAGGGATAGGTAAATATTTCCTGTGAAAGAAATCAGCAGCTCTCTGATAGAACTGATTAAATCCTCCTGCAGCAAATTTATTAAAAGTTATTTACTTCAATTACGGATGCACCTATACATATTAAGTACTGTGGACTTATATAGGAAAAAAGATTAAAACCAATGATTTTACAATCATACTAACTATATGACAGGAAGTAATTACTGGAAACCACAAATACTTGTGAAAAGAGTACAGCAGGAGAAAGTTATGATCAGCCTCAGAAGCAGCTATTAGATATTAGCAGCTGCTTAACCCTGTGAATGTGTGGTAGCATGCTGGGAAATCCTGAGGAAGGATTTGAATGTGGACAACACAGCAGCTAGGCAGACATTTGTCAATGAAACAGTGCTTTCATTAAACGTTATTCAGTTTATTTCCTTTCTTCCCTCAGGCAGTAGAGTTTTGGGTGTGAAGCAAAGGGATCCTTAATAGGTCTCTGATTGAATCAGCAACATTTTCCTTAACCAAGAACAGGCGCTGCATGTTACCCTCTGGGAAGCGTGGCAGAGTATTGGACAAACACTGGGCATATGTTTCATAAATAAGCAATAGGAATACAGCAAATATATTTGCAATATGCTGTAGTCACTAGGTACTGAGGATATCATGAGATTTAATGATAAAACTGTTTTGACAGGGAAGGAAAACAAAAGTATTAAAATTTTAAACCTGAAAATAAAAAGAAATCAGATATGATGTAACAAAAAAAATTATATGGTTTGGGAACTGGTATAGCATGCAGTAGGAACTTCTGTAAAAAAGACCCCTCCAAACTTCAGGATACCAAATGATGCAAGTTTAAAGTAGAGCAAGTTTGTCTGAATTTGGGTTTCAAATGCTACCAGATACCCAGCACCATTATCAAAGCAGAAAATTCAAAATAATTACGAGCATCCTAGAGTTGGGCTGTTTAAATTTGTTTACTTTAAATAAGACTCCCTGTTATTATCAATATCTATTTACAGAACGAAAGCTACAACAGCCTATGAAACAGTTGGATAGATTCTTCAGCTCAGTACTCAACACTAAGCATCTTTTTTTGAACACGTGTAGGCAACTCTGAAAAGATTTACCTCAGTTCTCCAGAAAACATAGAAGTGTACAAAGATGAACTATGAAAAATATTATTTTATAACCTTTCCAGTTTCTGTTACTGGAAATCAGTCTAACTGGAGATTGCAGTAAAAAAGAAATATGAAATCATACAATATTTGAAAGTCTACTTTTTAAACTAGGATTAAGAAAGGAAAAGCCAGAAAAAATATAATTGGCTTGCGATGTACAGCAGATCACATAACATGATCAATTGGTCCATAATAGCTCTAAACCTCTTATCACTCAGTACAGATATCATTCCTGACTTGTCTCAAGCATTTTTCCTAAGATATGAAGCATCCATTTGGGCATTGTGTCTTCTCTTAATCTCCTAGTGAAGCTGTCTACGCCATTTTAAGCAAAATATGAACCTGTCCACACTTTTCCTCCTGTAACCGGCTAGGTGGATAAGCTGAAGAACCAAGACTGCCTCTTATGATGGACTGCTGTAGACCCACACAGAAATGAGACGACACATCAGTAGTCAAAGAATAACAAGCGGAGCAGGAAACTGTTTACAGCAACAAGTGTGCATCCATATCCAACCACCAAATAAGTAGAGAACGAATGGCAAAGTGAACAGTCTGAACTTTGACAGGACACAGTCATAACAAGTGTTCCAGGTGTTGAATGGTCCTGGAGCAGGAATGGAAAATAACCGAACAGGACTGGCAGGCAACAAGACTACACAACTGGATAGGGTGAAAGGATCAGGAATAAGTAAAATAAGCTGAATTAATCAGCAGGTGTGACCCAGGAGAGTCAGCAGTATGTGTAAGAACAGCACAGACAGATCACTGGGTGTCCGCTCAACCAAATGAAAGACATGCTGGGGAGAAGCAAAAAGCAGCATGCACTAAAAGTAGGAGAAACCACAAAAGACTATCAGGCCACCAGCCTGAAATGGGAGGTGAAGACCTCATTCCTAGAGACAGCTATTTACTACGATCACATAGAATCAGCTTATTTTCACAAATAGCACAAACTGAAATGATTGCAAACAGGGAAGAAGTAGTAACCTGTGTGAAAGCTGATAGAGGAAACTTGGGCTATGAAATCAGAAGAGCTACGAAAAGGCATCACGAAGTCCCAGTCTCTCAGCAAATAAAAACAGTGTTAGTGGAAACTGCAGCCTCTCAGTAAGCAGCATCACTTCACTAAACACAGTTTGCCCTTGCAGACACAGAAAATGCTCATGTTGCCACCCAGCACACTCACAGCCAACATCTTACACAGCCGAACTACAGCTTCCTCAGGTTTAAAAACAACCTAGACAAACAGAACTCCCTCAATAGCAATTTTTTCCCCATGTGATAGTGTATCGGAAGGCAACTCAACAGGAACATCTATGTCAAAGAAAACTCTGTACTTCCCAATCACACCTGTATTTGTGAGTTTAGATTGAAGTAATACCTTCAATTAAAATGATTAAAACCTCAGATCTGGGTTGTGGTGTTGCGTAAATGAACATCATTATTACAGTTATTGGAGAGTTGCCAATATTTAAAAGTATCAGAAGTCTGATGTTCTTGTTTTCCTTCAGAGATAATTACTCTACCATACTGCACACAGCTAAAAACCTAAGCGCTCAGAGAGTATCACATCCCTAAAAACTGTTACAACCAACCTCAATATTTAAATTATCACTTGCAGTGTTGAGCAATTAAAACTGCCATATATTTCTTTTTCAGCTGCCTGTGAGTCAAAAAAGCACCATCATATGGCATACTGCATCTGCCAAAATGAATGCAAATCTTCATTCATGCTGGGTACATCTTCACCAGATGTCTATAGAGAAGGATTCCCTCACCTATACCTTTCTGTGCTCCTTGAGTCTTTTGAGTATTTTTTCAGATATTTTCTTATTAGCCAGTACCTTTCCACTACCTAACACAGAGTTATCAATGCCACTGCAGTCTCACTGCAGTTGTCTTCAACATATTGGTACAGACAGATATTAGCCTTGCACCTGGCTCACAGAGAATTGATGAGATCCTGGCTCCAACTGACTCAGCGGAAGGCAGGATTTTAACTGAGCTCCCAGTGTATGAGGTTCTTATAGTTAAGAAAATCATCTGGATGAAGTGTATCATATATACTTTAGTAACTCACTGGGAACAATCCCATATACAATTTACAAAGGAACCATTAAGAGCTGCAATAGCTGCTTAAGAGCTGCATGATCTAATTAATACTCCCAACATCTTTGCATGGGAGATCCTTACCCCCCATTCATTTCTGAAAAACAGAAATATAATCTAAGTGACAGCTAGTGATGGCGAAAAATTATTCAAAGAAGATTTTGTGGACAGGCAGCTCTAAAAGACTAGATTTACAAACCATTCCTTATTTTTTATATTTTAGAGACAATAACAAGGTTAGGGAAAAAAATTCTTCTTGGACATATGTTTCCAATGGTAGCTCAGATGTACAAATGCAAAATCAAAGTGTCACTGAAATGTATTATTGTCATCTGATGAACCACACTCGTGGTTATTAAGCTGCACATGAAGAGAGTTTACACAGATCAGACAGGGACTCCGTTCTCTTATTTGTGTCTACAGCTTCATGCAAACACTTGATAGAACGTCAAAACCTTCTCAGTGAAGTGGTTACGGTTTATAGTACTCTTGTGATCCCAAATACTATTCAAACTTGTTATTTATTACCAAAAGATATGGGGATGGTCTGCACATTTCTGGGTAAAAAATATTCAGCATAACATTCAGAGGAAATGTTTGATAAAGTTTTGTATACCATATGAGGAAAAATAAGTTGTAGTTATGCTATGGAGGTGAGGCATTTAGCTTCTGTCTGTTGCTGTTTGCAATCAAGGCAGTTCATTCTGACTTTCTCACCTGTGACAGAGACGCCCTTTCATTCACTGAACAGAAGACACTTGTCCTGGACAAAGAAGAGCAGGTATAAATATTCTAAGTCATACTTACTGTTAGAGAAAATATTTCTAGCAGCACGACTAACATTAGTCACAGTTATTCAATTACCTTTTAAGGGAAAATGCAACATAAAATACATGGTATTTAAAAAATAGTTCTGTTTTAGTGGGATGCACAGTAGGGATTGAAATCACAGCTCACATATTAATACATCTAAATTTAGACATCTATCTGTGAACTAAAGCCATGGGTTACATATCTGGTGTCACTTACATGTGTGTAAGTCCACTTGGCATTTAGCAATCACTCTGGAAGGCATGGGTCATATCTGTGAGCCCACACAGGCATCTCAGACAGCCCAAGGCAGCTCAATGGCTCTAGACACCTATGTGTGGTCAACTGAATTGAGCTCTTTGTTTTTACCGTGCTGTTATAGTCAAGTGATCTAACCAAAATAGTCAATGGAGAGATAGACGGACTCTTCCTAGTGAGCTGAATAATCTGTAGGCTTCACCAGATGGGACTTGGTTGCTTAAGCATTAGCTCTGAATGCTCTGTAAGACACCCATGCCTGAGGCACTATAGAGTAATTGCATGTGTCTGGATAGCAACTGGAAGCCATACACTATATTCTATGTCATTTCCAATCGCCTTGTGCTCTTACTTGTAGGCACATGAATCAAGCCTTACTGACGAGCCTTCAAATTGCAATATAGTTCATGTGTGCATATGACACTTACAGGCAGCTGGTTTAACCTCCAGACAGAACCCCACTGCAAGGTAAACACGGGTCTCTCGTGTCATCTTCCTGGATAGTCTTTCTACCTCCAGCTTTCAGCCTAAAAAGACTTGCAAAGGTTTTGGGGTGACATCTACTAGCCCTGAGAAACCATTGTGGATACCCCAGAGCATCTCTAACAACATTAAGCCCTTATAACTAGGCATATGGATCATTCACTGTGTTCTTAATACTAGAGAAATGAAGACATAAGTCTTATTTAATGACTCCAATTTTCAAGTTCCACTTGTAAGACCCGAGTGGGGAAAAATATTCTTAATTATGTTATCAGACAAGTAAGTATAAGAAGCGTATTTTGCCAACATTGGTAATGCACCCACTCGCTATGAAATAACTTATTTGCCCATAAGAAATCCCATGTTGCACTGGAGGGTTGGTAAATGTGTTCTGTGTATGACACGGACTTGCTGGATCAAGTTCAGAGGGCTACAAAGATGTTCAGAGGGTTGGAGCAACTCCCATACGAGGACAGGCTAAGAGAGTTGGGGTTGTTCAGCCTGGAGAAGAGAAGGCTCCAGGGAGACCTTATAGCAGCCTTCCAGTGCCTGAAGGCGGCTACAGGAGAGATGGGGAGGGACTCTATCAGGGAGTGAAGTGATAGGATGAGGGGTGATGGTTTTAAGCTTAAAGAAGGGAAATTTAGATTAGATATTACAAAGAAATTTTTACTGTGAGGGTGGTGAGGCACTGGAACAGGTTGCCCAGAGAAGCTGTGGATGCCCCAAGGTACCAAAGTGCCATCAAACAAATGAAATAAGCCATAGACATGTCTTCCTCAAAGATGACTCATTTTTTGCCTCTGCAGCTTATGCTCTGTGCTTCATGAAATATTGTTATTATAAAAGAAATTTAGAGGGGGGTTGTGTGTTTGTTCTAGCATGATTTTAAAAAATTACTCCCAACACCTCAGTTACAGAATATCATTCAGTCAGAGGATTGTTCTCTTCCATCTAGGCTCCGGTTCAACTCTGACACGACAAACTTCCAAGCTTTAAAATCTGTTAATTTTATTTTCCATTGCTTTGAAAAAAGAAAAAGTGAAGAATGGAAGAAGACAAAAAATAACAGCACAGTGTATGATGCAACACAATAACTAAACAGTGTTAAATGTCATTAGCATTCTGGAATTATTTGTGGTCTTTCATACTCATAAAAAAAAAGAATCTATGTAAGCAATATTTCCTCTTGAGAACAATATCAACAGCCTTTGATTTAGCAGGGAAACGGTCACAATGTGATATTAGAGTGGAATTAACTTTTTTTTTATCAAGATTCATGTCCAAAACTTGTAGCTCAATACCACAAGCATATTCCTCCCTTGCACAACAAACAATATCATTTCCTGATGACTCCTCTGAAAATGTTGATCAACCAGAATGTTCACTCCACGATTTCAAAGCATGTCTGAAGGTCATACACTTGTTCGTTGACATAGATTTAAACAAATCAGCTCAAATATCAAGAGAAAGCCAGGCATAGAGTCACAGCAACAGATGCACTATCAGTTCTCGGAGAATTAATACAGAAGGCATTTAATATGCAAAGGAAAGGTAAAGAGCAGTATTACCTGGAGAGCAATAAGAATCTAATAAATGAAGGAATAAACAGCGTTTATTGCTGAAGGTGTAAGTCTGAAGATCTTATGCAAAAAGTGATTATTCAGAAACAACTGAGAAAATAGGAGATGGTGTAAATCTTTCATGAATGGGGGAGGTTTTTTTGTGGAAGGGGACAAGATGTAAAACAGTGAGATAAGGAGTGCTTGGGACAGTCACAGGAGCTAACAAATGAACTGAAAGAAATAATATGATAAGGGAATGGTAACGGTCACAAGTGGCACAGCTGACATGAGGAGAGATGGGAATGAAACTAGTGGAAATAGAAGCAAGAGTAGAAAATAAATATTTTAATAAAACTCGGAAATATTTTTGCCCTGCAAATCTTTTCCCAGAACAAAAGGTTTCATTTTCATTAGATTTTTCTATGAAAAATATTGACTTTCTGTCATAAGAAAACAGAGCCCCACAACTTTCTGATGGTCCTTCTGGAAAACTCTTGCCAGCCTCGTGATGATACATCTATTCTACTATCCTGCCCACAAAGACGTACAATACAACTTTAAGTCGGCTTAGGTACCAGTAACAGCTGTAGGACTGTGTGATTCAGTGCAGACCACCAAACCCATCTGAAACACTGTGTGTCATGATGGCTCCATGCACCAAGGCCTGCATTGCCAGAGATATCTATACTAATTTGTGGGTGAGAATTAAGGGACAGGCTGGCATGGGTGATACTGTCGTGGGTGTCTATTACAGGCCTCCGGATCAGGACGAGGAAGTTGATGAGGCCTTCTACAGGCAGCTGGTAGCAGCCTCGCAGTCACAGGCCCGGGTTATCGTGGGGGATTTTAACTACCCTGATATTTGCTGGAAGGCCTACTCAGCCAGCCATCCGCAGTCCAGGAGGTTTCTCCAGTGCATTGATGATAACTTCCTGATGCAAATGGTGGATGAGCCGACTAGGAGAGGAGCGATGCTAGATCTTATT
>WKFP01013234.1:63130-95027 GCA_011057875.1 Pterocles orientalis | reverse complement strand
GAGTCCAGCGCAGAGCCACGAAGATGATTAAGGGAATGGAGCATCTCCCTTACGAGGAAAGGCTGAGGGAGCTGGGTCTCTTCAGCTTGGAAAAGAGGAGACTGAGGGGTGACCTAATCAATGTTTATAAATATGTGAAGGGTGAGTGTCAGGAGGATGGAGCCAGGCTCTTCTCTGTGACATCCAGTGACAGGACAAGGGGCAATGGGTTCAAGCTGGAACATAGGAGGTTCCACTTGAATATGAGAAAAAACTTCTTTACAGTGAGGGTGACAGAGCACTGGAACAGGCTGCCCAGAGAGGTTGTGGAGTCTCCTTCTCTGGAGACATTCAAAGCCCGCCTGGATGTGTTCCTGTGTGATCTGATCTAGGTGTTCCTGCTCCGGCAGGGGGATTGGACTAGATGATCTTTCGAGGTCCCTTCCAACCCTTAACATTCTGTGATTCTGTGTGATTCTGTAATTTAGCATTTACTTGTGTAGGACAGGTCAGGCTCTACACTGTGACTACATTTTTGTTTGCAGCTTGACTTGAGTGATTTGCTCCAGACTTCTAAGAGCTTGAAAAGCTGCACCATTACTTTGCATCCTGCTGACTGACCTGAACTCCTTCTTAGCAGGCTTTGTCAGGAGAACTTGAGCCATTAGGACCAGCAGGACAACTAAAATGCACTAGTGAAACAAGAAAAGATTTAGCTATGAGTTTTTTTGCAGATACAAAGAAAGCAAAAGGGCAAGCCAGTGGATGAGAGTCCACCAGAGTGAAGCCAAGGACCAGGAGGATCTCAGGCTGGGACAGTGGCTTTAGGGAAACAAAGCTACAGAAGAGGGATGGAGGGAATACAATGCTCTTTCCAGATCTTGGAAATATTGCCTTTAAAGAAGATGTTCCTAAGAAGTCCTTTAAAAAAGGGTAAAAAATATTGAGATCAACTAGGGATTTATCGAAAGTGTTAAACCCATTTTACTCAAAACATAAAATAATCAGCAGATTTGAATGGTTTTCTGCCAAGCGTCTCTACTAGAACAGCTAATGAATAACCTACTGTGTTGCAAATCTCGCATCCTCCCCAGTGTTTTACATCAGGAATCACCACTAATAAAGTGGGAAGAAATAACATCTATTTCCAGAGAAGCTATTATCAGAGTAGAATTACTCAGTATAATTTAAATGTTAAAAACAAACAAACAAACAAAAAACAAAACAGAAAAGGACTTTAAAATAAAGGCATCTGCTCCAAATGTCTCCAACCTGAGACAACAATTAATCTCAAGACAATCTGTATTGTCAGGCTCTTGAATTCTTCCCCAGTCTGCTTTTACTCTGCACTGAGTAGTGCAAAAGGAAGGAAATTGAAACCTCTGCCTTCTGGGATGAACAGAGCTGGACAAAATACATTGCCTCCTAAAGCATTAAGTAACTTAAACATTCAGTAAGAACATCAATGCAATAATACAAATGAAAGAGCCCAACCAATTACTCAGTAGGAAGAAGACTAAGACTTCATGCTTGGCTATGGCAGCTTTTAGTGGACACAGTGATATAAAGTAAACACAAAACTCCCCTAATAATCCCCTGATGATTCTCCAGACACCATAAATCATCAGCAATTACTGTTGTTATTATTACTTGCTTGGTATTTTGGGATAGGGACTGAGATCAAGGACTCTTTGTGCTAGGCATAGAATAAGAAAATAAAAAGTCACCTGCTCTCTTGACTATAGCTAATTTGAAACAGTCATTAAAACTGAAGATTAAGACCAGAGCTGAAGATCAAGACCCAAAAAGTCAAGTATTGCTAGTCTGACTTTTCTGCATACAAGGAAATTCCCATAATAAACCTGTGTAATATTGACTACACCTCTAGTAACTAAATCCAGAGAACATTGTCAGGTATTAGCAATACTGCCTGAGGCAATTCATATGATCTACACAACTCCTTTGGAATTAGAAACCCAGCAGCCAGGCTTGTTCAGCAATTCAAACAGTGTGAAATAGCCAGAAGGTGTGATTTCTTTAGATTAATAAAGAATAACCCAAAGGACTCTGAAGTCAAAGCACAACTAAAGAACCAGTCAAAGCTTCAGCACTTCATCTCATCAGGCTTTTGACAGTATGTCCTGAGAGAGACTATTTCGTCTTCAAAGTGACACAGACTCTTAAGTTTTGTTCACTGAACCAGGAATCTGGTGCCGAACCAACTGCAGGAACATTACCAATACTGAAATCCATTTTAAATACTGACAGGATTATACCGACCCTCAAAGGGCACAGTATCTTTCAAGTTTTTGTTGGTTTGGGTTTTTTTTCCCATCAGATCAGACATTTCAGACTAACTAAACCACTATGTGCCAAAGCTCTGTTGTAACTCTCCTGACTTAAATAAGCTCTGACTAGTTACAGACCTGACCCTAGAGAGCTACTTCCCTCCCATCCTCCCATACATAGTTTATTTACAACTACAGGTAACACAATGTCAAGGGAGATTTTTGCCTAAAAAGAAAACAACCAAGAAAATCATGTCACATCCCACTTCTGCAACTGCCTTTTCTTTCCCTATCCATCTGTGAGTGCTTTCTCCCTCATTTTGTAGCCTATATCTGCCCCTCTCAACGTTGTGGTTGTAGGATAGCCCTGTGTTCTAGTGACGATGGAGAACGCTGCCACAGAGAAATACCTCAATCTTCATCTCCTCCTTGGCTGGTACATAGTGGAATCATTGCAAATTAAAGCATGTTCCACTTCCGGTACAGAGGCTTTTATCCTGTTCTTGTCAGTAAATACAGCACAAATTAACAATGGGTAATGACTGATGCCACAATCAGTGATTTACAAATTTTAATGGAACATTATAGCATCCTCAAGAACTCCATTCCAGACTTTTTTTTTTAACAATTCTGGCCTTAATTCAGTAATGTAATTAAACAAATTAAAGTTTTAAAGCTTGAAAGTTTGAACTAAAATCAGTAAGAGTATCCACCCACAAAAAACTATGCATATGCATAAGCAACTTATTGAACTACAGTCTTTGCAAGGGAGAAACAAGGGCCTTTGCTAAAAGTCACAGATACTTCAGAAAATAAGAAGTGCATTATTCAAAATTCAGCATTCAGCAGCACCATTCACTATTTGCAGAGCACAAGCCTTAAATATTTCTATGACAATGACGCATTTATCACTCTCACCTTGGGTATATGATTAATCAAAAATAAACTGAGTATCTTCCTTTCTTAAATTTTGGACAGTGAATAAAGAGCTGACTCCCATCACTCATTACATTTGTTTGAGAGATGCTTAGTATGAGAAAAGGAATGACCTTTAGCTATTTTCTAAAAAGTCTATTATAGAGATACTCAAGTGCAAAACAGTGACACCTGAATAACATCAACAATTGTAGAAAATATATCTTCATCTCTTTCACTTTATAATTTCAGCTGCCTTTAATAATTTATTAATTTTTTTCACTATTTATTATTTTCACATCACAATAATCATCATCATCATAAATAATCCATCTTATTTTAACAGGAGATTTCTCCAAAAGGCATATCCTCTGTCCTTGCCCATTCAGAGTCACCTGGGTTTCTTCCCCTGGGGAAGCCAGCATGACCTTCTGGGGCTCTGCCCTTCCTCCAAGGGCAACGCAAAATGCCATTCCAGGACCACCTCTGGCTCTTGCCTTGGTGCTGAGGTGGAGTGAGTAGCAGCAAGTATCTGCATGCTAGGGACGTGGCTCTTGGCTTGTGTTCTGTCACTTAAGCTCATTCTTTGTAACACTAAGTTCTCATTGTAAAGCAAGGCCTTTCATCATTTGAAGTCATATTCTTGATTTTGTTTTAGACAAGCTGCCCTTCTATCCCAGAAAACTCATCCTCTGTTTCTAATCGGCAGAAAAGAGAAAAAGGGATGAGGAATAAAGTAGCACATCATACTTGACTACTCTAAAACCACCATATGGATTGTCTCCTTTAATGAATAATGAATCACAAGTACAAGTCTATTTGGAAATTCTCCAGCAGGTCATTCCCGTACCCTCAATGACAATACTACTGGGATAAGAAGCTACAGCCAACAATGTCATGGAGATCAAAACAGCCTTAAATAATGTTGACTTCTGTATTTTCAGCTCAGACATCAGCTTCTGGATACAATGAATTGGCACTGAGCAAGAAATAGATCTGTTTCAGGATAGTGCATCTTCTGTGGGCGAACAACTTCTTCAACAATAAAACCTCAAATAAAGCCAGTTTAGCTAAATTCTGTGTGAAATATCTCAAATCTAGGAGATATAACAAAAATTATAACCCTATACATGAATAACCCTTGTTCTCATTATCTGTGAAACAGCAATGAATGTACCTCATATAAGATGTTTCATACAGGACAATCAAACAAATCTGAGAAGTTAGCAATAATTTCAGGGAAGCAGTAAAATGTATATAATCTTGCCAAGTGTTATCATGAGATGTGGCTGACCTGACTATTTGGCCACTTATATAATTCTTCCACAAGAGACTTCAAAACAAAACTTCACCTCTTCTAGGTCTCAGTAAACAACATCACCCTGCAATCCTCCTTTTCCTCACCTGGTATCCAAAGAGTTTCTTGTCCTGAGTCAACCGACTTGAACCATCAGCATACATTTTTCTACAACAACTTAAGCAGTTGAGCTCTACCTAATGTGGACAAGACTATCAATATAACACTTCAGTACTGAGAAGCTGTGAACACTTTGGTAAACAGGATTTCCTGTGAATCAAACACAAGGTGTTTCGTACGACATCCATTCAGACTCTCTCTACTACGTTGCCCAGTGTGTGCTGGGAGGTTTAAGCTCTCAAGGTCTGCAGGATGACTACTGGGGTTGCAGCCCTATGAGTAGATAAAGACTGAACCACTGGTCCTTTGGTGTTACTGGGACATCCACTGCACAGTTACTTCAACTGATTTTTTTTTTAAAAGTGGTTTTATTTAGGATATATAACCACTTTTTTCCTATCTAAGTGTCTGACTTGTTGGTATTTCTGACACACATATTAGTCTACTGTGAACTAAGGAAGACAGGAATTCATATGAAGTAGGCTGAAAATGTTGCTGGCAAAATAATAACGGTAGGAATTTAAATTACAAAGTTGTTCCTTTTATAGATCATCTCAGCATCCCATGACCAATGGAAGACTTCTCAGCTTTAAATTAATGGTATCTTCCTTTAACATAAAAAACCTTTACAGATTGTGAACCTCTTCTCCCTTCACTTTCAGAGGTTAGATAATAAGGAGAGATCTCTGCCTTTTAGCCAGATAATGCCTTTTAAAGCCCGTGTGGCATAAAGAAAACTGGAAATGGAGCTGCATTATATTAAATCATCCATTGACAACATACAGAATACATTTGAAGATAATGAATCATGTCTTATGATCCTACAGAGCAGCTGTGCTTTCACATCCTTTTCTATTTAGACAATATTGTTCCATGCCATTGAAATAAATAAATTTACTCACATAAATGAATTATGT
Organism: Pterocles orientalis; assembly: GCA_011057875.1. Taxonomy (NCBI): domain Eukaryota; kingdom Metazoa; phylum Chordata; class Aves; order Pterocliformes; family Pteroclidae; genus Pterocles; species Pterocles orientalis. The sequence continues at coordinate 89,511 of WKFP01013234.1, read as the reverse complement.
ATTAAACTTCTTAGACTGATTTGCACATAAAGAGAGAAAATAATGGTTGAAACCAACAGTGTAAATTGCTTTTTTTGAGGTTTTATGCTAAGCTCCAGAGATTTATCACTTGAAAAGTGGCTCTTTTGGTCATATTTATTGACCCTAAACTAGAAAAAATAACTTTCCTTTAAAGAGTTTTTGCCTCTCTAGTAATTTGAGCAGCCACATAAAATGGCAAAGTTCTTTCTTTTCATTTTGTGTAATGCTAGCAATCTTTGGTTTGTGCTGCAGTGAGGTAAGGAAATATTTATCTGTTCTGATGATCCACTCTTGAATTAAAGTTCAGAACTGGTGCTGGAAATCTACTCGTGTGCTTATCAATGATCTGCATATTTTACAAACTATACAGCTGACCTAAGAACGCTTAGAAGGAAAAAGGAACAATTTCCATCTGTATTTAAAGGATTTTCCATATACAGTGTCACTGCACAGAGAAAAGGCCGTTGCCTCTGTGGTTCTGTGCTCCCTTCCCACACCAAGGTCAAAGAAAAGTGAAAGAAGGTGGAAACACAGACTTGAAAATATTTTTTTTCTTGTCTAAAACTTCCCAAAAACCCCATCAAAAATTTGCCAACAGTTTTATGTGCAAATCTTTTTGCAGACTTGCAGTCACAGTTCATGTATTTCAAATGGCATGAGTATGGAAATAAACTGAAGCCCAGTGCCGACCATGTGGCACAAAAAGCACAATATGTGATGAAACACTTCTGGATCTTGAATAATTTTCCCATCCAGAGGCAAGAGCAATCCAGTCTCTTAGGAACAAGTTGAAGAAAACCTACTGACAAGCACCTCTCCTTCCTCTCCCTTGCTCCATCACCATTTCCACTCTTTCTCATCTTTCTTGTCTCTCCACTGATACTTAATCACACAAAGCCAGCTGAGGCTACATGTTACTAAGACTTTGTTGTTTTATTTAAATTCTCAACAGCATGCTTTCTGGTGCTATCAGCTGACATTGCATTGTCCCAACTAGCTATTAATCTTCCATATGTCATTATTCTTTGTCAGTTTGCCTGTACATTATGCTACTCAGTCACAAAAGGTGGTGATCACTCTGGGAGGACCAAACTAAAGCTCAAGTCCATGTTCTGCTTTCAGAATCCAGTCAATCTTAGTAAGTTTTGAGATGGATTTGTGTAAAATCCAGTGTTTCGCAATTTCTCCCAGTCATTGGGTAAACTCTTGGCTTACAGTTTTTTGTTTCGATGAAAAAGGCCAATTTCTTCACAATATGCTTAGAAAACAGAAAGTTCTGCTTTTGATCGAGTTATCCTTACTAAGATGCAGATCTAGGGAACAATTTATTGACTTCTTTTTGGTCTCTAGTGGTTTCTGCATCCCTTTATGTAGCCTCTGTTGCAAAGACGTAACTCAGCCATCTGAACATTTAATTCTTTCCATCTATATGGCATACTATTTTTGCAGATATTGGACAGTTGCAATTCATGACCTTCAGAGGTTTTCTGCAGTCCCTATGGATTCAGAAAGGTACTTACGACAGACTGAAAGGTGTTAGATATTTAAATCCAATATAAAGAATAGAGAAGCTAATTCCAAAAAGGTTCTACCCTTCAAGGCTGAATATTATGCATTAGCTTTTCAAAACACAGACACACTAATAATTTACACAGGTTTATCACTGTTAGAATTTCTGCCTTTTTTGTTCTTACTTTAATACTAAAAAGTGAAAATTCTTTACTTTGAATAGAGGTCAGTGAGCTGAAAAGGTTGAGACAGAGTACAAAATGAGGCAGACACAATCTAGTTGGCCAGATTCCACTGCTACATTCTCACGATGCTGTATTTCTTCACACAAATTTAAATGATGTGTAAAACTTCTAATGGCAACAATTTCATAAGGTGTTCAATCCAAAATTCCTTCAAGTCAATGAAGGTCTTTTAGGTTACAAATCAAAATATCCATTACCAAATTAGAAAATAATGTATGTATTGAAGCAGCCTTTAAAAATCCTTTTTGGTACTGCAAATTGTTTTCATTATTGAGTTTCATAAAATAAAAGATGAGAGCAAGCACAATTTAAAGGTTTTTAATCACAAACCGCCTCTATCTTTTTCACAATCAAGCCATGCTACTTTGCTTTCAAATTTCATTTTCCAAATAAACTATTATCAGTTGTTGAAGAAGCAAAATGGAACTGGTTTTAATTTTATATGTCATATCATGTATGTAACAAGATACTACATCAGGTCAGGTTAATTTAAGGTAAGCATCAAAAGTATAAAAGAATGATGCCACCTATGGCTGTTTGCAATTATATTCTGTACCAGGTGCTCTATGTTCTAAGTGTTCCAAACAGTCTTTCCCAGCAAAAGTTAAGAGTAAATGTGCATTTCTCTGCACAAATTCCCCAAAACTAAGGCAGGAGTTTACCACTTTGCTTCTTAAGTACATCAAGCATGACTACCAAAGTCTGTCAGTGAAAACTCCTCAAGTTAAGAACAGTCTCATGGTTTTTCAGTGTTACAGCAGGAAAGTGTCAGAACTGGAGTCAGACTTTTCATGGGGCTTTGGATCTGGAGATCAAAATGCCAAAAATAACTATTACAAGGATTTTATATACCTTAAGTATACAGAACCAGACTGTCCTTAATGTAAACTCATACCACCAGTTTAGCAACTGAGAATCTCGTATAACTTAAAAACAAGAACAGTAAATTCTAGATTGATGCAGAAAAGCATGTTTAAATGAAACAAGAAGCCAATCAGGGGATGAATTTTGCCATAAATGAAGGAGAATTTGGAAGAGCCATTTTTTTGAGTTTGATTTTTTTTACATGGGAGTAAATTGAAAGCAGGATATTAAGTGGCAAAAACACCATAAAGCACACCTCCTGTCTACATGGTTTTTCGGATTGTAAGACATTTCTGTGCATTGTGTATTCCTCCCACGGCTGTGCACTGCATTGTAATATGACCATTAATTTTTCTTTATCTTAGTGAGGGCTACATTTCTATGCTCATAAAGCTACCTGGCTTGTGAAGTGCTTTGAGCTGAAATATATTATATTAATGCAATCATCGTTCTTATAATGATGGACAATCTTGGAGCACTTCCTTTTATCTAGATGAATACAGTATGACAGCCAAATTGAGTTCAGTAATGATAGAAATATTTTTTTTCATTCGTTAGACATCAGCTGATGCTAATGTGCAATACTGAACTAAAGTGGGCATTGACAAAACTTATACTCTCCTCTTGCACTAGAGTTCCCATGCACCTTGGAGGACTCCTTCATCACTTCTCTTAGGAGCCCTTTGCAAGCCCCTGGATTTGGGACGTGCAGAGCATAGAAAGTTGCAGGCTTTCAGCACATTAACTGTATTAGTAAGATAAATTCTTCCTGCTCTTCCTGCTCTGGGGTTTTTGCCAAAACAGTACAGATAAATGGAAGCTCCCTTTCTTTTCCATAAAGTCTGAAAAGCAGGAGAACTACAAGCCCATGGACCTGAGCCTTTCACTATTATCAAGTTCCACGGAGTAGCAGGGTGAAGTAGCAGAACTGGTTTATCCCCATCCAGTGTAAAACCAGCACCATCAATCTCCATTTCCCGCTGTGCTTGTGTCCCCGGAGCAAGGACGACCAAGAAACTTCATACTCACAGAATCACAGAATCACAGAATGTTAGGGATTGGAAGAGACCTCGAAAGATCATCTAGTCCAATCCCCCTGCCAGAGCAGGAACACCTAGATCAGATCGCACAGGAACGCATCCAGGCGGGCTTTGAATGTCTCCAGAGAAGGAGACTCCACAACCTCTCTGGGCAGCCTGTTCCAGTGCTCTGTTACCCTCACTGTAAAGAAGTTTTTTCTCATATTCAAGTGGAACCTCCTATGTTCCAGCTTGAGCCCATTGCCCCTTGTCCTATTACTGGATGTCACAGAGAAGAGCCTGGCTTCATCCACCTGACACTCACCCTTCACATATTTATAAACATTGATTAGGTCACCCCTCAGTGTCCTCTTTTCCAGACTAAAGAGACCCAGCTCCCTCAGCCTTTCCTCATAAGGGAGATGCTCCATTCCCTTAATCATCCTCGTGCTCAAAATTTTCATTAAAAATTGAAAATGTATGTTTTCCAAATTTGGAGTAGATTCTACTGAGCACTGCAGGAATGAACTCTTTACTCTGTCATATACCTGACTCATGAAATGAAGCCTAAGCGACCATGTTGGTTGCTCAACTATCCATCAAGCCTTTTCAAATACGTTTCAGCCTACCAGTTAATTTTAATCAAATTCAAAGGAGAGGGAAGGTCTTTGAGATATTGTATTTCTGAAAGGCTTGGTCACACAGGATAGAAAACATAATCCATAGTAATGCCAAGTTTGAAAGGCTGCTTAACTACCTCCCCTAATAACAACAAAAATGCATGGGAGAAAGCCATTATGAACACCTGGACTAAAAAAAAAAGTTTAATTAAAACTTCCACTTTAGTAAACATGCAGTAATTGAAATACAAGAGAAAAACACAAGGCACACTAGGCAGAGTTCTCCCACTCTTTTAAAGACTGTTCTTGTGTTTTTTTCTGCCCTCATTTAGATAAAGCTGAACTCTCCTATCAAATGAGTATTTAGAAGAACAAGAAAGATGATGTAAAAAGAAAAATTTCCACATATTGAGTGGGTTCAGCCTCTGTAAATGTTTACCTGTGGGCCCTGACTGGGGGGGGAACAATAGGTCACCAGTCTTCCTCACTCAGTAAGTGTTAGATAAAGTTAGGCAAGAAGGACAAGGATCTTAGGATCTGGGAGTGTAATGAGGTTCCACAAAAGAAAAAAAGAAATAAAGATGGTATTTATGATACCAACCTAAGTGCAGATCTGACTTACAACCCACCTGCTGAACTGTTCTGTTCTTATAAACGTGGATGAGATTCAATCAGTAACTAATAGGAAAATTAAGATAGGAGAGAAACTATGCTCCAGGTGGGGAAGACAGAAATACATATATAAGCTTATATGAAAATAATGCCATGAATTCCAAATTAATAGGTTTTAGACTAATTGTGCAAAACTGAAGTGCTTTATTTACATACAATCCAAAAAAGTTGATAGGGATGTGTGACAATTAATACTCGCCTATGTACACTTCATCTCTGAAAACTCAAGGATGAAACATGATTAGATACTGCCAATAGCTTTCTGTTCAAAAAAAATAAGAAAAGCTAAAAAAAAAGCCTTTCAGCCTTACAAAAGAAAAATAAAATTAAAAAGACAAGCCAAGAAAAATCTTTGAAGCAAAACCTGATGTGTGAAGGCTGTAAAGCCAATTCCAGACCATCAGTTCCTAATCCCAAAACAGGAGCTCTGTACGCACTGGTAAACTAACTCAGGCACTGTTATTCTTGAACTGTTTGACAGTACAATACAGGGAACAACTCCTGCAGGCTGCTTGTGAACAAGTGAATGTCCTGATACCTGGAGGGCTTTTGCCAGAGCTTAATGAATGGTAAATGTAGGAAAAAAAGCAAAAAAGTGTATTCCTTTCTTTTTGTCCTAATTACTATAATTTTCACTGTTAAACTCTTGTAATCTCATTTTCTTGAGGAATTTAACCATATTTTCTGTCTTAACTGTTTTCTTTATGTCTTCATTTTCTTCTAGCATTTACCAAAAGGCTCGGCTGAGGCCCAGGTCCAAACAAGAATATTATTCTATGTGCCTTCTTATCCTGATCCAGGCTGGTTGTCTTCACCCACTGCTCCCTTGGGTATGTACTATGACAGAAAAAAAAGGTGGAAATGGGGAAAAGCACAGAGTTCCTAGACAGCTTCCTTTATTTGTGTCCAATAACTAATATTGAGTTTTATCCCATCTATCTCCTCTCAGACCATGACCTGTTTTCAGATCTCACAACTGGGGCAGATGTTCACTGGCAATAGCTGAACTTCATAAAGACAGTGAGGACATGGAGTGTACCTTGCATATGTATGTCCACTGTGGGTTCTGCTCTTTCTTTTTTCCAGATGAATTTTCCAAGAATAATAAAAAAAAAAAACACAACTAAACCCTGCCTTTTCTGGTACTATTTTCCACTCTCTGTGTCTCTCTGTTGAGCCTAGGAAGAAGGGTTCACGAATGAAGAATGGGAGCTGAGGCTAGACACGTAACGGCACAGCTGAGTTCTGCAAATGATGGCAGGAATGGGATGAGACACTGTTCAGGCATTGCACGTGCTGCTTTGGAGATAAGCCATCAATGACAGACGACCGCACTGGGAAGATCCACAGCATCTTTGTGTCTGTGTGGTACCTTTGTTCAGCACTGCTGCTGCAGTGACACCACGATTACTGCAGCAACTACTGTGGCAGCCCTGGATGACAGAATGGCTATCCCTGGTCAGAAGAAGAGTCATGAAACTTTTTCTGGAATTTCTGTAGCTGCTGGGTTTGCAATAATAGGTTTGTATTATAAGGCACATTGTGGACGGACAATGGCATAGTGCTGATAGCGAAATTCTGTCTTGTAGACAAAGTTTCAGAAGCCAGAAGCCAGATTCCTGATCATCATACTGAGTAGACACTAGAAAAGGAGTAGAGTCCCTGCCAGCCCAAGAAGTTCTAGGGAAAGATGTAAAAGGTAAGAAGCCCCAGCCTGCAGAGTCTTGAGCACATGAGGGACTCCTGGAGTTCCATGTTCCCACACTGAATTTTGATCAAGATGAAGCACAGCCTTCAGAACAGCAGCTGAACTGCAAGCTGCTATTGCAAGGACTTTGCTTCCAATCCTGTTAATAAAGCAAACTGAAAAGTTTCCCATAGTCTTAGAGGGAGAGAAACCGATTGCTCAGTCAGTTTGCTGGTTGTTTTTTGTTGTTATTGGTTTTCCCTGACTTTTTCCTTTGCCACTGCCGAACTCCCAAGGCATACAAACTCCTGGAGACTCAGCCGAAAGATTAGATTAATTTTTAATACCTGGTGAAGGCATATCTTGTGCAGATGACAAGAAATGTCAAGAACTTCTGCTGCTTGTGATGCAAAAAGATAAGTCCATGTCACCAATTTTTTATAGCTAGCATGACTTCTCCCAGAGGCTCTCTAACAAAAAAAAAAAAAACAACAACAACAAAAAAAAACCCAGAAAAACAGAAAGCAAGTGAGGAAACACTACCAGTAGTTTCCGTTCACTTTTTTAGAGTGTGAAAAGGCATTAAACTCAATATTAGTCTCAGAAGTGGCACTATTCATATGTGAAATGCAGTCTCCTTTCTAGTCCAGCCAACATTAAAGCAATGGGTGCAATGCATCTCCTTTAGACATGTTTTATGATGAATAAAGTCAAATGAATTATGGAAGTGACCATAATCAGATAATTTCCCTGTTCATTCACAGATATACTTGTCTCGTAGGGGAATGCATGGACTAAATATGTAAAACACTCTATATTCTCTTGTTTTTCTTTAAAAATACATTCCTTTTTAAATTGAGTTTTACACTCCAGTTTCTATGTGCTTTCATTAATTTATAGAACTTACTAGTTGTAGGCATCCTTCTAAAATATTGCTTCACTGAACTTCTGGTACATTAAATGGTATAATTTATCATTGTTGAGCACGCAGAATTTTTAACATACTATCTCCAATGTAATCTCCATTTTTACATTATTCTTTTAATAAGAATTTATAATCTCTTTGCTCATAAAAAAACACAGACCAACAACAATATGTCAGAGATTGCTTTGCCTGTTGCAGCTAGAGTTCTAACTCCTTAGGAACGGATGGAAAAATCAGGAAACCAATCAAATGGCCTATACAACTGCGAATGAGCAGTCACAGAGTGGCTCCTGCCCGCAAACTCCCAGATGTCTTGGGATCATTAGCAATTTTATGCTCCAAGCAGATATGGCCACATGCTCTGTATCTACCCGGCAGGTTGGTCAGCTGGAAGGAAGCCTTGGGTAGACCCAGAGCCACGGATGCTTCTTCAAGAGCTGCTGCCTAAACCCAACAACACACAGAGTTGCAGCAATATGGGGGGAGCAGGCGGGACTCTGAGATACTCACGCAGGCTTCTGCATATGTCTGTGTTTATGACTACGTGAAAAGCTTGTACCATCTAAATGCTAACCTCCATTTTCAGTGATGAAACAGGTACATAAATGGCAAACAATATTACAAAGCAATATGACTTACACAAGAGAAAATAAAACATTTTTGTATTCCTCTGGGCTCTATATGAGCATGCACATGTACTGTCAAACACATACAGGAGGATAATTCTGTTAAAAAGGTGTTTCCTGTTCCTAAATTCAGATGAACTTTGTGAACTCTTCTGGGATAGAGTTCCAAAGCCCAAGATCTATCGCTGATGTCATAGCCCTCCTCCTACCCCATCCGGACTGATTCAACCCCACTATAAGTTTCTCTCCAAGTGCCTGCAGCACATTGCTAAAAGTGCATTTGAGCTACAATGGCAGTTTTTTACTGGTAAGACTGAAGGTGTGGGCATGTGTAACTCATTTGACATTTCTATTATAGGGCTGATTGTACCTCCAGGTGCAGCAGCTATTTGCTACATCATCATGAGTCAGCTCTCATTGACTCGGTGAGTACAGATCATCGTTTTCTCAGAAAGAAATAATCTTCTTCCAACAGCTGCAGAATTCTCACAATAGTTTCTGACCTAAAAAGGTACATTTGTCCCCATCTTCCTATGATACAGTGCACACTGCAATGATGAACAGGATATATATTTCTTTCCAACACACTTTTCAAACTACCTTAATTAGTACCCGTAAAAAGGACTAAAGTAGCAATTAACTAAATAATGGATGTTGCTCATCAAAAAAATATAAGTTTTCTAAAAGCGATTCAAATTAAAGCCTTTTGCACCACTTATTTCATCAGCCTGCAGGTTACTCTTCCATCAAGCAAGAAATCACCATGCACTACCCCAGATATCTAACTTTCTTGTTGAGAGTTAGACCACGATCTCATAGAGCGATACCTGACCACTCAAGTACTGCTCAGTTTCACTCTGTTAAATGGCTTATGGGTTGTCTTGATTAATTTGTGCCACGTCAATTTAGTTAATTCAGTGCTTTCAATTTCATTGATGTTCCTGGAAGCTAAGGATGCTCAGCACCTTGAGAACATTGCTCTACTGGATCAAATCTTGCTAATTCTCTACTAAAGTAACAATAATGGTCTGGATCCCTGCTGTTTTGTTAACATCACATACATGTGCCACCAGATTACAAGCTGGAGTCACTGAGTTTTTTGGAAGCAGACTGATGAAAGCAAGCTCTTCTTCATCTCTTGTAAGAGAGATGCATCTGACAACACTGCTTGTGTTAAACATAAATTAAAAGGTTTTATGTTGCTAATTTATAGGTGGGATATTTTGAATTAACATGGGCACTACAGATGAAGCACAACTCCTGGTATCAAAATGCTGAGGCACTGCAATCTATTTCCATCACTTCAGGAACTGGTTCAATGCTTACAGTCATGCCAAGAAGTGAATACTCATACTGCAGGAGATGAAGTACTAGGAAAACACAAAATCCAGATGAACTACGAGGGGATTGTGGTGTGTTGTACACAGAGATTAATCATCAGTAACACCACTTGCAACAACAAAAAGGAAAAGATGCTTGGCAGAGAGCTCTTTCTGAAGCTTTATCACACGATGACTCCTATGGGAAAAGGGTGTGGTGGATCACAGGTTGGGAGCTACAGGAACACAGTATTGAGTCCACCAGTTTGTTCGCGCTCTGATTTTGCACAGTTTCTGAAAGATACTGCTAAATAACAGGAGAAAGGCAAAAATGGCTCTGGTCCACTCTTGTAGCTTTGTGTGGTGGGGTTTTTCTGGTAGCAGGAGAGGGGCTACAGTGATGGCTTCTGTAAGTAGCTGCTAAGAGCTTCCCCCAGCTCCAAGTTTGTTGGTAGCAGGGGAAGGGCTGCTACTGAGATGGCCCCTGTGAGAAACTGCTGGAAGTTTTCCCAGATCCAGGCTGGACCCACCATGGTCTAGAGAAGAGGGAGGAGGTGCCAGAGCAGAGATTCCCCTGCAGACCGAGGTGCAGAGCATGGTGACACATGTTGTCCCTGTGCGGCCTATGAAAGCAAAGCTTGCCTGCAGCTTATTGAGATTTAGCCCATGGAGGGACCCCACGTTGGAAAAGTAACTGTGCCCAAAGAAGGCCATGAATGTGTGAAAGAGACCCACGCTGGAGCAGTTAGTGGACAACTGCAGCCCATGGGAAGGACTCACATTGGAGCAGTTTGTGAAGGACTCTCCTGTGAGAAGGATCCCACGTTGGAGCAGGGAAGACTGTGAGGAGCCCTCCCCTGAGGAGGAAGGAGTGGCAGAGACAACATGGACTGACTGCAACCCCCATTCCCTGCCCCCCTGCGCTGCCATGTGCAAGATGGTAGAGAAATGGGGAACAAAGCCTTTGGGCCTGGGAAGAAAGTAGGGGTGTGGGAGGGGTGCCTTTGTAAGATTTATTTCTCTTTCTCATTATCTTACTCTGTGTTTGATTGTTAACAAATTAAATCATTTTTGTGTTTTCCCAAGTCAAGTCTGTTTCTTGCCCAGGACTGCAAGCGGTGAGTGAACCCTCCCTGTCCTTGCCTCAGCCCATGAAAATTTTAGCAGGAGGCTGCCGTGGTGCTTAGTTTGGTGTGTAGCCTTAAACCACGACATCCACACTGGCCACTCTCCCAACAGGACAATTCAAACCCGAAGGATCAACACTCATGCCTGAATGTTCATCCTGATTCTGGCAACACTGTCTGTCCTCATTCACGTCTGGTGAAACCTCCGCCATGAACAGGAGCATGGAGAGTGAGGGATTCCCTTCGTGGCTATTATCACTCCATCAAGAGCTATGTTTAGGGCCATACTAGAAGAAATGCTGATCTATCGTGATATCAGCCTTGATACACCGTTACGTGTCGCAGGAGCTGAGTGTTTTGGGTGCTGTTTAGAGAGCATGGAAAGATGGACAGGCATTCAGACTGAAATAGTCATTTGAATTCTTGACTGTCTGGGGCTTCTCGAGGGACCCAGCTGAGGTAAATGATTCCCTCCTTAAATCCTATTGCAAATATAGTCTAGGCAGGAGGCAAGTGCTTATCTCCTCATAACAGCAATCCAGGAAGCTTTCAGGCTAGGAAAGGAGATGCTTACTAGGTTGTGCAGTCCTGGAAAGTAAATTTGCTGGATCACTGTCTGGGATAGTGGGTTTTAGCCTCTAAGGATTTTACTGCACTGGATTTTACTTTGAGTCCCAGCATCTGAACCCCATCCAGTTCTTTAGGGTTGAGGAAATAAAATTCCCCTGACAGAGGGAAGGGGTGACCTCAATCAAATTAAGGTTCAGTAAACCTGAGATGAGTTTTTCAATTTAACCTTATAGTTCAGACAACTCCATTTATGTTTATGAATACTAATTTAATTTTGAGACCAGAAAGTCTAATCACACCCAGCACACAAAAAAAGTATTTCTGATAGTATTATTCTGTTTCATGTTCTGCAGTTCTTACACTATACCGACCTATAGTTCTATATTATTATTCTAAGGACAGAAACAGGCCTTCTAGCAAATTTTTCCAATTTCATATAGCAATCTGTTCTCCTGTTACAAATAATTATATTTACAACTTCTCCCACTGAACAAGAAAAGTTCCAGCATTATAAATACATCAAGTTCCATTGCTCAGTTAAAAAAACCCCAACAAAACAAAACAAAAACAAAAAACCCCACCTCTGTGCAGGGAGTTTTACACAAGTATGTGTTAAAGGACTGTGCCCTTTATATAATGAATTTAATTCTGCTCCTCTATTTAACAGAAAAAGAATAAAGGAACATATACCAGAAGGTAAGAAACTTCAATAACTGAAAAGATATCAAACATCATGTGCACAAGGCACTGCCTCCATATGGAAAGGCATTAAGGCATCCCGAAAGGCTGTCTTCTCTGTCGAATTCTGAGAGGCCATGAAACACATGCACTAATGCAAATAACATTCTTGTTCGAGTTCGAGGCACACAAAAACATTGCATACGGATGTCTACACTTAACCAACAAAACCACGGTCATGCTAGTTACAGGCCAGATGTACTTGTTCTTTCTAGTAATAGAATTTGTAATGGGTTAAAAAAACCACACCTCAGAATTTAACAAAAATACATTTAGTGCTGCCTCTGTGATTATACAAATGCACAGGTATACTCAGCAAAGAAAATACCAAAGGGGAAAAAAAGATGCTATTTATCTTTTTTAAGTGTTCAGGTATGCTCTCCCTTGAGAAAAGACTCAGTATTGTCTAGTATTTGTTTAAAGTCATTGAATTAGTAATAGGAATTTCCATACTTACTAATCAGCCTTTTGAAGAAGAAAATACATTAGAACAGAACTCTTGAGCAGATTAGTGCAGAGAACATTGACTCAACACAGCAACCAAGCCCTCTAGTCCCTTTTAGGCATTGGTGCCCTGAGCAAGCTGCAAATCCCGGGTCCACAGGGAAAGAGGCCAGCGGGACTCTGGGGGCCAGGGCAGGCAGCATGGGCAGGCTGAGATCCCCCAGGATCTGCAGCACACGAGGCTCCAGGGGATGGGGGCACTGAAGGGAGCCGGGGCATCACAACACTTGGGGTGACTTGAAGCTATGAATTCTCTTCTTTGAGAGAAGAGATGGGTGAAGGAGTCTCCAGTCTCCAAGAGATAACTCGCACCAGTAACTCAGCTGCAAACTAGAAAATGTTAAACACAGAAAGAAACAAAAAGCCGTAATTATTAGTATGATATCTCAAAAGGAAATACCAGAGAAGCTCTAAAGCTTTTCCTACCCTGTAAGCAAAGCAAAAGCTTCTTCAGCCTCTACCATGAGTATTCCAGGACACCTGCAGTGGTCAGTCTTTTGGCACCAACATAAGCATCCATCCCTTTGCACACGTAGTGACAGCACAAGTGTGTAAATATCAAAGACCAACAGAGTGATCTTGAGAGGTGTTAAGTCTTCTCCCACTGACAGCAAAGGAACTTGAAGGCACTCAGCACTTGATAACATCAGGGTCACTGAACAGTGAGATGCCAGTTTTGCCTCTGAATTTACCCTAGGTAAGATCTCCCACAGAGCCTTAACTTTGGACAGCTTTTCCTTTTTTGTACAAATGAAGGATCTTCTATAGTGGTCTTTTATGGATGTCTTTTAAAAGTGAATACAACTCAGTACCTGAGGCAGGTCCTATTTCATGCTGTGCCTTGAGGCTGCCTAAGGTGGGTTCAGTTGGGGCATCCAGAAGAAGGGAAAATCTTTATTGCTTTTAAGCTTTCTGATTTATAAAGTCTGATTAAGAATCTATCACAGTTCATAATAGTTCTATTATAGTTCAACTTCTTACACACTAGAAATATAAACTCCTTGCTCCCTAATTCCTCATGGCTGCAGCTAAACTACATTGTATGGAAACTTCCAGATACAGAATATTTACTCAGCAAATTATCAGAACTGTTGCAGTAAATTATCCAAACCTTATTGAGGTACTTTCCAAAGAGCACTGACAAACCCAAGAAAAAACAGCAGATCCAGAATACTGTATTACTGAGTACATAAGATTGCAGGAATTTTAACCTACAAGTTAGCTTTAGGTTTGCACGTACCAGCGTCCAGGTCTGGGTGCTGTCCCTCTTTTCCCCTTCTGAGTCTGAATTTTGATTAGAAAAATTAGCTGTGAAGAACAGTCATTAGCTCTGTAAAATATTACTATCTCTATATTTAGAACCAAGATTTTTTTTGCTATTTTCATGGTCATTATCTCATACAAATTTATCTAGAATATTTTTTCTTCTCTTCTGAAAAAAACTATTGGTCTGATACTAGAGCCACACTACACAAAGATCTCAGAGTTGACCCCCTACAAATGTTTCCTATAAGTACATTTTTATAATCATCTATAAAAACCAAGTAAGTATTTGGACACTCTTACATTTAAGAAGACATCAATAAGGAAGGCTCTACATAAACACTCAATGGTTATTAATAGTCTGTCCTCAAAACTCCCTTTGTCAAGTACAGGAGTCCTACTACCCACTCTACAGACAGGCAGTTTAACAAATACAAGTGAACAAGCTACAGAAACGCTATTTAACTGCATAGCCTCCTGAGATCTCACAGGCATCTTACCTTCCACCAGGAACCCAGAACAGCATCTAGAGGTCTCTAGATGGCACACATCTAAAGTTGCCACCATGCTGCCTCAGAAGCTTTAGTTAGTGCCTATGCTGGCAATAACTGAGACTCATGTGCTTACATCCCTATAGGCATCTAATTTGTTAGCTTCCTCAGAGGTTACCTACTGTGGCTCAAAGGCACCACGTTCAGTCCAGTCGAAAAGACAGAGCCACTTTCTTTCAGAGGAAGAAAAGACTTAGCTACTACCTGTCTTTAATATGTAGGCAAGTATTAAATATTAACATAAAGTAATGTTCAAGGCATTCAACCAGAACCTGGATGAGCTGGGTCTAACTGAACACCTTGAGAACATGAAGCCAACATCCCACCCCTACCCCAGCTGACGCTCTTCAGGCTCCATTTTGGCCCCATGCACCTCATGATTATTCTCAAACTTAGACTCACGACTGTAAACTGTCACTTTGCCTTAAGAAATCTGACACAGAAAAGGTAACAAAACCTACCATTACCTAATTCTCTACAATTTCTACAGCCCTTACTAAACCTGAGCTTTTATTAAAGAGTCCAATAAAACACCAGGGATGAACTGTGTGGACCTGCGCTGTAGCTACAACCTCCCAAGGACCTTAGGGGAGAGCCGCAGGTTAGAGTTCCCCACTTGTGTCTACATTACTGACCTTGTGTTCTGAGTCACAGGGCTACACGAGAGAGGGGAGGCTTTCAGGATCTCCAGATACCCCACAACTCAGCGTGCTCCACCCAGCTCTCTTAGCATCTCTCTGCTTTACTGGTTATCATGTTACCCATCAAGAAGGGCTCCCTTTGTTGGTGGCCTCATGCCTTCACACCGATCTTGCTGTATTACCATGCTATGGCAGGTCAATACTTGCAAGGTTCAGTAAAAACAAGAGAGAGCTAAAGGCTCCAAGGAAAGCCAGGCAAATGGAAAAGTACCATCATCAGCATTGCAGTGACAGGCACTGGGTTTATTTTAAGGGCTTCTGAACTCTTCCGTTGTCAGCAGATCTGTCAGGCTTGCAAGGCCATTGCTGTACTGATTGCAATTCCTCACTGAAGATATGCAAAGCCAAGAGACACAGTAAAGAGCGAGGGTGCAAATGTGATATATTTTTCTCTTCAGCGCTACTGAAGGAAATACATTATTAGTATGATGATAAGGGATACAAACCCATCACTCACTGAGGTTTCAGAAAGCTCCGTGGTGATGTACGAACTCCACATATACTTCTGACACATGTTCAGAGCTCCAGCATGTAACTCCTGGAACACAGTGGGACCTTGCTCCTGCCACAAAACGGAAACTCCCACTATGTGAGAGCGGAAGTACTTGCCTTCATCACTGGCAAAGCTATCTATTCTCTAATGCCACCAGCAGCATGGATGATCCTTTGCAGGGACCACAGTGCCCAGGAGGTTCAAGCAGTCACCAGCTCCTGCTGAATGGCATTACCTGTGAGATGGTCTTGACGCAAATATGTGCAAAGACAACGGGAAGCCCTAAAAAATCCTGCTGGGGCTGCCTGAGGATAAGGTACTCCAGTCCTTGCCCCATAGCAACCCTGGACACAGCCCTAGTAACACAGCACCTGCAAACAAGGGTGATCTGCAAAGCCTCCTGTCCACCACCAAGATCCCCCCATGCCAGCAGGGCGCATCGGCTTTATTTTGTAACTTCAGTCTCACCTGTTTTTCCAATCCTTTCCAACTCCTGTTTTGGTCTTTTAAACAGTTTTTCCCCTGTTTTTTCACATTTGTCTTTTTCACACAGCCAGATAACGGACTATCATCGTCTGGAGAAGACTTGGAAACAACAGACTGGTTTTGTTCTAACTGCCATGAAAATGGACAGCAGCTTTGTTAAGAGTTAACCAATGTTAAAGTTCCCTATGTCTTCTCATCAAAAGCATTTTTTTTTAATGTAGAAAAATTCTTGTTTGAACCCTGTAGCTACAACTTAGGGAAGCTTGATCCACCCCAAGGGTTGTGGGGAACTGCAGAATTGCTCAGCACTCAACATAAGCAGCAGCAGCAAATGTCCCAGACACCTGCCAAGTCCACAGGTTTGCCCAGCAAATACCAGTCATATATTTGCCAACATTTGCCTCTTTCCTCAGAACAGCAGGTTTGCTGTGCAGTCAGTTCCCCCCAGCCCATGCCAAGTTTCCCATTTGCCTCTGTAAGAAACTAATAGTTCATCCCAAAAACTGTCCCCCAACCCTGGGACAAATGGCATTTAAACTCCATAGGATGGCTGAGGCAGTCATAAAGCTAAGAGTCTTTCCAAAGGACACTGAGTACAGAGAACAGTCACACACTGTACAGTGCAAAAAAACTTTATTTGTTATCACATTTGTTTTCCGGTTTGACAAGTGCAAGGCAACTGTACTAACTTTATATAGAAAAGCTGCTGGCAAGGAGTAGACCTGAAAGCCAACCAATATTTAACTCCGTGGATTACCTACCACAATGGGACACTGACAAGCAAAAAGAGAAGACATTTCAGAATGGGACAGCTGTTCTTCTTGCAGCCAGCACACTCAGTCCACAAGCAGAATTGCCCCATACATGTATTTTCATACAGGCTACCCTTGTTCCCTAGGACTAGAGGAGATCAGGCACAGTCCTGCCACACAAGACTGGGAAACTGGCCATACTTAGCGAGGTCTTAAGTTCAGACAAATCATATGCACTGAGGGGCTCTCTTTGGACTTTATCCCTTTGGCTGATGACAGAGAGAAAGATAATAAAAATATTACATGTTCTTAAGGGAAATCTAATTTTAAAAATGTACGTATAGCACCAGCATATGTCTGTTGAAATACACTAAAAATATTAAGATTTCTAGTCTTTTCTGCCCTACAATACTGGTCCGAGAGTCTGTCCACTTCCTCATTAGATTAGAATGTCTCCAACTTTAACTAGAATTACACCTGTGTCAGGGCATCTCCTCCAAATGCCAACGTCAAAGGCAACAACAACAGCAACAACAACAATTTAAAAAAAGAGAAAATACCATGATCTTCAGACCCACCAAAGGCTATGAACATTCCACTACATCTGTCAGTGAGTTCATAGATGTCCCCTCCAAAGCTGCATCACCCATCAACCCAGCTATATGAGTGGAATTCCTAGACTTGAGAATACGAAAGCTCACAAGTGAGCCAGCAGACTGTAAAAACTTTCTCTGCTTGGAAGTGGTGTGGGATGCCTGGCTGTCTCCACACGACAGGTGGTTATGGAGTTTCCTAGGAAACTGGCAGTCAAGCTCCCATGTCTGGAGTGAGAAGTGCCAGGAACTCCTCATGCCCCATCAGGTTCTTCTACCTTAGGGGTTCTCAGCTGCACCAAGCCTCCACTCTACACGGTCCTGTTGCAGCTATGCTTCCAGGTCATCCACCCTCTTGGTAAGCTTTGTTATGGCCTGGTGGCAATCTTACAGGTCTACTGGAGCCAGGAGATCTGGGACGTTACATGGTTGGTGTGCCCTTGGCAGCCTGGACTTCTGCTGGAGAGCTAGTGGGACACAGGAAAATCCATTGCACCGAGCCACTTTGCCTGATGCCTCTGTGAAGAAAGCAAGGGACAAGACTGTCACTCCTAGCTGACCGTTCTGACCAGAGATGGGTCAGACTCTCACACAGGCAGCAGCTGAGCAGATACATTTTCTTCTAGACAGTCTGAATAACCCACTCTTCCTCTGAGCAAAAAAAATTGTAAGGTGCTAGGTCCAGGTCACGCAGAAGACCCAGTTCTCTGAGCCCAGCTTGCTCTTGTCACTGCCTTGCTTTATGTGAGTACAGCCTCAGAGCTGTTCTCTTTAAAATTACTTAAAGGTACCTCAGCTTATCCTCCCCCTCCCAAACACGAGACCCAAAACCAGACTTACCAAGGTCTGAATCCTGCTTGCTGTCCAGGAGGAGGAAGGAAGAACTTTCTTCTGCAGGAGCTGGGCTAGGTGCCTGGAACAATCAGCTGGCACATGTATGGCTCAGTCAGAGGGCTCAGAGCCAGCTGTCAGGTGATGATGGCCTGAAGACAAACAGTTGAGTCCTCTCCGTGAGCTGGGGCCTGCTGGCAGAAGGAGGATGAGGAGGACTAGCTGTCCCAATGCAAAGAGTACAGGCTGGAGTGTTTCAGGTGTAAGTGGAGCCTGTTTCAGGATGAGGATCATGCCAAGAAAGATCTGACAATTTTTCTGGAGAGAGGCTGGTCACTCACACTGGTGGCAGGATGTTGACTAGCACATGCCTCAGTGCATGGCAGACTTAGCAAAGGTGAGAGAAGGCTTGGAGTCATGTGGAGTCTTGGTCCTCAGAGATCACTCATGGCACTCCAGCTGGGACTTCTAATGGCTCAGAGAGTTTGGATAATCAGAGGTTTTGGGTTTTAAAGGCAACTCTGCAACTTTCTTGCAGAACTGGGTAGACAGAGCCATTGCTCTGTGTTCTGTACAAACCCACATCAGAAGCACATCCCATCACTGCAGTGCTTGTAGAGTTTTTGAATTCCTGTATACAAGTGCCAGAATCCAAGACTGGTTTTGTGAACTTCTGCTTCTATTTCTCAATTTTTTAAAAGGTTAATCGCAGCTGTCTTTGTTGCTGAATGAACATTTACTGCCTCGTTGTAGCCTTTAGAAATAGATTTATCATGCAAATGCTGGTAGAATATTAAGTATAGCTGAAATAATGGGTAGTACTGTAATAGCCTTCCCTAAGAGGTATTATGCCATAGTTGGTCATAAGAGTCCAAAAATAGAATGATTGTTCTCAAAATCAGTAGCACACCCAATACGCATTGCTCATCTCTCATCACAAGGGACACTTCTGTCTTGTACAGCTGCACTCTTTCTTGCCTAGATTTGACTGGTCACATGCTACATTAAGTTACTGTATTTTGGGGATTTTTTTTGTTTATTTTTATAATTCATTTTGTCATATTTTTCCACTATTTATATTTACCTAAAACACCTATCATATCAAATTATATCAATTGCCTGTGTCACTTGGAATCCTGCTTTCAGTAGTGACCAAAGGGGTTTTTTAGAGGGAAGCAACTAAAAAATATATGCCTAGGTACTACTGCAATGCAGGTGCAGAGAGAGCAGTGGGAATTCTCTCCAGGCACCTTCCACATAGTCAGCTTACACAGCAACTAATTGGCTGCTCTTTCATTACCTTGAATCGCTAAATATTTCCTTCATATTTTCCAGAATATAAAACCCTGTCTCTTGAAGCACAAATACAATGCCTCTTTGGATGAATCCATACTGGAACGAGTTTCACTATACGGGACTAAAGGCTGTAAAACCTTATACAGCTCTGAGAATCCAAGAACTCTCAGGACCCTCTGGGATGTGAATCTTGGAGAGGAAGGGTTGAGCATTTTTCTTCACACACTGGCTTGCTTTCCTTCTACTGAATATGAGGTTGTTTCCATTTTGCAAGATGAAAAAAAAGGAAGAAACTGAGAAGTTCAGTATATACAGTCAGACTTCACATTTTTGCTTTCCATGCTAAAAAACCCCAAAAATATAAAAAAAAGAAACTAGACCTGAGGAAGAATCTTCATGCCCAAAGCATGGCTAACACTTTGGGGTTTTTTTAGTTGGCAACGTAATTGTCAGACAATCTCTCCCTAAAAATCCTGCCTCTCGTATAACTTTGGATAATCACAAACTACAATTCTACTACTACAAAAGGCATTTTTTCCTTTCACAGAAAAAGTGTATGCCAATTCTTTCACCATTAGCACCTCTTTCCCCTCAGAGGTACAGTACAATAACACAGATGCTGCCTATTAATTTTCCAGTAATTTTAATTCTTTTTTGACATATCAAATTTATCCATTAGGTCTAACAGTGTATTTCAATTTTTTAACCTGGCAGATGGAAATACATAATTAATTCTCAGAATAATTAAAAAATGTGAGGGTTTTTGTGATTACTGTTCTAAAGTGGGGTTTTTTGCTACTCTCTAAAATAAAAATATACAATGAGGAACTAAAAGGTAGGAATAGTCAAACACACTCTGCCTGAAGTGAAGTGAGTGACTCCTCTTCATTTTGATGGGAGCAGGAAAGGTCCCCACAGATAAAAAAAGTGAGAACAAGGTTTTAACTCTAACAAATTTCTCATGTGTTGCCCCAAAACCAGATGCCACTTGCCAGTGATCCAGGGGTAAGATACCTGCTACAGAGCAGAACATTAACAGAACTTCTTACTCTGTGTAGGTGCTGAACTATGCATCTGAGATTGCTTAAATACGGATTGCACAATGTAAGACTTATCCACTGAAGGAGAAACCACACAGGGTGCATAAGTAGAAGTAAATTAATTTCATCTGCCTCATTATTTTTATATCTAAACCAACATCAATAGATTTGAAACAAACTACACAGTTCATCTTATTTTTAAATTATTTTAAATATATGGAGTAAAATAAAGATTGTATATTAATAAATTGCTGCATTTAAAACCAAACCACAGCAGAAGTGCAGTCTATCCAAGAAAGAAACTTTGGATACAAAGAAACTTTGGATATAAAGAAACTTTTGATATAAAAACTTCTAATTAAGGACCAGTTCTCAAATATCATATATAGTCTTAGCTCCCATGACTTTCCTAAAATGCTTGGTGTTCAGATTAGGAATATATTCTTTTAATTCATTGACATACCAAATTTAAATTTGATAGGCATTTTTGGCTGGAGACAGCTTTTATGAGCAGATTTACTTTTTCTTTCAAAAAGTATGCTTTGAAGTGATGCTAATAAATTAGCCATTTAGAAAACTGCATTTTAGAAATAGCGTAGATAATTAGTCACTGCTTTTAGCATCCTGACACTCTTATCATCTAAGCAACTTCTAATACATAGTCAAGAATAAACCACTGACTTATAAACTGTAATTAAATGGTTACACTAACTTTCCAAAATGGATATATGTTACAAAATAAAGTTTCAGTCACAGGAAAAACACCTAAATCAACCAGGGCTAAACAAACCAGGTGCATTCCAGCTGAAAGGAAAATAAATGGGCACACTCCACACCCACACAGGGCAGTTTCTCCATTCATTTTTAATCACTTCACAGTTCTATATATAGAAGACTTTCAGCAAAAAATGTTTTATGGTGTCACAGAAGGAAGGAGTTTTACTAAGCAGTCTTCCCATTCAGATATCATTACAGACTGTACCACACCGCTTGCACAAACCCCTCCTGAGATCAAGGCTCCATAATGGGAGCTGCTGTGTGAAGGAAAAGCCTGTATCTTAAGGAGCTTATCGTCTAAGTAGACAGACTATAATCAGTATGGTGTGAACTCAGTCTGCACAGCATTTAAGCTGTTTCAGTTTTCTTTAAAAGCTACATTCCCCTCAGAAAAGATGTGGGCGTGAAACTGGACCTGTATCTCAGCGTCCAGTCAATTATTCATGTGCCATCTTTCAGTCTGCAGTGCAAAACATTACTTTGTTCTGTAAACCTCACTTTTCCTCAAATTCCAAGTTTCTTCTATGCTGCTTATTTTCCACAGTGAAAAAGACTATATTCCAAAATCTGACCTAACATAAGCCTATGCACTAAGTAGTACAGGGCAGACTTACAGAAGAACTCATGGTTGCTGAAAATGAAGAAAATGCAGAACTGCTCACATCCATAATTCTTTGTGCCACATGGGAATAATCTGGTACTTAAACAGTAATTGCAACTTTGAAGTAAGAATTTAATATCTTGCTACAACCTTATTATTTACATAGGCATGGCATTCCTGAGAAACTGCACAACTGTGTGTTGAGATACAGCAGTGATTTCTCCACCCCAAAAGTTCACGAAGCCACTGTGCCAGTGGCTGTCCCCCTCTGGAGAGTGGCTTTTGTGCCATTTCTAGAGCTTTGTTTACATAAAACCCCAACTATGGCAAACATACAGAACACTCAACACGCTTACTGTAAGCCTTAATCCAGGTATGGAATGCTAATAGGAGTCATGTGCTGGCCCCAGGCTGAGTATTTACCAAATTCAGGAGATATCAGCCATACATCAAAACTAATTCACTACTTTGGCCAGTTCCCCAGGGTTCCTACCGCATCACATCAAATTTCAACAGATTATGATTCATCAAAGCTTCATTCATAATGATTCTCCATGTAAAACCAGAGGAATGTGAAAGACTACTAATACATTTGTCCACCGATGGCCAAGGTTCTGAGGAACTCATCATCTGACTTTAGGACCAGAGAGCAAGTCACCACAGTGAACGGTGGTGTGACCTCAGTTCATGTGGAAGTCACAAAACTAGAGTAACGGAGTCGATTCTGACATTTCTCAAAGGAAAAAGGATTGTTGTATGTTTTAACTTCAATTGCTTAAGGCAAAAAATATTTGCTAATCAGAATTAAATTTTGCAATCCTTGCTAACATCAAAAAAATCTTAAATATACTGTGGCAAGATACTTGATTGGTGATATGCTAAAACATAATAATTTAAAAAAAAAAGAGACAAGAACCCCAGGTTAGATTTCCTAAATTTGTGCTAATTCTCTCCGCATAATCTATGACAAATTAGGTCCAGCAAATTCTGACCTATCCCCAAATCTCAAAAGAGCAACCACCTACCATGCACAGTTCAGCAAAACACTCTCCTTATGTTGATTTATATATAGAACAGTGGGCTGGATTGTCTTAAACAATTTTAAGCTTTTGATAAGTTCATATACCAAACAAATTATTTAACTGCCTGAAAAAATGATTCAGATTTAAAGGCTCTCAACTGAGATGACGCCCCCATTGTATGTGATAAACAGCTGTAGAAGACAAATTTAACTCCGAAGAGGTTACTCTTTAAAGGCAAAACTAAAGAAAAGCACAGCATGCATGAGAAAGCAGACCAGCCTGTATTCAGTTCTTCACAGTCACACACAAAAGTACTGTGTAGAGTGTTTTCTCACCATAGAAGTGAGCCTGGCATCTGGAGTGACGGCATCTACCTAGAAGGTAGGAAATGAGGTTCTGGATCTCATCAGGGAGAAGAGAATTTGCAGCTTGGACCTTCTCTAGCCATTAGGCTATCACATATAAATAACATAGGCTACTCTGTATGTGTATATATATATACATACACACACGCACAAACGCATACATACATACATGAATGCCACCCTTCTTTAGGTATCTTTTACGAGGCGGAGCATACCATCTGTACCCCAAACAGCTATGTAAATAGGTGGCTGTTGCCTCTGAACTGTCTCCTTGCACCATACATTTAGGAGAGGGGAAGGTTTCAGCAGCAGGAGGATATGCTGAGGGCAGCAGAGGCATCTCCCACCGTGCACCACACAGGGTGTTGTGGATTCCTCTCTGAGGTTCTTAACTCTCCCTTCACAATGCAGATGGTACATTTAGGGCTGTCAACTTCAATTCTCAAGGACCACTAGACCCAAGACTTTAAAATTGAGTACTACCAAACTCCTTTCAGAAGGCGAAAGCAAGGAAATAAGAACCATCAGCCACATTCCAGCAGGCCTCTTGTGAGGCAATTTTGCATCTTATCTGAAACTCAGGGGGAAAAATCCCACACTATCTGAAGCCCTAGTTATTTATAGTTTACGTTTACTCTTAGCTCAGTAGAATAAATGTTCAGAGTACTACTGTGATAAGACATAAAAACTTTACTTGTTATACTGACATGCACTCCAGTAAAAACTTTACAAAGGGAAATAATGCTGCTAAACTTCTCTTATTTATGGTTCTAAGCCACTATATTCCTATCTGCCATATCATTCTTCATGCCCTAAGCACCTTCTTGATAGCCTGCTTCTTAAATTGCTTTTCATAGATGAAATAACTTTTCCCAACAAATCACATCCTTTTGGTATGTAAGCGATGCAATTGAAGGCAAAGTGGAGCGGTGTGTAGATCAGATGAAGGAGCAGGTCATTAGCAATGCCAGTTTAGCAACACTGAGGTTCACACTCCCACCTCCTGCGACTACACCATGTATCTGACCAAGCCCCTTCCCACCTCTCCCTCTGGGACACCTCTCAATTGGCATATCCTCTTTGTCCTCTGCAAATGCCCACTAAGCTTCACATCTCTCTCCCCATTACCACCTGTCTCCCCTCTATATTCTTCTGAGTACTATTCTGATTTGACCACATTTTCTCTTCTTCATCTCTCCAGTCCTACCTTAATGCCTCTTACCCACCCATTCCTACTCCCCATGAGTGGCAGACCCACCTACTTGTTCCCTGAACTACTATCCTCCCTCACATCTCCTTCTACATTATTTTATCTTGATGTGTTTGGCCATGGGAAGGAAATCTAGACCTACTCTCTGCATGGGTGACCACCAAGCTGGCCAGCGAGAAGGTGAACCTGTGCAAGCTATCAGATCAGATCAGATCACACGCTCTCTCCCAGGATAGCTAAAAAACCTGTCATTTGCTCGTATGTTGTACAAAGCTGCCCTAGATGATCAAACACAAGCTATTGATTTATCTTAGGGAAAACGGCCACTCAAAGCATGCTACTTTATCCAGCTAAGACCAAGCTTGATCTGCTGAGGCTGAAGTCCAAGATATCACCAGCCTAATTCAAGAACTATATTATGGATTTAAGCAGTCTGACAGCTGTATTACTTTCACTTGGATGAGTGGTTATGGCCAGACCAACCTTGTCCTCCTGGGAAGAAGACGGACCTTACTTTTTTATTTTTCTCTCAGCTGTGGCATTTTGAATGGAATAAAGCAAACTAACTGCTTTCACTACCTGATAACTAACTGCTCATTCTCAATGTTGTGACAGGAAAACTATGATTAAGAGCCCTAACTAAGTTTGTTTACTCATTAATTATTTAATCTCTTAACATCACTTTGTCTTCTGTTCCTAC
This sequence comes from Pterocles orientalis, assembly GCA_011057875.1. Classification (NCBI taxonomy): domain Eukaryota; kingdom Metazoa; phylum Chordata; class Aves; order Pterocliformes; family Pteroclidae; genus Pterocles; species Pterocles orientalis. The sequence continues at coordinate 64,384 of WKFP01013234.1, read as the reverse complement.
CATACCTCACAAAATTGCCTATGTCTAAGAGTGGCTTAAGTCACTGCTAATGCCTGTACTACTAGTAAAGGGCATAACTTAGTAAAGACATAATCCCATTTTCTAAGTTTTTGAACTTGGATAGATGCCTGCTAATATGGGATACTTTTTTTTTTTTCCACTGCAAAGAAATGTTAGATATTCGGCCTCTGCCTTTTTTGCCACAGCAATTGTCAGAATGGTGACTTTTACATGTCATAATTATGACTTTTAAAAGTAACTGTGCATGATGCGCACACACATTCTGGAGCATGCAAGTAAGGTGATATGATCTATTTACACAATTCACAGCTCCATTCATGCAGATTTATTGCTTAATTGGGCATAAATCCTATCGTTCTCTGTATCTTAGAATAAGATAGTTATTTTGTTGTGGATAAGAAATGGTGACCTGGTATAAAGATGATCACTGCATGGGTAACAAGGTGAATATTGAAACAGTGCTCAGAAGCATTATTAGCATCACATTCTGGCTTCATGGTCTCAGCTTTGGTGTCTGTATTTTAAGCAGATGCTGATAAATTAGGAAGAGTTCAAAAGGAGCTACAGAAACAACAGGAGATCTGGAAAATGGATATTACTGAATAAAGTTCAGGTGTGCAGTGTGCACATAGAAGGTTAAGAAGCAATTTAATCTTTCTCTCCAGATATAAGTAAGAGGGTATTTTTGATACTAAAGAGTTCTTTAATTCTCACTTGAATACCTAACAAAGTTCAACAACCGGAAGCTGAAGATAGAAACATATAATAGATATAAATACGCTTTTTTAAGAGTTGGAATAATTGCCTGTGGAACACTTCACCTATCATGAATTTCTCATCCTTTAAGGGCTTCAAATCAAGATGGTGCATATTTCTAAAAGATAAGCTCAAGCTAAAAGAAAAAAAAAAGAAAAAACAACCACAAAATGGCCAAAACTTACAGCTTTCATGAAAAAAACCCATTTATTAGAATTACATGGTGAGTACAAAGTGGATTCAGTTATGTGATGGCAATAGTCCTGTCTAGGCTAAAAATCTATGAAACCTAAGATGAGGCATGCTACAAGACGTAATCCAAGAAAGGCCAGGCTCAGCTGAACTTACACTGATAAAACCACAAGTCCAGAACCAGTGCCTCTGCGACTCAGAAGGTGATATTGCACAATCACCCAATGCATTACTGAGTAAAAGTAACCTTTGTACAAAAATTGATACAGTACATCCCATACAATC
>WKFP01013234.1:24390-63110 GCA_011057875.1 Pterocles orientalis | reverse complement strand
TCATTTAAATGTAGCTCCAAAATCATGTAATTGGTCAGAAAAATAAAAGCTGTTTTTAAAGGGAGGGGGGATGAATCACCCACTCCAGTAGCTTCTTCATCCCAGACTCAAGCAACCATTTTCATCTCTTCCAAGGCAATCAAGAGTAGTTGTCTAGAACTGAGCAAGCAGGTTTTGCAGCCAGCTTCCTTCAGAGCATGGGAAGTCACTTGCAATGATCTTTCTCTGCCAGTTAATGTCACTTTGCAGCCTTAGGCTCCTACCAAATTGGTCACTGTAGCAGAGATGTTCAGGCAACTCTGATTGTGAGAATATTTGTCTCAATCTACTGCCTGACATAATGCCGTACTGCGTTCTGTACAGTATGCAGAAGGTCATTATTATCTCCCTTTCTTTGAGTAGATGGTCCCATAAAACATACCACTACCACAGGGAAGGCACGCACTTTGATACCATCCTCAGGATGTCTGACCATACCAGCAGACCTCCCCACGCTGTCACTTGCAGGGGGAGAGGGTTTGTGCAAAAGACTACGTCCTGCACTAGCTGGAAGCGGATCACAAACACAAACCAGGATGTCTGCTGACTTTACCACACTCTGAGCCAAACGCAAAACCAAGTCCTCAGTTTTACCTTTCCTATAATAACCTCTTAGCACACCTTGGAAAACCCACAAAAATATCTGCAGGTCTAGAAAGTAGAGAGCAAGTGCCTGAGTATTGCCACTCGTTCCCAGATGAACAGGGGAGGCATTCAGATGGTAACTCAAAACCATCACCTCCTTCTCCTCTGAGCACAAAGAATTCTCTTCTGAGCAATCCTGCTCTACCACAAATTTACAGCAACATGCATATAGCTTAAAAAAACCCCTAAAACCAACAACAAAAGTCTTACAAAAATACAGCACTGCAGGCATGATTCTTCCCTGGGGAGAGGATGAAAAAGCAACATGTGACAGATGTTTGTCATGTCATTTTATATAGTATTAAAATGCACTCAGAAACAATAGTGATGAGAATGGTACAAAAACCTAAACAGACCAGACTGAAGCAAACTGTTATGGAAATAACACTTGAATAAGAACAAAAGGAATTAAATATAGAAAGACCAAGAAAGTGTTCTTAGGAAGCTCTGTTGATTTTTCATGTCGATTTAAAAAAAGAATAAAGTCTCTTTTAAGGACTCTCTCAAATCCCAAATTTGTCTCCATTATCTGCTGACTCAGAGACTTCACAAGACACTCTGGCTGGGAAACTGCAGGGGTTGCTTCCGATATAATACAGTATTGATGTACCACTGAAGGATGTAACAACACCATGAAACAGAGCATCCTCTTAGCCTGCAGGGTTTCCAGCTATTCTCTTATGTTCCATATTTCCTCCCTGCAGCCAAAACCTCATTTTCCCTTATGTAAAACTCTTTTCTATACTAGTTTTATAAACAAGCAGATAAAAAGAATAAATAAATTATCCTCTGGGAAAGTGGCTGAGCAGTGAAATGTCAGAGTGTAATGGATACCTGATCATACAGGCATAAATTTCAACTACGAAGTGTAAAGAGAAGTGAGACACTCTAATAATTCATTCACTCATATAAATATGTATGAAGACAACTTAAAAAATTGTTCAGTTTGGGCAGTATGTATTTTAGCATGCAAACTACTGCACAGTGGTTGCACATGCTCCTCTGGGGAAGAGAGCACAGATGCTTTGATTTTTCGGGCTGCTGCTATTCACTAAAAGACAGTGAAAGCATCATTCTTCAGTCTGAGGTGGTTATTGGTATTCCATTCTAGACCAGAGATGCTGAAGTCATTCTTCAAACATAAGCTGTTAAGCACTCTAAGCAAAGAAAAATCCTGTATAGCTTTTTTAATTTGTCTTCAGGTATCTGGATTCTGCAATAATTAGATTAGGAGGTATCTCCAAACAGTTACAGAAACTCCTACTGCGAATGATAAGCAAACAAAATTAAAATGTGGTTTACCTGCAGTTGCTAGGAAAAAAAACCAAAACTATCTGCCACCATAAACTTTTGTTCCTCACAGAGGCTCAACATCCATGAAACTCCACTCTGTTCAGTAGCCTGTGCTTTTGATCTCAGCATAAGAACTATTTTAAACAATCTGTTCCCAAGTTGAAAAATGCACTTCCACCAACTTCCCCATTTCTGCAAATGTAACAAAAGTTTTAGAATATATGTTTAAGTCCTACATACAGCATTAAAGACATGTCCCTTCCTAAGGTGGTAGGACATAGCACGGGGAAGAACTACAGAAAAACATGCAGCTAGCTAAAGAACTGAGGTGGATTCATGGTCTGACCAACACGTGGGGAGGCAGAGAGACCAGCTAGTCCAAACCCACCTCCCATGTATCCGCCCTATTGTTCAAAGGGGTCTGAAGAGAGGAAGGCACTGTGGAAGGCCACTAAGTTTTGGGGTTGGTGAACTCCTAAACCTCGCAGCTACTACAAACTCTACTACAAGAATTTTGCAGAACAGAAAATACATGTTCTTCCTTCAGTAATGGATTCACCAATAGGGAAACAAAAAAACCAAACAAAACCCCCTCATTAGTCATCATTAGGGGGTGGTGCTGTTCCAACCAACTTATCAAAACCTGGAAGCCAGCTGGTTAACAACTTTTTCCTCTCTCCTCCATCCATACATCCTCAGAAAACAAGTGACAAGCATACCCAGTCAAACCAATAAAGAAGAGATCCCCCCTGCTTTTCAAAGAGGAGCACCACTCCAGTCTTCCTTAATCCATTTAAGAATTAAAACTGGTTGATCCAGATTCTTACATTTAATCATGAACATATTTAGGTTAGAACAAAATAAAGGCTTCACATTCATAATCCCATATTAACACATACTGGGGAATATCTGGAAAAGTCTGTGAGTGTATAAGGATGCAGCCAGCAAGTCAAGTTTCCCTGAGTGCCTAAACCACCTGGAAATCTCACTAGCTACCTCTATACCTTTCAGCACCAACCTTTAAAAATAGGGCTGATGGTCCTTGGTCAAGTAATCAAGGATATCAAGATCATACCCTGATTTTGGAGCACTTCCTTAAGCTCCAAGGGGATTATCTGTTCCAGTTACTACCCAAAGTGATTAAGTCACATAATTCTGAGCACATCACAAATAGGAGACCAAATCTGCTTTTCTTCTGTACAAAACATCTTTACAACATGTGAATCAATACAACACGATAAAATAAATCTTATCCTCAGTGGTCAGATAAGAGTATAGAGAAATGGAGACTGATTTATAGTTTTACCGTTCAGTGAAAAAACATCAAAACCAAGACATAAATTCTGTCTGTGGTTCTGTCTTCTCATTATTCAAAATCAGTTGAAATATACTCTCTAAAAAGTACCTTTTAAAACTGACTTAGATTTTTTTAATTGAAGTAATTTTAAGATTGTCAAAGTTAAAGAGAATTTTTCTGAGCAACAATTCTGCAGATGAAGTTTGAACTTCTTGCAAAATTCCACCATGGAGTTACAAATCCAGATAATAATTTGTTCTCTGACAGGCCTTTGGCAACACTTCCCTATTTTATTCTTATGCATTAAAATCTAGCTATTTATTTATTGCAGTTAACAAGGTAATTTTACTTTTCTCGTCTGTTGCTTTTAAAATTGTTTTAGTGGATACTAACGTATATACAGATTACGAGGAGTCATCTATGACCAAAGAAAAGAAAGAATCTTACAGCTTGGGTCAGACAAACAAAATAAAATAAAATAAAATTAATATTTAGCTACAGGAAGACAAACATTTATTTTGGGTCATCTTATTGTGCTACTGAAGGATCTAAATTTTGGTCTTCCCCCCACAAATATCTCATACTAAAACCAGAGTTAGCTAATTTAAACGTAGTCTCATTTTTTCCACCTAGAAAAGGATGCAGACACTGAAACAAAAACCTGTTTCTGAGGTTGTGATGACAATTTTTTCATACTTCATTTTCATAGGATATTCTTGGTCATTCCAGACATACAATATATACTTCTTAATCTCTTTTAAAAAATACTGATCTTTGTATATCAGGTGGTCAAATGTAGCCACTGAAAAAAAGTTACTGGAAACTATAATAAATTTATATAACCACTGTCTCCCAACTCTATCATATTTACCAGTAATTTGCTCTTTTACAAGAGATATCCACAAAGTTTTTGAATTCTTAAGGTAACTGAGACTTGCAGAAATTTTGGATGAATGGCCGCAGGACCCAGCCAGAACCACCCTACTGCACCTGTGTTACAAAGCCTCTCAGTAGTTCCTGTAAGGTACACAAGCTACACCTCAGTGACACTGTTCTCTCCAGCATTCTCAGCACATGCAGCCCAGGGCTCCCCAGACCTGCCACCCTGGGCACTGCCCACACCTGACATGCCTAACTCTAAGTAGGGGTCTAGGTGAAAAATGTTTTTCTGTTTCATTCCAAACGCCCACAGAGCAGCATCCACACCGCAAAAGCCACCAGCAGATCTTCCCAGACAGAGATGAGCTGCTCTGTTTGTGGTATGAAGACATTCCCACTGCTGCTTTGCCAAGTGCATTACTTTCCAACTTGCCGCTTCTCAAGTGTATTTACCCTGGAAAAATTAATGTGTCTTAAGAAGAGTGAAACGACATGAATACACCATGGTCACTCAATTATTTATGGGGGCTGTATGACACTCCTACTAAAAAACAGCCCACAAATCCTTACTTCCTCTTCACATTATCCAGTTATCTGTCTCTTCCACAAAGATAAAACATAATCCCTTAGCATCTTTGAGATGTACAGCTACTTCCTTTTCCCTTTCTGTGAACACCGGTTCGTATTTTATATGTATATATATAAAAAAGAAACAAGATGCAATGATCCCTTCCCTGGAATAAGGTACTCGGCAGAAATGAAGCACCGTACATTACTCTGGAATTAGGCAGCACCAAATGTAATGAACTGGTAAGACAGTCAAATGACTCTTTTAGATAAATAAATTAGTGAACTACATCATGCATTACAGGACAGCAGAAAACAGAATCACTAACAACTCTGCCACTTTCAGTTCATACACTGGAACTCCAGAGAACAGAAGACAGTTGTGATGTTGGCTGAGGTCAAGCTGCATTTATTGTCAATACATGACAAGCTTTGGCCTCAATCCCACGTGATCATTGGCACCTGACAGTCCCACAGCCCTCTCAAGGTCCCCTAGACCATAAAATCATTTGAGGAAACCAACACTGTGCTAACCACATGTTTAAACCTTATTATCTTAAAGGCCGTGGATGTCATTTACTTGGACTTTAGCAACACCTTCGACACTGTGTCCCACAGTATTCTAGAAAAGTTAGTGGCTTCTGGCTTAGACAGGAACACTCTTTACTGGATAAAAAACTGGCTGGATGGCCGAGCCCAGAGAGTTGTGGTGAACGGAGTTAAGTCCAGGTGGCGACCGGTCACCAGTGGTATTCCCCAGGAATTGGTTTTGGGGCCTGTCCTGTTTAACATCTTTGTCAATGACCTGGATGAGGGGATTGAGTGCTCCCTCAGTAAGTTTGCTGATGATATCAAATTGAGAGGCTGTGTTGATCTCCTTGAGGATACAAAGGCTTTGCAGAGGGATCTGGACAGGCTGGACCGATGGGTTGAGGCCAATTGTATGAAGCTCAATAAAGCCAAGTGCTGGGTCCTGCACTTTGGTCACAACAACCCCCTGCAACGCTACAGGCTCAGGGCAGAGTGGCTGGAAAGGTGCCCAGCAGAGAAGGACCTGGGGGTGTTGGTCGACAGCCGGATGAACATGAGCCAGCAGTGTGCCCAGGTGGCCAAGAAGGCCAACGGCATCCTGGCTTGTGTCAGGAATAATGTGACCAGCAGGACGAAGGAAGTGATTGTGCCCCTGTACTCAGAACTGGTGAGGCTACACCTTGAATACTGTGTTCAGTTTTGGGCCCCTCACCACAAGAAGGACATTGAGGTGCTGGAGCAGGTCCAGAGAAGGGCAACGAAGCTGGTGAAGGGTCTGGAGCACAGGTCTTATGAGGAGCAGCTGAGGGAACTGGGGTTGTTTAGTCTAGAGAAGAGGAGGCTGAGAGGAGACCTTATCACTCTCTACAACAACCTGAAAGGAGGGTGTAGTGAGGTGGGTGCTGGCCTCTTCTCTAAAGTAACAAGTGATAAGACAAGTGGAAATGGCCTCAAGTTGCGCCAGGGGAGGTTTAGGCTGGATATTAGAAATTTTTTTTTCCCTGAAAGAGTGATCAGGCATTGGAACAGGCTGCCCCTGGAGGTGTTCAAGAAACGTGCAGATGTGGTGCTTAGGGACATGGTTTAGTGAGTTAGGTGGTGTGGGTTGACGGTTGGACTTGATGATCCTTGAGGTCTTTTCCAAACTTGAAGATTCTATGATTCTATAAGTGTCAAAAGGACTACTGCATTTCAGTGATTTCCTGCTCCCTTAGGTCCTTCTGAAATCCCAGTCTTAATGTGCTTTTCTGTATGTCTACATACCGTAGAATCCCAATATTTAATATTTTACCTCAAAACTTACATTTTTTTCAATGTTCTATGGTCTGGGCTGCCTAAAATTGTAATATGATTTTCAGAAAAAACATCAGATGTCCATATTTTCTAGTGAGATTAATGACGATTCAAAGAAGCTATGAAAACCATCACCATTTCACCTCAACTTCAGCACTCACCTTTAACAAATGGATTTAGATCTTTGAGACTAGGGCTTTACATCCAAAAACATTCTAAGATCAATAAAAGCTGGAATTGCTCAACATTTAATAAAAACAAATTATTAAAACAGTTACCAAAAAAATACAAAATACACCCACTTTCTCAGGTGAATCCCATGTCAAAACATGTTTTCAGTTTCATATGGCCCTTGATAAATTTGATTTGGGAAAAGTCTGAATTATCACATACTTTACTCTTTCATTTGTTACATATAGAAAAGAAAATTGTCTTTCATTCTAGGTAAACCTGACACTAACTTTAACTACCCTATGAATTAACCTATAGCAGAGCTTCTTACTAGAGTTAAACTTAAGGTTTTATATTAGAATACATTAGAAAGCTCTCATCTGAGAAATTTATAATTAAATTCTAAAAACATTCTCAAGGGCGTATACAGCTGCTTGGCAAAATCTACCTATTTACCTGCATCACAGTTGATGGGAGATTTTTAAAACCCGAATCTGACAAGAAAGTTTGAATTTTGTTCAGAATGCAAAAAAGTTGCACATTACTGCTTTGTTCCCAGATAACGTGATCATGTTATCAACCCTAAGCAAGTGCTTCACTTACAAACTGCTTCTTCAGCCACTGTGATGCAGCCACCTACCTCTGAGTTTCTCTTCCATATTTTTTAAGTCAGCTGTTGTGCGGTACTGATCCCTTACAAATACAGGTTTGCCACAGTAATTTACATATACATAATATAGTGTTTAAAAAAACAAAAATACATTTTATAATTTAGGTATTTCCTAAGAGCTTGAGCTGAGGAAGTACAACTGGAGTCCAGAGTATCGTCCATCTCAATGGGCAGCAGATTACATAAAAGTAAAGGTGACGAAAACTTAGAACGCTGGTTCATGATTTATATGTGAATTACATTAATATTTGATGGGTTAAGATATTTGTAGTTGTGTAGAAAGATGGAATCAAAGATCACCTCAAGTCAGGGTTCAGCTTTCATGCTCCAGAAGACTGAACAACAAAACCTTCCCCCACAACTCCTCGTTCTGGATACTATGATAAATAATAAAACAGAAATATAAAACAGAAATATGGAGTGCCTGAAAGTTAACGTTCTGGTGGATAATAGTTTGCTTTGCATCAAAGCCAAACATTTTGGTCCTTTTTTCTCAGCATAGGGAATTCAACCTAACTTATGGTGGATAAATTAAAAAAAAGTTAGAAAATACCTATCTCCAGTAAACTCAGCTATTGCCCCTATAAATGGAGTAATGAAAGCCTTTGGTACCTTAAAATACAAAGTGCAAAGTGGAGCATATTGTGTTTTCAGTTTTGTCCATGAATCTAGAGCAATTCCACAGCAGATTTAATCAAGGTTTACAATGTCTTAACTGTCCGCAGATTTTGTCCCCAAACTGTAAGTAAAAATCTGCAAATAGAAATAATCTATTTCAGCCTGTTTACATTTTATATCTGTTCAGGCAAGGGAATTCTTTTCCTTTAAAGAAATGCTCTTTCAAGACTATCCAAACAAACCAACCGTAGTTTTATAACTTCAGTTCGAGGCAAAAGAAAAGACAACACCCTATCTTACCTGACATCTGAGAACAATAAACAACTCCAGTCCTGGAATCTAGAATACCCAACAAATCCCAAACAGTTTGAAAGTATATAAAAGAATCAATATATTCAGAAAAAAAAATGCTGAAATTCAATATCTTTAATATAAACCAGAAAGATAAAAGGAGTACTTTTTCTTCTTTTCAAAACCACCTTCTTTTGGAATCAAGCTTAAAACTTGGTTGTGAAGTGAGGCCTTTATATTTTTCTTGCCTTATCCTGTATGCATCTAGTGCTCCCAAATTTTACTGAAATATTGCAATCAGCCAGTAGGATTCAAGCAATTAAAATATCACAAACACAAACCAAGTTACCTTTAGTATTGACTCTGAGACCAGGATTTTTATAAACCTCTTCACTTTCAATGCTGCCTCTTACAACAAACAGAAGAATGCCCACAAGTATAAATTTAGCTGAAAATGAAGTGCAAAAGCTTAGAAAACCAAAGAAATATAATGCAGAAAGCCTTATATACAGAAATAAACAAAATCGCAAAATTATAAAAATGTAGAAGAATAACAAAGCAATACAGAGATGTATTTTTGTCCAGATATCTTTCAAAGTGTTCATGTACCCTCAAGAGAAAAATCTAGTGCACAGACAATAATCACAAACAACATTAACTTCTACTAATACAGTTCTGTTCAAAGTAAGGAACTAAACTGCCTGGAACTACCCCAGAGTCCAAACATTGGGAAATAAATGCTTAAATACAACCTTCAGCATATGTGGTGCCCTGGTGAAAGGAAAAGGGTAATGCACTTGGTGAGCACCCTCCTCCCAGCTAGCAAAGAGAAACTACCCCTTTGGAAAAACAATAACAGCAGAAAAGACACTTCTCAGCTAAGGGAAAAGCCTCCATTTGCCATGCAGCTAAAAAAAGAAGAAAGACACAGTAAAAAAGATCACTTACTTGATTAGAGTACTGTTGCAAAACTGATATGGGAAACATCTTAAGCCAGTGCAATATATATAGAGAAAACTAACAAAAAAGACAAATATACCCTTGAACTAAAAAAAAATTTATAATTTATCTCTTATTTACACAAGACCTGATTCAGCTTTCAGAGCTTAGTTTTCAAGGATCAGGTCAATATTGAATAATTAGCAATTACATGTCCCCAAGTCATATTAGTATGCAACCCTCACTCCTATTGCAGACAAGTGCACCATAATTATTAATGGAGATACCCTCAGAACATCTTTCTGAGGAACAGACCTATTATTAGTTTAATACTCTATATGATTTTATTATCATTGGGGATTTTATTATCATTAGAGAACTAAGGCAGAGAGACTGAGACATTTATTTAACTTTTCTAGATAACCTGACAGAGCCCAGATCTCCTGACTGCTTGCCCATTGTCTAATCTACTTAAATATCTTTTACATCACCACACATTTCAAACGCCTCCTTGAAAACACTGAAACTACCTGTAGATTTGTCACTTTAAAACAGGTAGCAAACATGATACTGACAATATCATATCTCAGCACTGTATCAAATGAGATATATCACAAACCACTGTTCTTTTGTCCTGACTATAATATTGTGATTTTTTTTCTTTTATAGGCAGATGTATATGTAAATTATGTCTGTATATTTGTCCTGAGTTCAGGAGCCTGGTTCCTGTCCCCTGGCTGTGTGGCCGATGAGCTGTGGCAGCGATGTCTCCAGTCTCCACCAGCTGGAAGCTAAACACTGCTGTCGGGTTTTAAAGTATCACATCATTGTAATGGATTAATATTGGTTTTAAATTATAGTCTCCCAACCCTCTTCTGCATGTTATAAATTTTTATTTTAACTTCCCTTCTCTTTATTCCTTTTTTCCTTGGGGTTTGCTGGTTGGTTTTTGTTTGTTTTTTTCCTGGGGGGGGTGGCGGGTTTTATCTTTACTCCTTGAGACAGTATCTTTATTAATAATGAGCTCTTCAGGAGCTACATCCATCAAACACCATGGATAGAAACAACATAATACTTCATACATTGAGTGTTCTGGCATTTGGTCTATAGAATAAAACACATACTTAACGCATGGGGTAGAGGTGTGAAAAGAGCTAAGAGCTCCAACATTTCTGAAACACAGTGAGATTATGTACATAACTCCTTTCAAATCACAGGACCAAAGACTGTGATGCAGAAGAGTATTTATCTGATTGATGCTGAACATATTCCAACATACCAATACGGACCCAACACATGGGATTAGGGAGTTGCTCTGGATCTGTTTTCACATACTACAGAAAATCTGAACCTCTTCTGCTAATAAAATGGAAAAAGCATGCCCTAAATCAGAAAACAGTCACAAAATTAGGGCATTTTACATACATAACATGCTTAACAAAACTTGGATTAAAAGATAGATCTTGAGTTTTATTTGGAAATCCTTGATCATGTTGGTTTAAACCAAATTCTTAATGTTACTTGAACTTAACCCCTTATGCATTAAGCTTACAGATTCTCTGGAGGTTTTTGTCATCAGATTCATAAAAACTGGGAGGAACATAAGTTTTTTTTAGACCAAGTACATTTATTCCCTCTACTGAGCTGAATTACGTTGCATGATGAAGGACAACAAACAGCTTTAACGAGCGGTTAAGACGAGACTTTTCAACTGATATCTGCATGTCAACAGGCACCGCGGAGGAGCCTGCCAACATCACTGGCCTCTGCCCAGCTCCCCAGGCCCACGGGACACGCAGCTTTGTGGGGGGAGAGCCACAGCAATGAGCTCACCTGGGGGAGGTCCCCTGGGGTCAGTGAGGCAGCCAATTCCATGTGAATCCAAAGCCTCAGCACCGGGCTGCAACAGGGTTCCCCCCCTTAATGTGCCAATCCAACTGGAAGGGATGTTGGGGGAAAGAGGAGAGGGGAGCAAAGTTCCTCTCTGGAGATGGGAGGAAAGAATGGTGGAGAGGTGGTGGTCCCAGGGCTAAGAGCACAACTCTCAGTCTCCCATGGTATCCACAAGCACAAGGGGCTGGAATTGTCATCCTGGGAAGAGCCAGCCTCCCTCCCTCCTCCCCTCCTTCAACCCGGGCACCAGCTCCAGGGGTTGGCCATTTCCTAGGGCAGCCTGCAGCACAGCCCTTCCCTGCATCACAGTCCTTCCCTGCATCACAGTCAGGGCTCCGAGGGCAGGACATCTCCAGTTCCCAGGGAAACTTCCCAACTCTTAGATGCTGTCCTTCCTAAAAATCAGCTGAAGAGTCCTATGGTAGGATATACTCAAAAAATTAAAACTCTCACGCAGTAGCACCGGCACTGCAGACTGATACATCTTTGTAGCCTGTTAAACAACTGGATGGAATTACTCAGCACTGCCTTCCATTCCTACCTCTTTTTATTCTCTTTCCTCACTTTTCCTTGCTGGCCAGATTCTTCTTTATATTTATAATAAGCAATTATGGAAATACTTCACAAACCTTTCTGAAAAACAAGACAATCCAAAACTTCCTTGTTTCATAAACAGTTCTAAGACAGAAACAAATTACAGGCATTGCTTGCAGACAGCTTTAGAAAGCAAAACTTAGTTACAAACCTTTAAAACACAGCTCTAACACACAGAAATCCAACATCTACAGTCAACTGGCAATTCTTTTACAAGAGAAACACAGAATATTTCACACTGTACTGTGAACTTGATAACACTGATATGAAATTGCCCCCAATAGTTGATACTGGCACATAAAAATAAAGCAAAGCTCAGCAAGACTCATGAAATTCAAGCATTTCCAATGTAATTCCAACCAGTAAAGCATAAATCAGCATGGACATGTAATTCTTGGCTGTCTTGTTTGACAAAAGCGAAGCAGAAATTACGTGTTGTTGCAGGTGCTTTGCAAGCAGCTGATTGCTAACAGACGAACTTTTTTTTCAAAGGAAAATGAGCCGAAGGAACATCTCCAAGCTGACTAATAAAAAACCCCAGGTGGAAGTAGTTATGTCCATCCCTGGGCTGGAGCAGCCTGAAGTTATAGCAGTATGTTAGGATGGCACGGGAAGCAGGCTGCTCCTACAGGAACTAGGAGCAGGCTCCAGGAGGCTCGGGAAGTGTTTTGGGGGATGGCAGCCACTTCCAGCTGTGCCCGTCGCTGCACTGCTCAGCATGGGCAGCTCCACTGCCTCAGATGTTGTAGGAAATGTCTATCTCACCCTAAAAGCTACAGAACAGCTGCAATTAATGCTTTCTGAGAAAACAGCAGTTTCTAGCCCTTCAAAGCCAAATTCTAAAGTTATATGACCTGTAACATTGTTAATCAAATTGATTATTTTGTTTTCCAAATGTAAGGATTTCTTGTTCCTTATACAAAGCCCTAAATATGTAAAATATCTTAAAGGACTTAAAGATGGAGCCTCTCTGCTACATCAGATATGCTTTACATAAAACTCAAAGTATTCAGAGCAGTCAAACAGCCTTTGCAGTGTGCGGGTTAGAACAGCAAGGGAGAATAAGGGGGTCAGAAAAAAGTCTGGTATTTTTTAAAGTAATCTATAATAAAATGTAACCATTTGATTTAGGAAACAATTACTGTAAATCCAACAGATATGCCCTTCCTAACAGAAAAATTAAAAAAAAAAACAATGTGAAGTATAAAGAAGGAACCTTGAGTTGCAGACCTAGGTGAACTATTCTGGGTGGGGTTTTTTTCCCCCCTCTCTTTGCTGCTGCTCCTCTGACAACTTCCTGTGTGAATTGTGCACTGCAGGCTGACTTTCCCTCACTGCAAGCTGTCTTCAGGAAACAGCAGTATCTGAAGCTGCCAGCCCAAGGGAGACATGGAGGCTAGGCTGTTCCTGGATTTGATCAGAAATTGCCTCTCAGCAATGACTTACACCACTATTTTCAAGCAAAACATGAATAAACGTGCATAAACTTTTGGCTCAGAGCAATGCCACACTAGTTCTGTGATCCATCAGATCTCAGAAGATAAACATGATGAGATGTGGTCGTCTCTTGCCAGGAAGGCTTCCAAACAGGAACTTAAAAGCTGTAACTAGTTGGTGATTGAGTAGATGGCACTCTTCCGTATGTGCATAACCCGTGTCCAGGAATGTGAACATGAGCACTTGGTCTAAAGTTAGACAGATATAACTAATCTCAGAAAGACTGGTCAGAAAACAAGGATTCTGCTTCAAAAAAATTTTTGAAGGGTTGGCATTTCATTTCATTTTGTGCTTTTAGAAAATAAAATAGAGGAGAAAGAAGGAAAGCTTTCAAATATTAGTTGAAGAATTCCTAGTCAAGTGCCATCCTCCACAAAGGGCGACTGGAGATCCCTGGGCAGACCTGCTCCACAGGATGGTCTAAGAGTCAGTTTAGGAGCCCATCCAGGTTACCTGCTGGCAAGTGTGTATTTGGGGACAGCTTCATGGTGCCCCACATGACATTCCCTGAAGGAAAGCTCAGGTCCCCAACCACCCAGATAGCTACCCACTACTCACTTGTCTGCTTTGGGATGTGTTTGGGACCAGCACTCTGTGCAGCTTTGGCTATCCCATCCTTCTGATGACAGTGGGAGACACACACATGCATGAGAAAAAAACTCAGTATTCTCCAGTGCAGGATGACCCCAGCACCCTTCAATATGTCCATCTCTTGCCAGAGGACACCTGGCCCGCCTGAAGAGCCCAATCGCAAAGCTGGTGATGGTCCTGCGAGGGGAATGATCCCAGTGTTATTCCGTCAAGTACAGCTTGGACCTCTTCTTTACAGGAGTATGGATTGTTAACTCGGGAGCCAAAGCCCTGCTCATCTCACCTATTCCCTGATTATACTGGCTTCATGGAACATTACACACGTTCTGTACCAAATTGGTATCGCCACGCATTGTGAACCAGTTGCCCTTTTTCAGGGCAGAGACTTCAGCTTGTCCAGAGCTTGTCAAGAGCTTGTCAAGGTTTCCTTTGTCCTTAGTCCTACAAATGACTGCACCTGTAAAAAGCCTTCGTGAATTAATAAACCCAATGCAGGGCAACAGAGTGCTCATCATCAACTTCAGGACCAAAGTCCTGTCAGACTAACTACATAACGAAGGGTGCTGTACAGCGAAGAGTACTACATGGCTGTCAAAAGGAGACATGAGTTTTTCATCAGTTTGGGTGTCCATAATGTGCTGCCCTGGCTTGTGCCAGTTCTATTTCAAGCACCTAGAAGTATCATGGTACATAAAAGGGGATTAAAAAAAAGGATTGTAGAAACTCAGCAGGATGTCACCCTTAATGTTACACTACTCCTTCCTCTGGAAAAAATGAGGGTGGATTCGTCAAGACCGAAGTCTCCTTGACGGTACAAGGTAAAACATTACTCTGCTCTCTCACTGATCGTCCCTTTAACCCTACATGGCCCCAGACACAGAAGAAGGAGGACACAGAGACCTTCTAGAGGATCCTCGCAGGGCCACATACTCCACCAGCTCTCACCAGGTAAGTGCTAGGGATCTTCCCACCCCTTCCTTTATGCCAGCCTCTCCAAGGGGAGTGGGAGGGAAGAGTTTCCAGTAAGAAATGAGAAACCAATGCCAGAGGGAAGGAGGTGAAAGCACAAAGAGGGACCAACAGCTCTCCAAAGAGGGACAAAAGCGCAGAGCCACAAAGTTACACCTTTGGTGTAAATGCAACTGTAACAGCTTCAGCAGAGCCCTGCCTATGAACACCAGCTGTCCTCATAACATCAGGACAGCCTCGCTTCTCCACGACTCCTCAGCAGTTTGGAGGAATGTCATCTGACAGCTCTAAACCCTAGCCCTAACTGTTTGCAAGTTCAGCTAAATCTAGGATTCTGCCAGCAACCCCAACCAGTTTGGGTCAAAGGATGGCAACATCAGGGCTCTGAAAGATGCCACCATCCACGGAAGCCAACCTGAAGTCCCCCAGCATTGTGAAAAGTGAGAAGTACCCACTGGGTTTTTAATTAGTATTTTGTGGGTGTCACTTGACAAACCAGATTTTGCCTGTGCTAACTTTTTTTTAGGACTTCTCATATTTCCAAAATAAATGAGGAGGCTTTTTAAAACAAAAAGAAAAGGAAAAAAAAAAAAAAAAACCCCAAACACCACACCCCAAAAAAACCCCCACACAAATTATTTATAATTTGCCCATCTTCAGACAGTGGCCTTAGCAGGCCAGAATAATTTTAATAAATGTCTCATACCGTGTGGTTGATGTACCTACATATCCAATTAGCACTGCAAACAAACATAAGAATCTCATTAAAATATATAAATGTATATTACTTTGATTTCCTACACTTTACCACTTTCATTATATTTCTGAAACACATTTTATTTTAGAAGACAACACTCCATCACACTCTGTCCTCGGTATGGACCTTTGCACGCTTGTGCTTCTTTGTTATTGACAAAGCTTTTGCTTTACACGGGATTTGTCATGGAATTTAAAATAAATACCTAGAAAAATATTTTACTCAAGCGATCAATAGAAATCCTCATTGAACAGGAGAGGGTTTTTTGCAGCTTGTGTGCCTTTACTTGGACGCAATACCGCTTGTATAGACTTTTAAATTACATTGCAGGGTTCTACACTCTGTTATTGATTGAGCGGAGATTTTTGGCAAGTCATTTCACCACCATGCAGTTCTGCCTCTTCCTACCTATCCACTGTGTCTAATCAGCCTTTATAAACCCTTTGGGACAGCAACTCTTTCTCACCGCCAGCTTGCAGCACCTGTCTTCATGGGATCTGATTTCAGTTGTCTTGATAGACTAATAATAACATTCATGTTTCAGGAGATTGTTTGTCCTGGGTTAAGGAGAGAGTTAACCTTCTAGCTAGCAAGAGGCTGTATTTTGGATTTATGCTCAGGAGAAAAGTTGATAAGAAATGAATGTTTATAGTTGTTACTAGGATTTCAGGGACAGATACCTTCAGCCTCTCTGCTCTCCGCAGATGGGGGAGGGGGGGGTTGGGAGGGCACAGCCCTAGCTACTAGCCCAGGATTTGTTCTTTGGTTACTAGATTGAGAACCAGAGTGACCAATAATCTATTCCATAACATACACGTCATGCCCAGTATATAGGTGAGGACCCTTCCAGAGGATCGGCCCTTTGCCTTTTGGTTCCGAGGCCTTTTGGTTTCAGTTCTCTTCTGGCTCTGGATCGCTCTCTCAAGGTCTTCCCTTCCCCCCCGCCACACCCCAGTCGTCTCTCGGTCTGGGACGCTCGGACTGTTATCTCTGTTCCATGAGTTTCAGGACCCTCCCTCTCCGGGATCATTAGCTGGGGCAAGACACGGACGCTCGGACTGTTATCTCCGTTCCATGAGTGCCTGCGGGAGCGGTGCACCCCCTGTCTGGGAGAATTGTGAGTGTAGTTCTGGGGATCGTTAGCTGGCAACAGGCTGAGCCTTTGGTCATCCGGAGGGGGGGACAGTATCACTGTGTATCACTCATTTGTATAATTGTGTATAGTATTATTTCCAATATTATTGTAGTTAGTTATTAAATTGTCCTTATCTCAACCCACGAGTCCTCTTTTCCATTTACCCCTTTAATTCCCTCCCCTATCATTGAGTGGGGACAGGAATTGTGTGAGCGGGTGTGTGTGGTTTGGCCCCCAGCCAAGGGCTAACCCATCACATTGTTTTAAGAATAAAAAGAAAAAACTAAGCAATTGCATTAGAGAAATACAGTGCTGGTTTCATTGGTAAACCATACATAATTAGATAGAACCTTTGTTTCTAAAAAGCTACACAGGCTTTAAATAACACTTAAAAAACATAAAAAGAGAGCAGACAATGAAAATATAATCACTGCAGCTGTGAAACTCAGATATTTCCTAAGGGTTTTAAAGAAAAATATCTCCTAGCCTAGATCAGGAGACCAAAGATGCAAGGAAGTTTTACAGTCCCAGCTTCCCTCCCTGCACTGAAATTCATGGAGGTTGGTGGGGACACCGAGGGTAACTCCCTGGTGGGGGAGTCTGAACAAGCTCTTTTTGTCAAGGGCTTTTAGAATCTGAAAGCTATTCAGATAGTTTAACAACAGGAGTAATATTAGTGTCTAGTGGGATACATGTGGAGACTTCTGTTTAATGTCTCAGCTGCAAATCTCTTTCCCAGCAGCATCCTCCTCACTAGCTGGCCACCAACGTGCAGATACGGAGGGAGGAATTCTGCAGCTCACTGCAACTACCTCCTATAGCAATTGGTGAGAAAGTTGCTTACTACTCACTAGAAATCTACTTAATATTGACCCAAAAGAACTCTATTGGATCTTAACTGGATCTGCTGCATTCCCTAAGAGAAACTGGTACTGCTCTGTTCACATGGAGGAGGTGTTTGGAATGCAAAAAAAAAAAAAAAAAGTCTTCAGTTTCTCCAGCCTTCGCATTCAGAATCATTCATTTTATTACCCTTAAAAAACACACACAAGCATGAATCCCTATCAAGGCAAAGCAGCTGTTATACTTCTGCAAGTCAGATTAACCGTACACAAATCCCTACAATATTTCACACATATTTAAAGGAGACATTTTTAAATTTTATGGGTTCATCTGTTCTAAAGAGTATTTCAGTACATAAGTACCACAGGCATAACATAAAAACTCAACATAAATATGAAACCAGAAGACCTTTTAATTAATATTTCAATTAGTGACTTTTAATTTTAATTAAGAAAACCCAACATCTTGATTTTACTTTATTTTCCCAACAAAACCTCCAGTGCTGTGATGCATTCTTTTCCTGAAATTTTTATGATATTTTTACTGGAAAATGACCAAACAGTGATCATTGAAAAAGATCTTTTTACTGGCTTATCAGAAATTCCAGTAATTCTTCTAGAAGTTTACAAGGGGAAAATGTTCTTCCACAAGTAAATGGAGCAAATAAAAAGAAAAAAAAATAAATTGTTCAGAAAATGTATCTGCTGTATTCAGAATAGCTGTTATTTTTCAACAGGTTTCACTAGCAGTAGCTCTAATGAAAGGACCATGAGACAGCAAACCAATGCTACGAGTAACAGAGGTTCCACATTAGTCATAACTGAGTATTTTCTTTTAAACCCTATTGCTCAACTTTTATCCACTTTACAGCTTCTAGCACCAAGACTGAAATATTGTCAATTTGTGTCACAGATCCTATGTTAAAATGATACAGAATATTTCCAAGAACTATTACGAAGAAAGTAATTACAGCTAACTCTATTTAATGTGAATACTTACTTACATTGCCATAGAAACTAGAGACTCACAACTTGAAATTGTCATGCTAGTTGCTATAACAAAAAGGCAGTTCCTCTCACCAAAAGGATTCAGGCTTTATGCATGAGACACCAGGCAGGTATAACAAACCCATGTGGAAAGAACAGAAATACCAGCAAAAGCAATCCCTGTCAATATAACAAACAGGAGTCCCAGCACACCACCTAATTGTCAAGAGCAAAGCAGGCATCTCAGTGGAACGCAGCTTCAAGGAGAGTTTTGCAAAAGAACAGTGCAGTGGCTGTGCTGGAAATTTGGGGGGTACACTTCACCTAACCAAAGCATATGATTGCTTAAACTGGCAAGGTGTCCACCTCCTGTCCCATCTGCTGCACAGGTTCAGCAGCAGCTGCCTGTCCCACCAGGGCTGGGCTTCAGTGATGGGAGCACCAGGTGCTTGATCAGCTTATTGAGTTTGCAACAGGGCTCTGCAACACTTTGAAATATAAAATGCTAGGCTTACAGAAGCACAAGGACAGAGAATTATAATGGGATTAAGCCTTGTTTATACTAACAGACCATTTTGGAAGCATAAGAGAGGCTTATGTGACATTCCTTAACGCAGAATTAGCACAAAGAAGGAAATAACAGAAGGAAATAACAGAAACTAACACAGGCAGTTCATTTCATACTAGTTAAAGAACCAGCCATGTGAATGCAACATGTTAGAAACTACTCAGTATAACTCCTAGAAGGTACAGATTGGACCATTCCTCAGTTTTCAATCTCAGTTTAAACTCAAGCAAACAAAAAATGTGTGTGTTGTAAGAACTTACATGTTAAACAGATGTCGTGGAATGAGACTAATGCTCTTATTTTGTTTCCTTTCAGCTTCTGCAGCACAAGTTATGTATGGCTTTATGAAATGGATCTATTTTATCAGAAATATGCAGATTAATTAATGATTGCAGTGATGGTAACAAAAGCCAGAATAATTTTTTTATTTTAAAGAAAAAGCGCACCAAGATGTGCAATTTAACAAATCATATTCTACATTTCCTTTTGATAAATGCAAGGACAATGCAAGATATGCAGAAACTAAGATTAAATAGGTAAGAAATAAAATACGACTTGTACCTGTTTCCAGGACGGATTTCCACCTTGGAATAGTAACGTTACATTAACACAGCTACACAATTTACTTGCTAGTATACAGTGTAGAAAATTTCGCTCATTATATTCCTACTATTATTTTCCAGTTGTTCTGCTATTCATAGGTAATGCATCAGCACTACTCATAACTATAACATCTGGTTTTTTTTTCTTTTTTTTTCTGCATACTTCTTCTCTTCTGAGTTTTTAAAAACAAGCAAACAAACTCACTCTGATTCTGCAGATAGTGAGTGATCTCAGTTTTGTCCTCAGTGTCTGACCTAACAGACTTCCAAAGGAAAACCCTGGCCCCCAGAGCGATAATCTGGGGACACTGTGAACAATTTAAACATTCTGGATAACTCAATGAAATGACTGCCATCATTGGCTACAGAGACTACCATAAGTTATCAAGGCTGTGTTACGTATGTTCCAGTCCAGGGACAATGGGAGACTGTTACACCAGGCTTGCTCCCATCAGAACAGGAATGATCTGGAACCATGGAATGCCAAAATTCTGGGTCAAAAGCTTCTGCATGCTTTCTGAAGTAAATCTGAGCACAGAGGGTAGAAATATCTTACTGGTCAGAATAAACTAGTTGGTGCTCCTGAAAGATGGATTACTTGAAAGTGTCAAGGTGCATTCCCGGGACAGAGGAAGCCCTGAACAAGGTTGCTTCAGCAGCAGAAAAGCTGTAGAGCAGGCAAGAAAGGACACTGGTGGCAGGTAGGGCTCCATGTTTGTAAGAAAGTATTGTGAGAAGCTTCTTGAAGTACACTGATCTGAGCCAAGGATTATTCCAGTGTCAGAAAAATGTAATATAGAAATGTAAGTAGACATTATTTCACCTATGGATTGTTTTCTGGTAGTGAACACAGCCACTATGCTTTGTCTGCAAATTAGGAAACACATGAACGCTTGGTTTCTTCTGTTTTCATACGGTCTTGAACACCTGAACTGTAACCCTTGCTTCCAAGGCTGGAGGTCTGAAAGGAAAGGTGAAGAAGTTACTTAGTGTTTGTGGGCCAGCACTGCTTCTGAAGGTCACTGACACCACGACTATTTTGGTGCCAGAGAAGGAGGATGTGGAAAGGAAGCCTAGGAAGTCAAGGTACAGCCTCGGCAGCAAGGAACCCAGCACGCAGTTCTGGCGTGACGGTAACTAAAGACTACCTGGTAAATCTCCATTTTTGTAGGGCTTTCACAAGCATTTGAAAGTCATCCTACACAAATATATGTCATCCAACACAAATACCTGTTTCTCCCCCATTTCTCAGGGGCACCATTGTTTCACCCTCCTTTGGTGAAAACTTGGGACAGAAACATAGATGCTTTAAGAACAACTCATTATTTCAGATAAAGAAGGAATACAATTTTTTCACTGGAATGAGTCAATTATGGGTATTTTAAAGGACCAGCTTTAGCCCAACTTGAGATCTCAACTTTTTTTAAGGAAGTAAGACAGACCCAGGAAACGCACGCTCCCTGTGCTGGAGAATCTCCCAGGGCTACACAGTCTCTCCTGAATGACAGAACATGTGATTTCTAAAACCAGTAATATTTTAGTTTAACAACAACTGATTTTTTTTTCTGGGACTTTGTCTGCCACATTTTACTTTCTTCACTCTGTTCCTTGTCTTACTTTCCTTCATCTTGTGTTCATGCATTGTGGAAATAATCAAAGACATCCAGGAGAAATGTCTGAAGCTGATAAGCAGAGTGAAACAGCATTATACATATATTACTAATCATAACCTATACATGAATGAGAAGACATCTGGAAGTGCCATGTTGACCACAACATACTTTTTGATTAAGCTGTCTGGATCCTAGCAATCTGCATGTGCTGACTGAGAGTTCAGAAATAATGCATTTGTGGTTTATTTACACACTGTAAAAAGGGTAAATACATGGCAGATAAACACAAACAACAGCCTTCTGTCAACTAAGCTTCTAGTGAAAAGTGCAAATTATGGATAAGAGATTGAAATAAATGAGATGTTTTAGGTTAATGTGAAAAGAACATTTAAACCATAATAAAAGCATTGTTTTAGAGATTATCAATTACCAATGAGAATTTTTGTTGGTTTAGGAATGCTAGATAAAGTTCCTTTTCATTAAAGCCCTTTGCCCTCTTCCTTTTCTCTTGCTTCTGTCTGCTATTCTACTTTCCACTGTGGAAGCTTCAGCCCACAGCCAGAGAGCTACACAAACGGCCAGCACAACTGCTATACCTTCTGACTGGGTAGATTTCCATGAGGTTGAAAGAAAGCTGATTTGTAACAAATTAAGTGTGCTGAAGAGATGCTGTTGGGATCACAGCCTCTGTGATTTTAGAAAATTCAGTGAAGGCCAGCATTACAATGACATTCATGAACAAAAACCAAAGATAGGCACTTTGCTACAGAGATCAGTATTGTTAAACTCTGCACTATAGGCTGCACCTGCTTGGGTAAGCATACAGTCAATCTTATTCCAAAGTTTATGATCATCTTATTTTCTACTGCAGAATACTGTGCCATACTGCACATTGCCTGGCCACCAGAGTGAATGGGTTCATTGTAACTATCATATATATGCATCAAAACTTGTATGAAAAACATTCCACATTAGTACTGTAGTCCATAAAAATCATTATATATATTATTGTGTAGCAATAGTACACAAAGTCTTAAACACTCTCAACCTACAGATAAAAACTTCTACCCATAGCTCTCAAAAATATATATACAGATTATATATAATTCACATATTTATAAACATATATTATATGTATGAAAGAAAAAATAAATTGCTTCCAGAATGTTAACACAGTCAAGCAACAGCATTATGTTCTTTGACCCTTGTCTTGATGCTCTCCAGAAAAAAAAAGTTTCAGATTTTTTTAAATTTGTTTATATCACTGTGAGGAAAAGAAGAAACAACTGCTTCTACAACTACTGCAGCACTTTCCTCTCCATCACCCTTTCTAAATCCCAGTTATGACCACCTCTTCCCATAAATCCCTTCTGAAGGAGCACTTTTTCCATGTATACATCACCTCTTTTATACAAAAAAATGAAGATGAATAATTTATCAGCTCTTTCATGTCATGAAAGAAGCTCCTCACCTACAAGGAGCAAGAAGATCAGGAACATTGAAAGCAAAAGCTCAGAATCCATACCTTTCATGAAATGCTGAATTAATGCAGGTGGTTATAGAATGCGTAAAGTAAATCAGACGGAATTTCACACACTCCCATCAGTACTTTCCTTTGATGTGAACAATACCAACAGAAGGACAGGTGTTAGTGTGAGATGAAATTTACCATGTGCGGCTCAACAGAACTCAGCAGAGCACTCTCACCTATTTCATTTCTTCAAGAAAATGATGCACTAACAAAGTCATGGCCCCATCCTTTAATGGCACATTTGTAATTCTCAGAGAAGGAAAAAGACTGATTAATACAGTTCTACTGCCAGTGAACACACAGAGTTCCTGACATGAAACATCATGGTCTCTCTAGAGGAGTTACAGAATATATCACAGGCTACATGAGTCAGAAGTCAGCTTCAATGGTCTTTAAATTAAGATGGACAAGCATAAGAATGACATACAGTACGGGTAAAAAGAGAACTCTGAATCTAATTCCTAGGGTTACTAAAATTCTAAGGAGCACAAGTTACAAAAAAGGAATAGGTCTGAAGTACAGTTTATTTTCAAAGAGTATCTTTGCATTACATACCAGAAATGCAACTATGCAGGTTTTCATAGTTCTTTGGGTTTGTTTTTTGCAAGACCCTTGTGATTTTTTTCATTTCGGAAAATCATGCAGCTTTCTATTGTAAAATGTTGTTCTCTGTATTAGTGAAAAAAATTTTATCCAACATTCACATTTTGGAATATAGTATTTATCAATACCCATGAAGAAAGAACACAAAAAGACAACCTGTATGCACAGAATATTTTAATGAATGCAAAACAGAATTATTGATGAACTTAAACAACCAAAGAAATTTCTTAAAAACACAACTATACATAGGAATATGTGTATGAAAAAGTCTGTAGGAAAATAGTAACATTTTAACTAGCTGACATAGTATTTACACGTGCAGGGGAAAACTCGGAAAACCAAAACATTCCTGTACTTCTCTGCCCAAAGGCTTATCATAGACTTTTAAAGGAAAAAAAAAAGAAGTTAACTGCAAGCCAGGTTTTAATTGCAAAACTCATGGATGAACTCATAAAGAAAAAAAACAAAAACAAAAAACACTACAAGGTTACTAAATCTCTGAGCCACAAATCACTGGCTGCTGGGACAGTATCATCCTGTCCCTTTACCCTTCGCTGGGAAACCGCTGTCGCCACTATCAGAACAGGATATGGGGAATGCAGACCTGCAGGCTGCCCAACCACAGCTGCTCTTGTGTCCATCCTAAAGAGGGTTCAAATCTTCTGACTGGAAAAGCACTTGCAGATATGCCCAAGTCCATCTATAGTCAGCAAAACATTTTAGCGTATGCCTACTGTTAAAGTAAACGATTAGACTGAGAAAGTAAAACCGGTTTTCAGTCCCTGCTTACATTATGTGTACTAAATGCCTTTTTGCATAAAGACCTAAAGCGTTGTGGGTTGAAGCTTAAAGTCTGACGAGTTAGTCAAATCGGAGACATTAGAAAGTGTTAATACAAAGCACCAATGTTATTCAATTCAGCTACTAGGTCCATACGGTCATACAACTCAATACTTCAAAAAGTAAATTAAATCGCTCAGGTAGTCAGATCACCTGGTTACTTAATCTGTCCAAGCCATTCTCCTTGAGGAAGAGACGTGTCAGGCAGCAGCTCCAGGACAAAATCTGCTGCAATGCTCCTGAGTTCCAAAATCCATGTTTTCATGGATTTCACGTTCATTTGGATTCTGATGAGTGCACCTGTGGAGGTTTATAACTCTATGCAAAGAATAAAGATCATGGTTCATGCAGTATAACTGAGTGGGCTGCTCCTACAACTTTTTAAACTAAAACCAAAGCTGTATCAGAGTCTGTGCACATCACGGAGCTGTGTCACCTACTGATGGGAATTACTGGAGAAAGATACTGTGGATCTGCGACAGCAATGAACAGAGAGTGGAACTGGAGACAACATTGCTCCTCACATGACTCCTCCCCGTGTGATTACTTATCCAAATTAGGATGCTTTTTCCTTAACACATTGCTGCATTTACAACTACGCATCTGTGCATCTGTGCATCTGTGGGAAGAAGATAGTACTTTATCTAAAATGTTCTACATGTAAAAGCAATCACATTTGAAATTCAGAAGTATTTTTTTCAGAAACAGTAAGGCTCTTCACCAGAGTGAGCAGAAGGTCAGAATGTGTAACATTTGCAAAAATGCCCGACCAATTTGACCGCTGTACAAAATTATCCCATTGAAAGGATATATATTCAAAAAAGCACAGGACTTTACAGAGGAAATCCTGTCTTCTTCATTTGATGTCAAGGACAGCTTTGCCATTGATTTCATCTGGGCCAAGATTTCACACCATGTGTTTTAAGAGAATCTCTGTGATTCTGCCAACAGTAGCACAATAAGTGGCTCACAAAGAAACAAACAAACAAAAAAAATCCAAACAGGAAATAGCCTCCAAGGAATACTTCTTTGCGAACTCTTACTATTAGGATTAAATAATAATAATAATAATAATAGTAATAATAATAATAATAATAATAATGGTTCTTACAATCTTTTCTCCCCAAGCAAAACTAGGCAATAATTTCCTGCATTAAAACCTTATTTATTGTGTGTCAGGAGAGTTCTACGTTGGATCATATCATGGAAGTGGTAATTAGTTTCTCATGTTTACTCCTCCTGGTGATATGCAGCAACTCCTACATCACATGACTGCTATTTCTAAGTTAATATTTTTAGCTCAAGATGTTCAGGTCATGTAAAACAGCAATATTGCATTGGACTTGTTTTAAAGAAGTATTTAATCTCATAATGTGATAAAAGATGAAGTATTTCATTATTTCGAGGAGGGGGGTGTTTAATCAAACACAATGTAATGAAAAATCATGAAAGCACCTTTCTTTCCCATACTTCAGAATAGCTAAGCTAATTCTTGTAAACGGAATTAGCCATTCCCTGATTTCATCTCGAAGTCAATTTCCACTGCTGAATTATTGAAACTTTCAAACAAGAGAAATACTCACAGTCTGTTAAGCATCACATTATAAATAGTTGTGCCCTACCTCCACATTTCTCTCTCCGACTTCATTCCCAGGCAGCACTGAAGAAGTAGCTACAGTCACATGGTGCACTCAAGGTCATGCTATTCTAATTTATAGAGTTATCGTTGATAAATTATGCGGAAACAATGATAATGGAGTAATTAACCTTGTTCCAGCACACTAAAGGTGTTTTATAATTAAAAGGAGAACAAAAGTTACAAAAACATATAAAGACTTTATTGCCCAGCTTTTTCTTTCCTCCACACTGCTTCAAAGTACTGTTGGGGAACAGGAATTTGTTACTGCGAGTCCTGTAGACACCTGCTGTCTGTGCTTTCTAACCAAGGGGTGCAGAGATTACACTGAATTACACCGAAGGCAGAGTCAGGTGGTAACATACACAAACCATTGACCTTTCCTTTAAAAATAGAAAGTTGGATCCAGAAGGCCTCTCCCTTTGGCGAAGTAAAGGATGCTGGAGCACAAGAAAGATCATTCCAGCCAGGAATTCTCTCTCAGTCCAAGAATCTGTGCAGAACTGTCACTTCCAAACACGCAGTCATCTGGCCAGTGCTTTGAGGACTCGCATCAAAAGTGTAGTATGTTAACTACTGAAGTGAAACTCCTCAGATATATATATATATAGAAATATATATTATCTAGGGAGAATTTAGAATTCATCCTCTATGTCTCTTTCAAGAAATTTGCCATAATCCACGGGCTAAAAGCCTGACTAATGTCCCTAATTCATGTATGACAGATATCTTTATTAAGGATGCACACATTAATGAATCACTGGTGATTGCTTTGACTCAATGAGAAGTATTAGAAAAACAGAGACGAGGTGTTTCAGAGACTGTTTCACGTAGTAAATGAACGTAACCTTAAACTGGCATTACTGTAAAGCATCTATAGGACTTCTGCAAAGAAAAAAAAATTAACTTAAGTAACAGACAATGTACTCATATCTTCTTGACACTTCCACTGCTGCTTCTTTTTGAATCCCATCACAGTACAACCACTCATGCTAAAATTATTGATAAAAAGAGGAAACTAAAGAGCAGGTTTCCTGGAGTTCAGGTGTCCAGAGATGACACTATACTGCAAGACAGAATCCATTATACCCCTCTCTAATCTTCACTTATCACATAAACTATTGTGTCTCCCTGCATTGCCTGACTATCAAGATACGTTCTACAACATATTGCACAACTTACCCAAAAGGAAAAATAGAAAATCCACAGATCATATCTTTATTTAGAGGTTTGACCTTATGCAGGTAGCTGAGTATATCATAAAGTCCATTCTGAAGGCCTGAGTGAAAGTCAAATTCTTTCTACTGATTCTGCCATGTTTGGATGAACTTATAATTGGTATATCTTTCAAGCATTCGGAAGAATCACAAATGCCACTTTAAACAATAAACTGCCAATTACAGCGAGCAAGTTAAATTACAAAATTATACCAAACGCCAGAGGAACTCTCCTGCATGTCCTCTGCACAAACGCTGCTGGCTACAGCTACCTAGCCCAAGTCTCTGATGCACGGCATCAAAAACCTTCCCACTGCAGAAATCCCTAAGTTTTCAATGGCTGAGCTTACTGCTCGGCTGAAACGCGGACTTTAGCACTACGTGTGCAGCCGCTGCACCATCCCTGTCCAAGGAGCACCTACAGACTCCGTTCTCTGAGCAGCTCCCAGCTCCTGCGCTTCAGAAATGCTGCTGGGGCAGCAGAAACCTCCTGACAAGCGCTCAGCTGCAGAAAGCCCAGTTCAGCATAGTTTAAAGAGGATAGAAACAACCATGTAAACAGCATCTGTGGCGTCTCTTCTCTACTGACTTTCCTGGAAATGCATTAACCTTTTAGAGTACTTGAAAAATAAATAACAGAAACAGAGGAGAGGCAAAAGCAGAACGTTCTCTACCAAAAGTTTCTCCCCGCTTCTCCCTCCCACTTTTTCTGCGCTCCCCGTTCCCCAGGATCGGGCGATCGCTGTCACCGGGGATCAAATGAATGACTTTTCCGCTAATGACACTTAAGAGATGCTCAAGCCGCCCTTAATGCCACCAGGCACCGGCCGCGCAGCAGCAAGCCTCTGCCCCGAGCCCAGGCGCCCGGAGCGCAGCAGAGCCGAGGGTGAGCCCCGCTCCCAGCCGAGCCCGGCCACTCCTCCGGCCCCACCGCCAGCGCCCGCAGCAGCCGGGGGGCGGCCAGAGCCGGCGAGGCGCGGCGGGCGGCGGCCCGGCCCCGTTTGGCGGCCGGGGGATGCGGGGGGGGCGCTGCCCGGCGGTGCTGCCCCCCCCCCCCGTCCC
The DNA here is from genome assembly GCA_011057875.1 of Pterocles orientalis. Classification (NCBI taxonomy): domain Eukaryota; kingdom Metazoa; phylum Chordata; class Aves; order Pterocliformes; family Pteroclidae; genus Pterocles; species Pterocles orientalis. The sequence goes on along the minus strand of WKFP01013234.1, from coordinate 34,940 downwards.
CTCCCGCGGCATGGCGAAGCGCTGTCACTGACGCACATTTAATTCGCCCGGCTGCGGGCACCGCGCAGCGCCGCTCGCATCCTCCCCCTTCGCCGGCGGGGAGGGGGCGGCTCCGGCGGGGAGGGGGAAAGTCAAACTGCAGCAACAAAGTTGCTTTCCCCCCACGCTCCCCCCAGGCCTGCCCCGGCCCCCGGCGGGGCGGCGGAGGGTGGGGGGGCCGGTCCCCGCCTTACCTTGCTTGACGCACTTGAGGCGGATGGGGTCCTTGCAGTGCTTGATCACGGCCAGCACATCCCTGATGGTGAGCCCGGCCACGGGGGTCTCGTTCACCTCCAGCAGCAGCTCCTCCGGCACTAACTTGCTGCCGCCCTCATAGGCCACCTTGCCGGGCTTCACCTCCCCCAGGTAGGGGAACTGCCCGTTCTCGGCGCCCCCCTTCAGCTCGAAGCCCAGCTGCCCCTCCGCGTTCCTGACGATCACGATCTCGTGGACTCGGCTCGTCCAGTGGCTTTTCTTCTTCAAGCCCTTGGACATTGCCGTGGGGATGCTCTGCCCGACTCCCTCCCTGGATGCCGTCCTTCTTCCCTCCCTCCCTTCTCTTCCCCCCACCCTCCCCGGGAGCAGCCGGGCTCCTCCGCTCCGGGGCAGGCTCGGGGCGGGCGGCCCCGCGGGGCTGGGGAGCTGGCTCGCGGAGCGCCTCTCTGCCCTCTCCGGCCGGCTTTAGCTGATATCCATGGCAGCCGCGGCGGCCGGGACCCTGCCTGTGCCTGGATGTACTAGTTGTAGAGAAACTGGCAGCGGGGAGGGAGGGAGGGAGAAGGAGGAGGGAGGGGACGGCCGCGGCGCGGGGAGGAGGAGAAGGAGGAGGAGGGGTGTCGGTGTCAGTGCCGGAGCGAGGCGGGCGCTGCCTCTCCGCTCCCGCCTCGCCTGACCCGGTAGTGAAGGCCGAGAGAGAGGCTGCCTGGCACGGCAGGCAGAGGCGGAGAGCGGTCCGGGGGCGGGAGAAGGCACCCGGCGGGCAGGCGGGAGAGCGGCGACCCCCGGGCCACCTCCATCTCCCCGGCCTGCCCCGGCCGAGAGGGGGCGCCCCAGGGAAAGATGGCGGGGGCTCCGGCAGCGGCCGCAGGTCGGTGGCTCCGCGGCTACCCACGGCCGGCCTCGCCCTCCCCGGGGCGGCGCGGAGGGGTGGTCCGGCAGCGTCCTGAGCGGGTGCCCGGGCCGGCGGTCTGCTGGAGTTTGGGAAGGCTGCCCGAGATGGGGAGCGAGAGGGACGCTGTGGTGCTGCAGGATCCTGCTCCTGGCAGGGGAGGATCAGCCACAGGCGGGCTTCGGGTTGTGGCCGGAAAAACAAAAGGCTCCGAGGTTCTCATTGCTGTGAGCGCTTGCAGAGCAGTTTCCCTCCGTTCCGAGGTCTCACACTCCCTTTACTGTAGTGGGCACAGGAGACAGGAGCCGATATGTCAGACGGTGTTATATCTCCAGAGGGTGTAACAAAAAGAGAGGTGGCTGTTTTTTCTATAAAATCTGCCTACTGTCACCTACCAGATGTTCACCGCCCCCTCTGCTCCTTGTCCCAGAACCCCAAGTGACCTGAGTGGCCAAAGGCCAGCATTTCCCACCTCCAGAGCCCCAGCCCTCGCATGTCTTCGTTCAGGAGGTGATCCCGTAACCCGCTCCTTGCGTTACCCGCTGCTCTGGCGGGCTCTCCCTTTAATTAGTTCTGTCATATGCCTGACACGTGTGCAGGCAGTGGAGTGTAGCAGTTGGCATGTCTTTCTGAGAAGCTTGCCTTGCCTAGAAAAATAGTTTCCATCCGAAGGGGAGATTGACAAAATACAGGCAGAGCAACCTCCTGACTTTAAGAAGCGTAGTTTTTGTGCCTGCGGCATATAGGAGACCAGGATACATGAAGGCAGGGGTCTGCAGACAGCATATGGATGGGGGAAGTCAGGGGAAATGAAGTGTGTGTTACAGCATGTGATTTAAAGCTGGTCAGATATTTTTAAAATTTCAATTAAAGTGATTCTGCAATGAAATTTTTCACAAATTGTATTGCTGTTTTCCTTCTAGGTTCCTATGGAAACAGGCCTTTATGTGATCATGCTTGGCTGTGTCCCCTTTCCTTCTCCAATAACTTTTGAAGCTGTTGGGCAGTTCCACCCAAATCTATCTCAGATATAATTATTTCATGAAAATAGGCACCTGGGTAGGGCTGAGAGATCCTGTAAATGTCCCAAAGGCTGTAACATGAACTTGCCTCTTATTAAGCAGCGATTCACATGGTTGAGAGACCATATAAATGTCTTGGTAATGAGAAAAGTTTCAATTACAGCTCATTATCAGCCTCAGTATAAGTCTGTGGGAAACCAGGGTTCTTCAGTTCATGTTCTCCCAGAATTACTTGTTTAACATCCTCATGTGTGCAGAGATGGAATGGGCTCATGCAGGGGGGGAGAAAGCAAGGAGAAATTACTGAAGTACGTATCACAGAATCACAGTATCCTGGCAGTCATTTCACCGGCTTCGCTGTGTGGGTCTGGCCAGTGGTACACAGCTCTGTATGCGAGGGGCTTCGCAAAAGTGAAATTAAAGAATTAAAAAAAAAACAAACCAAGACCCTACAAAACTGGAAATAAGAGTTCCATGGGCATGGACAGCGGAAGATGGGAGGGAAACTGGAAAGGTACTTTGACTGGAAGGTGCTAAGTGGTTTTCACTGGTAGGACAAGGATTCCAGTAATGGTCTCCTTTTCCAAAGACCATCAGAAGTGCCCTGCTGCCACTAGGAGCAGAGTCTCTGGTCTGGACAGAAATGGCCTTAGACACTGGTAAAAAGAGCAGGACAGTCTGTGGGTTTGTTTCTCTCTGTAGCCCTGCCCTTACGTATTGTCTTGCTTTTTAGTTCAAAAGTGGGGTAGGAATCAAATGGCTAAAAAGAGGAATTACAAGACATCTTGTTATCCTTCAGTTTCCCAAATGTTTCCACAGTCGTTTCTTTGCTGAGTCCCCTGCTCTCCTAAAGCCTACTCTACCAAAGTGGTCACCGTTTCTTAATACAGAGTTTATAGTCATTCTGCGAGTATAATATTGCAGTTGTTGATTTGTCTGGTAATTGAAAGTAAGTTACTAAATAACTTCATGTTCACAATATATGTTCAACACTAAGACATCTGCCAAAACTGCAGCTTTTAAAAAATATGTCAGGATACTGAAAGATGTTGTAATTAAAGGATAACTGGGAGATACAGTATTTCTCTACAGCATTCTCTTATAGGGGTATAAGTATTTAGAGTTTTGGGTTAACTGTATGGATGAAGTCTTGCCATCATATCGTCACTGGTTTGTGTTGTTGAGGTCTAGGGCGGTAATGACATTAATTGATATGCATAGTTTGAGTTGGTCTTCTATTTGAAAATATCTTCTGAGGCAATTAAACCTCATATAAGGTTCTTTTGCAGCAGCTACACTCTTTCAGATAACTTGGTTTCATTTTTACAGTGACAGAGGGGTAGCTGTAAAACCAGATTATCCTTGTCACTGACAGAGCAAGTGTCCCAGCATGTGGCTGAGGGGGTGAGTCTGCAGATTTTCTGCCTGGCCCCTGAAGAGCCTGAAAAGGATTTAGTGACTTGCCAAGATCTTTCTGTCAGTCCCTTCCATCAGGTTTCATCACAAGAGGGCATAAACTGGTCCTGGTGAATGTAAGGGTATCTAACACAAGGAATTAAAACTAACAACAGCACTTAATGAAACACGTTCACCAAATACAACACAAATGCCTTTTATTATTCCTTTAAATGTGAGCCTGTAAACACAGGAACCAGTAAGTCATGGTACTTTTGGGAGTAAAGTTGAGCACATGAGTAAGCTGAAGCATGAGACTTCAGTAAATAAATGTATTTTGTAGCTGGAAAGTAATCCTGCTGTCGTTATTTTAACCCGGCAGGCAGCCAAACACCACACAGCCGCTCGCGCACCCTCCCCCATCCAGGGGATATGGAAGAGAATTGGAGGGGTAAAGAGCTGAGATAAGAACAATTGATAATTGAAATAAATTAGTAATAATCATCATCACTGAATATACAAGTGAGCGATATAGAGCGCAACTGCTCACGACCCACTGACACAGCCCATTCCTAGCTAGCGATCCTGGAGGAAGAAAATCCCAAAACTGCAATCCCAGAACAGAGACAGCTTCCTGGTGAAGCCTTATCTATATACTGAGCATGATGTTGTATGATATGGAATATCTCATTAGCCAATTTGGATCCGTTGCTCTGGATTTGCTCCCTCCCAGCTTCTTGTGCACCTGCACACTAGCAAAGCCGAGGAAGTGGAAAAGTCCTTGATTTCTTAGTAACAGCTAAAAACATCAGCATGTTATCAACATTTTTCTTATACCAAATCCATACTGAATCCAAACTATTCGCTATTCGAGCTACTGAGGAGAAAAAGCTCTATCCCAGCTGAAGCCAGGACACTTTCCTACTGTAACACTACCGATGCAGTAAAAAAGTAGCTGAATTCTGTCTGTGTTTTCATGTTTTTGAATAAGTGAATTCCTGAAGTAGAAAATTATGTATTGCATGTGCCAAAGGGCAAAAAAAATACATCCATTACCTACTATTATTTATGCAGGAATGGAGTTCTCTACCTTGTAATTGTATTTGTAGCATTGGACTTGAACTCAGAAGAAGTTAAATTTCCTTCTTAAGCACATGCTTCCTATGTGACTGGATGCTAACTACATGATGTTGCCATCTCTTATTTTTCTCATTTTAGCATGGGCATAATCCCTCTTTTCTCTCACAGTTTTCTGTGTAGAGTGTAAGCTGCCCGACAGCCTTATTCTTACGTGAGGCTTCTCAACACTACAACCTAGCTCCACCATAGCACATGTGTTCATCTAGGACTTGGGCAGAATTCACATGCTTAAATGCAAATTCAGAAAAATTTTGCCAATGTTTTTAGTTACCCGAGAGGATTGTAATAGCTAATCTTCCCACCAGGAGAGCTTCAGAGTGTCTCAGCTGCTTTCACTGTCTTCTCCTGGGAGTTTAAAATGTTCTCCTTGGGATTTTGAGAAGATTCTAAGTCCTTTCTTCCTTTGAATAAAAATTGCAAATTCCTAGCCTTTGCAGTTGCAAATGTCACCAAAAAGTCAATAAAAGTGTGTTACGTTGTTTACTACTGCCACTTGCATCCTTTAGGAGCCTTATTTTACTAGTATGAGCCTTGTCTTGTTACTAATATAATCTTTTCCAGTTTTCTGGCTTCAGATTTTGAGCACTTTTGCTTCAGAAAGGCTACCAATGCAGGCTATTTATCTAAACCCTCTTTTCCCAAGTCCTCCACATTCTGAAAAGTACGTATTTAATTTTGCTACAAAGCCAAAGAAGGATTTTGGTTTGGTTTGGGTTTTTTTTTTTGTTTTGTTTTGTTTTTGTTTGTTTGGTTTTTTTTAAGTCTGAGACCAAAACCTTCCATAGTTTTGGTCATCAGTGCTTCAAAATAAACTGTTATTTAATTGTAGAATTTAGGACTTTGTAAAACATATATCTGGTTGGAATGGAAATTAATGAGAAATACTCAGCTTTCTCAACCCATTAAAGGATTTATTTTGTGGCAGTAGCTCTTGCAGAGGGCAAATCTGATCACTTCTGGATGTGAAGAAAAGTCTCCTTCCCTGTACTGAAAAATAAATGCAGCCTTTGTGAGTGAAGGACAAATGTTAAAGAGAGGAGTTCATCTAAATAATATAGTTTACAATGAGTTTGTAAGATTTATTGTAAGATTAAGGAGGCATTTTGTTCTCTGCTGATCATCTCTGTATTGATGTTTGTTTTAAATGTGGACTTTTCCAGTTTCCTTTCTCTGTTTTCTTATCAGACCTCAGTATTACATACTTGTGCTGCGCTTGCTAGCTGCTCACAAGTTGATTAAGGTGAGATGCAGAAAACTTGTTGGAGGTCAAAAACTTCCCCAGGGACAAAGTTCTGGGAGACAGACTGTCAAAACAAATTTGGTAAGAGCTGTTAAAATAAGCAGATGATGGCCTCTTTCCACAGAAATACAAGTTTAAGTTGCATCCCACTAAATACGCACACTAGGAGACAGAAGAAGTCAGTAACAAAACTGCACAGAACACCCTATCAGAAAATAATCCTTTAAATTTGGCCTGACACTAAAAAGATAGCAAACCTACAAATAGCTGTTATGGTGAATGGAAAGAGAAGTGTGAGGCTCACACCATGAATTACTGCTGCTGAGATCCTTGTGGCACACAGGGCCGTGCTGGCTGAGATTCTGAAAAATACCAAAGGAAGTGGCTGGGTAGCTGCCTGGGTTTGGAATGATGACTTCTCCACCGCCATGGCACCAGTTTGCGCAGTTGCTAGCTTAAATTACCCCTTACCCACTAGTAAGCCTCATTGGATAGCACCAGGGTATTACTGCGTTGAGGGGTATGGATTAGCCTGTATCTTTGATTGAATTTTGATTGCTAGTATCTTCATTTCCCATTATAATATTTAGTAGTCAGTTATTTATTTCACAATTAAATTATCTAGAAAAAATAGTTATCACTTTTACATTATGATATCTTAGATTAACAAACTACAAAAGACCTATTCTCTGAATTCTTCTTTCCTTGCTGCATTTTCATTTCCCTCGGATTAGACCAAAATGAGTCTTTCCTCTTTCATGTCTGTAATCAGTTTCATTTTACATTTCGTATGAACTAACAGTGCTGCTGAGATTGATCTCACAGCGTAGCTGGGAAAGAAGATGAATATTTTATGAACTTATAAAAGATAAAATGAAAGCGTATTATTCTAGGGATGTATTGTTCAGTTCCACGTGACATTGTGACAGCATGTCCATTCAGATCTTATTTGCACATCTCTCTCGTCTCTTTGAGAGGATTCACCTTTCCATGTCAAAATTCTTGCGCTTAACGTGATTGCAAAGACTTTTTGTTATGAAAATTAACAAATACTTCTGAAGTTGGAAGTAGCATATTTTCACACAGAGATCACCATGGAAGTTTATAAAAGGTTACGTGTTTTGTAGATACATTTCCATAAGTATTAAAGCATGGTGCAGTGAGGAGTTTTGAGAAAACGGCTCTAAAATAATAGGTGCTCCCTGCTCAGAGGCTGAGCATGAGCAAAACTCTGTAGGAAATGTTTGCACCTCAGTCAATGTAGCGCTTCAGTGCAAGTGGTGCTGAAGCATTGAACTGGCCAAATTCTCAACTTTTTTACCTTAGTAAACCTGGAGCTTTAGAGAGAATGATGTCCTATTTCCATTGCTTTGCCAAGCTCTTAAATTCAACAGAATTTCTGACTTGTGCTGCCCCATGACAGCTGAGGGGACGGCATCCCTTGCCCAGTCAGAGGCTGCTGAGGACCAGGGTCTAGCTAGTCTTGTCTCCCTGCTATGGATGCTTTTCACAACTGCAGAAACATTCAGGTTGCTTCCAAAAGCTGGTTGTGTTGCAAGATTATCTAGCGATGGAGCTATGTTTAGGTAAAAGTGTCATCACACTGAGATTAGTGGCAAAAATGTTTTTGGATTACCAGGGCTTCATTCCAGAGCAATATATAAATACTCCCAAAACCTGATTACTACATTAAGCTGAGAGGCTGATAACCCCTTCTCCCTCCCTAGACCCAGAATGTGTGTGCTCTAGATGATTTGACATAAAGGCATTTGCCCCACCATGCGTATGCATAGCGTCCTCATAGAAACTTATCGCAGAGGTTTTGTTCAATTTTGTTTATATAGTTGTGGAATTGGTGCATGCATGCTTAAAGGCATGTGATGGGCTTTGCTTTGGAATTGAGATGATAAACAAAAGTGCATTCAAGGAGACTGAATTACGTTATTGTACAGTTTGGGTGTTATTCTCAGAATACGGCTTCATGCTCAGTCGTGCTAATGATTGTACATAAGACTCAAAAAAAAAATTTCTGTACAGGTGCTTCCATCAATAGTAGCACACAGAGTAGGACTGCACTGTATTGCCAGGTCACTTACGCTGAAGGTCTGTTCTCGGATTACTTTTTCAGAAAAAAGAAGCTTCAGCTGATATAATGACCTAAATCTAAGGATTTGAAGACAGAAGACTCAATTCAAGGTTTTTACTCCTGTAAATTGTAGGTCAAGTCCACAGTCTAGGAATATTTGGGGCTCAACCACAGAACCCCGGCTTATCCTGCAAAAAACTCCCAGTTAGGCACTTGCACTGAATTTGAAGAAAGAAGCGCACCCCACCCTCATGAAGCCAGACAGGCACAATTTAGTTCTCAGTGGTCTCAGTTGAGAGATTTGAGTTGAACGTAGAGAATATAAAAATAGATTTTAAGAAGTTTCAAAAGTCAAATTATTCTGATTTTGTCTTTGGAAATGTATGTGCTTGTGCTGGGAGAAAAAGATACTGTACTTTATCATTGCCTTGTTATACGATAGCTGGAAATGCAAGAAATACTGTGTTTGCTAGACTGGCATAGCTGTTGAATTTTTTATCACTATTCAAAGGGAAAAAGGTTCTTACTAACTGACTGTGTAGTTAGAAACACACCCAAAAAAGAAATGCTGCATGAGTAATTAGATTATTTTGGAAGTTTCCTGCAGATTACTTAGTTAATCTGAGATACTTTATTCAAGGACAAGCATATTGACTTTTTTTCTATGTAAATAATACTGGAGTTCTCATAGCCTTCATGCCATGATGGTACTCTGTTCTCATAAGGATTTGTTATTTGAAAGTCTTGTTCTTTCCTGTCATAGCCAAGGTCTGTGTTGCTGAATCTGAAGACAGTACCACTTATTCCTTTGTCCTTTCAACTAATGATGTGTGAATTGGTGCCTCCAATCCACAGTTCTGCTGCTGCAACTTGATGTCCATCACTCCAGTGTTTTCACCCCAAAGTGAATAATGAGGTAGTGGAATAAGCATGAACATGCCATCAGGTAAATAAAGAGACTAACACCATGTGTTGAAATTTTAAAATGAGTTTTTTAAGAGGGTGGAGAAGAAGAGGGAAATAACTACTTGTCATCAGAAAGAACTTTAAAAATAATCAAATTGCATCCCCAAGAAACTGTGATGTATATTGATTTGGGATATGTCTTGTTTTCACTTTAGCCTTCAAATTGAATGATCTTCCAGGAAGATATTGCTACTTGCATTTCTTGTAGGACTCCTACTATCACTATGAGCTTTGTGCTATATAATTACATCAAAAGAGATGGTTCATGCTTTGAATGGTTTATAATCCAGATGTCATAGGTAATATGGGTAGAAGCAGGCAGGATGGCATAGCTCCAAGGTGACTTTCTCAGCATATAACAGAAGTTGAGAGTGCTTGAACACTAGAACAGGTTGTGCAGAGAGGCTTTGGAGTCTCCATCTTTGCAGGCACTCAACTGGACTCAGTCCTGAGCTGCGTTCTCTGCTTGACCTTTCTCTGAGGACAGGGTTGGACTAGGTGATCTCGAGCTGTCTTGTCCAACCTCAACAATTCAGTGATTCTTTGTGATTGCATTAGGAGCAGAATCAACTGGACCTAAGCTTCTAGAGTCTTACGATATAACTGTTCATTGAACTCCATCATCTTCGCCATAAAGTTTTACGAAACCAATATTGTTATGGATGGAGACCAGTTCTGCAATTATTAGATTGAGTAATACTTCTTCATACCAATTGTCCCTTTGACTTGCATATTAAATTGACTTCTGAGCACCTCTTGACCTGAAGGTTAAGCTGTTAATATGCAATTCAATTTAAAAATTAATTGGCACTATTAAGACACTTCTTCCAAACCCAGATTAATATCCCTCTTGATTTCCAGATTTAGGAGCCCTGAATGAATTAATAATACATTAACTGGGTTAAGATATCGGCATTCCTAGAATAGTAAATAGGTGCAACTGGTATTAGTTCAGCTGGTCTCAGACTGGAACTGATCTCTCCCAGTGAGGAGAGAAAATGCCAAATTATTAATTTGACAGGATTTTGTCTCTCATGGGATACACTTTAAAAAGGAGTGCTGGAAATAGACTGAAATGTTGCTTCATCCTACGCAGATAAACTAATAATGAATTATTTTTTTACTTCTTTACAGGAGGTTTCAGTAGGTGAAACCATATTTTCAGTCCCACATACTGCTGTATTTAATGTCTGACTTAAATGTTGTGTATGCATTTTTATATGTCAGTGGAAAAAATCTTCTGCCCTCGCTGCTTGCACTTAAAAAAATGAGTGCTTCATTGTCAGCTGTTTCCCTGCATTACTGGTATGAGAAAAAGTGTGACCTACTCCATTTAGCAGTATTGTTCTCTCAAGTGCTTCCATGTTTTCCTGATATCACTCCTCCAGTTTTGGTATTTACTAACCTCAAGATGCTCTTTTCTCAGTACAGGTTTCCACCTGCAGATTTTGTGTATGCACTGAACTTCCTAAGGCAGATCTGAACACTGTTGTACCTTGGCTCCTACTCAAGTCCATCAGTGTTAGCATCCTCTTAAAAAAAAAAAAAAAAAAA
>WKFP01013234.1:0-23760 GCA_011057875.1 Pterocles orientalis | reverse complement strand
ACTCTTTTATGACTTAGAAATATTAATATACCTGTCATACTAAAAAGCTTTTGATAGTGAATTAGAAATCATCCTGTCTCTTAAGGGGGATACTTTAATTACCTACATACACAAAAGTGAGAAAACAATAATGTAATTATTAGTTAGAAAAAATTATTACTATTGTGTCCAAATACAAGTTAGTGTAGTACTTAAATCATTTATGATTGTTTCCAAGATCTGTTAACAAATCTGTGCAAACATGATCAAATCCATACTATGATATATGGTGCAATGTTCTTAATGGAACATGATTGTCAGATGACTGAAAGAGATGCAGATTGATACTTCATATTGATATTATTAGGAAGTGGATTTGCTTTCCTTACTTTGTGCTTCCTGTTTTCTCTGAAGTGTTGGATGTAAGATTCAGGACCATTTCTGTAAGGTCCTTCCTGCTCAAATGGATAGGTGATAAATTTACTTTTGGTGTCTGAAGCTTTCTTTGACAACCAGCTAAAAAAAAGTATCCACCCAGCAAAGTCCACCCTATCCAGACTCCTCTCAAGCACCTTTGGCAAGGCTCAGAGAAATAACTGAGCTGTCAACAAGCAAGAGGCTGTTGGAGTCACCCGGCTATGGGGTTTTAAGTCCCTTCTCAACATCTGTGTTATATCAGAGAGGTGAGATCTTCCCCTGCTCAGTAGATCTCAAACAGGGAGGTCCTACCAGCACCCTCAATCACAGGGCATAGCCAAAGCTGTCTCAGGAGCACCAGGGGAGAAGCAGAAACTTTCCTTTCTCCAGGAGCTGGATGGAGATCTGCAATGGGAAAAGGGCATCCACTTGGGGAACAAACACAGCACTGCGAGAGATCCCAGGAGCAATGCAGAAAGTGCAACAGTGAGGCAGGGCTCAGTGAGAGCATCTATGTAGGACTCGTGTGTATTAGATGTACAATGTCTCTCTTCACACTGAACAGACTCATACAAATATGTTGGGGTTTTGCAGGTCAAGCATTTCCTTTCATCTCTTTTTCAAAGTGTTCCTGAGTTCCTGTTCCCACCTGGGGGTAACTGGTGGGAAAATGGATCTCCAAAATTGTACACAGCCTCTGCCTTTGCAAAAGCAAGCATGGTAACCCACCTACCAGTAATCCAGGCAAGTTTGATTAAAAGTTGTAAAATGCTTTGAAGATTATTAGGTATAATTCCTTTATTATTTTGCTAAATTCCTGCATAGACAGATACGTGTAGGTGAAGTACGGATGTATATTTGTCTCCTCTTTTTTTTTGTGGGAACTCTGAATCTTAAAATTAATAACAGCTATCTTCAGAGAAATTGACATTAGTGGCTGCAAGAAGCACATACGTAATTCTTTATAGATATAAATTCTACTTTTCTTAATACCCATAAAACTCTGCTGTACTGTGGGCAAGACTCCAAATGCTGTATTTCTATAGAGCAGCTACCAAAATCAGCTATTGTTGATTTGAAGTATCATTTGGAAACCAGGTTTTCATGGAAATATGAAAACTTAATCGTGAAAAAATATTTAAATCCATATACTTTGTAAAATATTATAACAAATACATATCCTGCAGATAGCAGATGAAATGTGGTAAAACTTTTCAAACAGGACCAAACAGGTGGGGTCCAAAATTCCCAGTTAGGATTATAAATTGTCACCTTGATTTCTAAAAACTCCTGCAGAAGAGAATAATTGACTGATCCTAGACCTAGGTAAGCATCTTTGAAAGATACAGTACATGTATTTCAAATGTAGGACTCCAGAAGGACTTGGGTCTTGCAGCATTATAGTGTTGCAAGAGTCAACTTTGAGCAGTCAGGCGAAGCTTGGAGCTATATGCCTGGATATGTATAAATTATACATCAATAATTAGATGTCTGTGTGGTGTGTAGGAAGGATTAGATGCCCAAAAATGAAACCCAGTAATGCCTTCAATAAGTGCATGAAAATTGTTACAGCATTCTTATGCACCATGCCCTATTAAAATTGTAAGAAAGGACATTTGTCTGCACAACCCATGCTTTATATCTAACTTTTCCAACACCTCATGGTTAGTCTTCATTCAATAAGTGAAAAACCTGGGATCAACTCCCTTTGCAGCCTGATGACACTTGTACGTACATTTCTCAGCTTCTCATGATGCAGCATTTTTGTTTTACAAAGAGTAAATTGTTTGTATTCAAGGGAGAGAAGGCATGACGTTCTGTGCTAGTTTTGGCTAGAGAGCACACATCTATATTGTACTGCCTGTATTAAATAGTACTTGGAGCAAGGGCTGGAATTTATGTAACTTCCCAGCAAGAACTGATCACCTTTATGTTTGTAATGTATATATCATATTACACATAATATCTTTCTCTGGTCTCATCAAGTGGCTATTACTGTATGTCACGTGCAGTGGAACTGTTTGAAGGACTGAACTTCCAGAAGCCTTATGTTTAAAAGCACTAACATAGGAAAGATGTGTCAGGTCCAGAGATCTGTGGACATAAAAAAGGCTTTTTTCTTGTTTGTCACACAAACACTGTTCAAGCTGCTGGGTAAGAGGCAAATGTTTTTATCAGCTTCTTGATTCTGAGGACCAAAGGGTAGAGCTGATTGTAGGAAAGAGGTGATGAAACCTCTTGATTTCCAACAAGGACATGGAGCTGGAAAGGGCACCTGCAAGCTGGTGGAGCTGGTAAGAGAGAGCACGAATGAATGCCTAAACTTTTTCATAGTCAGATCAGCAGTTGAGATCCAATCAAGTTTAGAAGTAGCTGCAAATCCTTTCCAGCTAGTTTTGTACAGGACGTACACAGACACACAGATCAGGGCACTGATGGAAGGAAGACCTGGAGGAGGGCTAAAGGCGTAGGAATAAAAAAAAAATCCTCACTGAACAAAAACTGGGTGGGTGGGCGTGAGAGGGGAAATTATGTTCATTTTTCAACCTTGCTTTGCAACTAGACAGAAAACTCCATATTAATTTTTTTTTAGAACAGTCAGTCTAATTTTCACTCGTGATAGGAGGACATGCATGAAATCATTCTAATGAGCAGTTGCTTAAAGGAAACATAATCATGCAGATTAGGGTTTTCTGTACTTTTCCAGCTTTTTTATGTCTGTATCTACATGTGCAAGAATTTTCAAGAATTAATCATTTAGTTTTAAAAATGCTTTGGGCTTTTCAAATAATTCTCTTTTTTTAAGCAGTGATGTAGCCATGTATTTTTCTGTTCATGGTTCTGAAATAGGATTTGCTTCCCTGTTTTTTATCTGTCAAAGTCAGTAGAAATCAAAAGGCATTTATGACATAGTAACCAACTTATTGTTGGTTGAAAACACAGTGTTGAAAATGTGGGTGTAAAATGTTCAGCTCTTTCATGGCTTCCTACAGCTCTCTGCATGGAACTCATCTGAGCAGTATTTTGAGAGCGTTAGCCTTCTATCTCTATTTACCTCAATGCAGAAATATTTAAGTGAAGGTTATTAAAATTACTGATGTCTCCAAGTCTAACAATAGTTTAGGCCATTGTTCCAGTGACTGATGGAGCTGAAAGGAAAATACAGGGCTGTTTTGAGGGATCTGAGCACAGCCTAGAACTTGTACAAAATCCTAATCTGAAAAGGAATGCTGTGGAATAGCAGGTTTTGATTCTTAAAGTAATGATATTAGTATTTGGAATACTTCAGAATTTCTCCCATGTATTTGTTATTGCCATCAATAGTTTCAACTTAGCAAAATCAGCCATTCCTAATAAAGTATGTAGATTCCCTACCAAGTGCACAAACATCTGGATGGGGCCCTGGGCAGCCTCCTCTAGTGGCTGGCAACCCTGCCCACAGCAGGAGGATTGAAACTAGATGATCTTTGAGATCCTTTTCAACCCAGGCCATTCTATGATTCTATGATCTGCTACTCGGTTGCAAGTACAGTAGGCTGACATGGAGGACAAAGTGCTGGAAATACAGAATAAGGGTCTGGAACCTGCTGTTGTGAACAAAGATAATTAAAATACTGTGTGAAACCACAGTGGACAAGAGGATATACTGGAAACTAAGAATAAAGCCTAGTCCAAAATATGTAATAAAATTAAATTTTTATTTTCAATCTTTCCCCGGATGTCTCAGTTATTTTAGGTATGTTTTACTCTTTCTGCTTTTATCCTCTTTCCTCTTTGCCTTTTGTCACAAAAAAGTATGTTAAATGTACTGATAGAATCAGAGAAGTCAAAGTTCGTGCTTAGAAATAAGGGCATGTGGAGGAGTAGTCCGCTTTTCACTGCTGCAGAGGGTTTTCAGAAAATGTCGCCCATGCATGTGCTTGTTTATACCGTGCAAATGGTAAAGCATTTCTCAGAGGAATGCGGCAAACAACGCTTCTGAAAGCAAACGGGAAATTCTTGCTGATGTGGGAGTTGCCAGCACTCTCCCAAGCTAATGAAAAACCTGAGATCAGGAATTAATGTGAAAGAAAAGTGTCCGCTCATTGATTTTTGCTGTATATGGAATAGGAAGAGTTAGCGTTAGAGCTATGGATCCCTCCTGACAGGCCAGACCCTGCTGGTACTCAGGCTGTCGGTGCATTATTATCATTTCCCAGCTACAGGGAACCATCTTCAGTCTTCCTTGCAGTAATTGCTGCTCTGGTGTCTCCTGCACTCACCATTTGCTGTTTACTCTCCTCAGTCACTAGTTGATTTTCTTTTCAGTTTCTGCTCAGGTGGTTTGCTGTAGCTGTGCTCTCCCAGTCGTGGTTATGTTGGTGTTTAAAGCCCAGCGGAGGGAAGCGCGGCTGTGTTCGCCTGTGCTGCGACTGGCACGCCGAGCTCTGCAGTGCACCGGCCGAGGGCTTTCTGCACCACAGGCTTTAACACTGTATGCTTGCAAAGGGGATGTCAGTGCCCAAAGCCTACATACATTGCTGCTTGGGAGTATTTCTGGTAGTCTAGCTATGAGCCGTGAGCTCTGGTTCCCTGGGAGGTACCTTTGCTGCCAGCAAGAGGAGCGGGGATGATGCTGGGCATTTGGGAGTGCCACCTGCCGGCACTGTGTCCTCGTGCTGTTTCCATGAGGAGCAACACCCCCATGACAAGAGAGGGATGGGAGGTACGTACCTGTAAGCATGAACTATCAGGACACTATAAACTGCACTACCCAAGGGCAGGCACTGAGCTATCAATAATCAACGATCCATGATTGCCTTCCTGTCCTCCTCCTCCTCCTCACTGTGGCAAGAGTGAGCGAGGCAGACCAGAGACACCGGAGCCTGCATTTTGCCTAGCTTTATCTTACAAACATTAGTTACATTGACATCATAAGCATTGCAAGTCTGTACTTTTACCAGACTTTTCTGTTTGACATGATATAATAACAAACAGTTTGGTTTCTCCTGCTTCCTTCAGAGCTTGGATTTGAAGGGATTGAATCTATATTTCCTTTCCATTTCTATGGAAACAGCTAACCCTCTTCTAATATAGCTGTTTTGTAACTTCTGGGCCTGATTCCCTTCTCATGTGGGCAGTTTTTAAGCCAGCATTGTGCTGCCAATGCCACCTGAGTTACCTGAAGCTGACAGTTACAGTTGAGAGCATTCAGATGTGCTGCTCTGCCAGCACATGGCAATGAAAGGGACTTACGTGCCTCCGGACATTGTAAAACATCACCATTCATCATTTTATTTTGATAGCCCTAGCTCTATCTCCAGAGCTAGAACAGCCACAAATTTCTATTATATGGCTCACACGACCTGCCAGCTGTGAAGAGTCAGCTTTTTTGTATTCATTTGGGATATGGAGTTAGATTTGGTTTTCCTCCAAAAGCTTAAGCGTACAGGATCAGAATTGCATTTGGGTTTGGGTTTTTGTTCTCATTTGAGTTAAAACACATAATGTTGTGTGTTTCAAAATTAAAAGATGTCCATGATTGTTCATCCTCTTATGTGCTGGCCTGGAACCGAAGCAGGAGGAGTCATCAGTATGAACACCTGACTGTGGGAGAATTTGTTCTTTGGTTTAATAAGCGTTCCTCAGAAAAATGTAGTAGTTTCTGTTGGGGCTTACCATTTTTACTACATTTGATGTTGAAATGAGGCTGATATCAAAAAGGATTGATCCTCATATCAGGCAGTTATGGCCCCAGGAGAAATCATGAATGATGCTTGGAGAGCTGGCTGGTCACATTATGATAACATCTTTCATATTTCTAATGAGTGAAACCACATAGAATCATAGAATGGTTTGGGTTGGAAGGGACCTTAAAAATCATTGAGTTCCAACCCCCCTGCCATGGGCAGGGACACCCTCCACTAGACCAGGTTGCTCAAAGCCTCATCCAGCCTGGCCTTGAACACCTCCAGGGATGGGGCATCCACAGCTTCTCTGGGCAACCTGGGCCAGGTCTCACCACCCTCATGAAAAATTAGGCAAAAAATTAGTACTTCCCTGAAATGGATTTTCTGTATTATTTGGGTATTCAGAGACTGGGTAGAAAGATATCCCACACAGCTGTGTAATAGAGCGGGAGTGACCTCGGCCCCTGTAGGCTTCTTGCAGCTTACGCTCATCACCTCCTGCTCGCCCTGGTTCACAGGACTTGTGCTCACTTCTCATAGGCTGGCAACAGCAGCTAGCAAGGCTGGACACATTTAGCTTTTGGGAACACTCCTCTTCCTCTTGCTGTGGCTGTGAAAAAAGAGCTAAAATATGTACACATGAGGCAGGCTTTGTATTTCACTGTGGCTGGCACTATGGAGCAAATTATTTTTGAGTCATATTTGTTCAGTTCCCTGATGCGTTAAGTAGACACTTTGGTTCATGTTGATTCTTGCTTTCCTGAATTGAATCAACCCATGGGCCAGTTCTTCTCTGTGCTACTTTAATTTTATGGTAGTAAATGTATTTGCTAATTTACCAGTTACAGTAGCTTTAAAAGAGAGCAGTATTATGGAAATTCTGTTCTTGACCTGTAGCTTATAATATTTTGCCTGAAGAGCTAAAATATATGTAGCACTAAAAAGAGACTGTTTGTATGCCTAATAAACCAAAGGGAAAAATAAGATGGAAAAATTTAAACATCTACTGAAGCATATGAAATATATATAATTTCATATTTTTGGCTAAATTATACCATAGGGATACTGACAAATCCATTGCTAGAGGGTAAAAGTTGGGGTTTTGGTAATATGACCAAAGAGAAAAATGTGATGGGTTGTAATCTATGCCTTATCCAGCTTCAGGAAGGTGGGGTGTTTGGTTTTGTTGTTGTTTTGGGGGTTTGTTTATTTATTTATTTACTTGTTTATTCTTTATTTATTTATTGTATTGTCCTTAGAGTGCTGTCATATTCACTTCTTTGTGTGTATTTTCACAGAGATATCTGACAAGGTTGATATTTGCATTGGGCAGCTTTGAAACTCTCAGCATAAAACCACTTATTAATGAAACAAATGTGCCTGGTGTTATACTCTCTGTTGTTATCCACATAGAGGTTTTGGGTCTGAATGAACTCATCTTCCTAGCTGGGGGGTACTCTCTAAGCAGGCATTTGCCTGGGAAAATATTCAGAGGAGCTTTCAGACCATCTGCTTCTCTGATTAAACCAACATGGGAGATTCATACCGTGGGCCAGGTAGCAGGGGCACAGTCTACATATTGCGATGTATACGGCTCCTCTGAGCCCACAGGACAAGGAACAGAGTTGCTGTGCATGCAGCTGAGTAGAAAATTACATTCAACAGGACTACAGAGAATCACAGAATCACAGAATGGTTTGGGTTGGAAGGGATCTTAAAGATCATCGAGTTCCAACCCCCCTGCCATGGGCAGGGACACCCTCCCCTAGATCAGGTTGCTCAAAGCCTCATCCAGCCTGGCCTTGAACACCTCCAGGGATGGTCAGGGTATCTCAGTCCCAGCCGCTGCCCAGGGATGCAGACTGTCTGGCTGTACCTCTCCGCGCTTCTCCATAGAAGCATAAATGTCAGATGCTGGCTTGGCAGGTGGCTCATGGTGCCAGTGTCAGCCATGCATCATGGTGATGTCCTGTGAGGGCCACTGTAGAAATTATCAGGTGTAAATTAGGTTATTCTTTCAGTTTGTCTCAGCACTGTTTCAACATCACGGGGGCATGCCCTAGTACCACTGCAGTTTTGTATCTGGAAAGTGGGCAGTCTTTTCCTTGGTGGGGGAAAAAAAATCCAGGCTTTTGTGTGACACTGAGTTTCTCTTGTAAAGGCTAGGTCTAACACACACATCAGCCTTGAATCCATGACCATATATATCCCAAGTGCACTTGTGTTGGTGCTACGATGATAAAATATAAAAGCAGCACATGACAGCTTCCTATAAAAGGTTATCACTGCAATTCAGAAGAACTGTAAGTGTTCAGAGATTTAGAAATCCATTTCTAAGGTCTATAAGTCTTTCTGCCTTGAGCCTATCTTTTCCATTTTATCTCTTAATTGTAGTTCAGGTTTAGTGCTAAGATGCTAACAGTACATGAAGGGACCAGTAAAATCTCTCACAGTACTGACCATTTATTGTTTTTAAGCTGTATAAGACTGCCTGTATTGCTCTTTGTTTCTACTTTGCAGAAATGAGGAAGAACTCTTTCTCCTTAGGGTAGCATAAATATAGGTCATATGAGCTTTAGTGCCAGCAGTTTCCTGGCCATTGCAAGGGCCCATGCCATAGGTGAGAGTCTCAATTTCTCCTGCCATTGCATATGATCATTTTTGTAGGTTTTTTGGTTCCTTGTAATGAAAGGTCTTAAGTCAAATACAGTGTGATGTTTAGTGCGTAGTGGTACATAGGATAGAGGGGACATCCTTGTTCACCCTTCTGGCCACAATGACAGCAGCACACTTGCCTGAGATTGTGCAGGGCTGGACTCAGTGACCCATGTTGTCGCTGCCATATAATTTCAGGAACTGAAATGTAATTTAGTACAGTGACTCCCATGCTGGGATGTGTGAACCATTTGCACCTGCAAGGCAAGGAAAATGCTCAGCGATATGGAGAGCTGTGACTGTGGGCATGGTCCTTTGCTTCTGGGAGTCTGTGGCCACTTGACAGGAAACCTTGGATAAATACAAAAGCTGCATGTGATTCTTTAGGCCAGATCCTGAGATCTCATAAATTGCCAACGTCCTCAAGATATGACCCTTTATCATCTGTATAAATGAAGTGTAAATATATGGAAGATATAGCCATAGTTGGCCTAAATCTACTTACATGTTAAATAACCTGGTAATTGCCTAGTGTTCATGCATCGCACGCCTTCAGAAATCAAACAATCAGCAGCCAGGAGACTGAGTTAAAGCTTGAAAACACCATTGCATGTGTTCTTCCTGTACAGCCATTCTGTGTAGCAGTATAAATAATTGCTTACTATCAGTTAATACCTAATTTAATGCAAAAGGGAACTTCTTATGCACCCGGGCACAGAACAATGTTCATTGTGACCCTGTGATTTCAGTGGTGGGAGTAAAGGCATGACTTCATCTTATTTAGATAACAAAAGGTGATGTAGCTCAGGGGAGGCTGCACCCTCTCAGCACCAGAGCACGGGATCTGCAGTAAGGAATTGGTTTCATGTATGACATTTCAAGGAGATCTAGAGATTATCTGAAAGTATCTGACTTTGAGAGAGATCTCTTCAAGTGGCTTCTTCCTTTTCTTCCAAATATGTCCAGACTTTGGTAAATTCCCAGACTAGGGTCTTCATTGTGTCACTGTGGATCCGTGTCAGGAATGTGTTTCTTATGTCTGCTTTCATATATTGCCAATTTTTTTTCTCTCTTCATAATTTGAACAAGACAGAACATTATGCAAAAGCTTACTTAGAAAAATAAAACATCTTGAACTAGTACAGCTGCTTTGCTATAAATAAATACACTGGGATTTTAACCTAGCTTTTTCATTAGTTTAGATGTGGAATAACCTCACTAGATACAAGTCCAGTGCATAATAACCCCAAAGAACTTCTGTTTTATGTGTGTCAGTTCTTGTGAGCAGAACAATACAGGAACAGTTTGTTATAAACTGTTAACTTATAAATTACAACTTCAGGCACACAGAAGATAGGCACTCCGTTGTATATAAGCAGAAAAAACACTGAGAAGACTAAGAGATGGACCTGCAGCAATGTTTTACATCTGAATATCCCAGATATCTGAGAGACTGTGTTCTACTTAGATCTAAAATCATGAAGGACTGTGTGATATGAAACAATAACTACGTTTCACGTTTCGGTCACTTTTCAATAATAAATGTTTTTGACACATGAGTTTTTTCTTCTCTATCCAGAACATATGAAGTAATTTTGCATAAATAATAATCAGGCATAACTGAGACGTCTGGCATTTTGAAGTTGATTCTGATTCCTGCCAAAGCAGGAAGTCATGAGCAAAACAATTAATAAATGCCATTCCTAGCTTTCTAGCAAAATAAAAGGAAAAAGAAAAAAAGAAAATTAAGACAAACTGTTTAAGCTTTTAAATGCATATATCCATGTGGCAAAATGTAGCATAAAGATCATATCTGTTATGTCTGCAGTGTTTTAACTAGATGAAGAGCATCAACTTTTCATTAGAAAAATAAGCACAGATTGCACAAAAAAAAGTTGAAAATAGATGGCTTCATCTGGTGAGTTTATTGCTTCCTGACTTAAAGACTGATGATTAGAGACAATGAATGTTGGAGATTTTCTGGGACACCCTGAGACTGGGTCACAGGTTGAACCTTGTCCAGCTCTGGTAGCTGACCCACTCCTGTCTGGTGCACCAGGTGAAATTTAAAGGTTCCAACATTTTGGGACTGAGGGACTTGGAGGTATGATAAGATTGAGATCTAGAGCAGCATTGTTGAACTTTATTGCACATACAGTCAGAACTATTCCTCAAAACTCAACAGAGCAGACGTTGCCCATGGGATTATGACCTTTACCCTGATGTTCAGGTTTTCTGTTTGCATCAGGGATAAGCTAAAGTAAATATAATTACTTCACGTTGCCTGAGGCTCAAATGGTCTAAAAATATTGAGGCTCACTGCAGCATCTCAGTAGTGAGTTTATTTGAACAGAATCAGCATTATTTTTATAAAACACAAAAATATTTTATGTACTTTTGAGTAACGGAGTTTGTTATTAAAAAGCCATCCTCAGCTCTCCTCCAAACTATGTAGCCTCATGCATGGAGAAACAATTAACAGCAACTAAAACCTTGAAACAGATTATTTCCAGCTTTTAAAACACTCTTTGAAAAGCTCTGAGGAATGAAAAAAAAATCCAGTTATTAGCCAAGCATGGAGCAAAAATTTTAGTTTGAGTATCAGTGACACACAGTGTCAGTAGTCCCTGAGCTCTCACGATCAGATATCTGGTACAGCAAAGACATCTCCACTCATTACTACATAACACTTCAAGTGTTTGCCTTCAAGACCTGACCAAGCCCTTAAGAAAGTACAAGACCTTGAAGGCTCTCAGCACCTTTACCCCTTGGACTCCAGGTCCAATTCCTAGAAAAGTCAGCCTTTGGTTAGTGGGAGGCTGACAGGGTGATACTTGCTTGTCCAACTTTATTATTCCTTCTCCAGAATATGTCCAATCTCCTTGTTATTTTTATTTCATTGCTTGTTCCTTCTGCAGCCTCAAGACGTGACATTCAGAGAGCACTTTTTTTTTTTATATCCTTGCTTCCAGTCTCGGTGGCTGCCTTCCCT
The DNA here is from genome assembly GCA_011057875.1 of Pterocles orientalis. Lineage (NCBI taxonomy): Eukaryota > Metazoa > Chordata > Aves > Pterocliformes > Pteroclidae > Pterocles > Pterocles orientalis. Next base: position 12,048 of record WKFP01013234.1, on the reverse strand, counting down.
ACCTGCTGGGGAGGGCCTGGTGCAGCCTTTCAGAGCATAGCGTGTTTCAGTAGTGTGTTTTCCTTTGTTTTTTTTCTTACTCATTCAGACTGGTGCAGATGGATGAAGAAAAAGTCCTGTAAGAAAGGAAAAAGAGTACTGTGATGGAGCATAAGGAATCAGATTAATATGGTAGTCAGTGTAGGAGATTTCTTAGGCAAATTCCTTATGCTACAAATGACCTTTGGGTTCACATACGTATTTTCACAGAATCATAGAATCATAGATTGACCTGGGTTGAAAAGGACCTTAAAGATAGTCTGGTTTCAACCCCCTTGCTGTGGTTGCCAACCAATAGAGCAGCCTGCCCAGGGCCCCATCCAGCCTGGCCTTGAACACCTCCAGGGATGGGGCATCCACAGCTTCTTTGGGCAACCTGTGCCAGTGCCTCACCACCCTCTGAGTGAAAAATTTCTGCCTAATATCCAAGCTAATTCTCCCCTCTCTTAGTTTAAAACCATTCCCCCTTATCCTGTCACTATCAACCCCTGTAAATAGTCCCTCTCCCTCCTGTCTATAGGCTCCCTTCAAGTTCTGGAAGGCCACAATGAGGTCTCCCTGGAGCCTTCTCTTCTCCAATCTGAAAAAGCCCAGGTCCCTCAACCTTTCTTCATAGGAGAGGTGCTCCAGCCCTCTGATCATCTTTGTGGCCCTCCTCTGAACCCTTTCCAAGAGCTCCACGTCCTTCCTGTGCTGGGGGCCCCAGGCCTGGACACAGTACTCCAGATGGGGCCTCACAAGAGCAGAGTAGAGGGGCACAATCACCTCCCTCTCCCTGCTGGCCACCCCTTTTTTAATGCAGCCTCAGTACATAGTTGGCCTTCCAGTCTGCAAGTGCACACTTCTGGCTCCTGTCCAGCTTCTCATCCACCAGGACCCCCAAGTCCTTCTCCCCAGGGCTGCTCTCAAGGAGTTCTTTTCCCAGTCTATACAAGATTGCTCTGGTCCAAGTGCAACACCTTGCACTTGGCCTTGTTGAACCTCACTAAATTCTCCAGCCTGTCCAGGTCCGTCTGGATGGCACCCCTTCCCTCTGTTGTATCAACTGCAGCACTCAGCTTGGTGTCATCTGCAAATTTGCTGAGGGTGCATTCAATTCCCCCATCTACGTTGTTAAAGCTGTCGAAGTGCACCGGTCCCAAGACAGACCCTTGAGGGACACCAGTGGTGTCTGGCCTCCATCCAGACATAAAGCTGTCGACCACAACCCTTTGGCTGCGACCAGCCAACCAGTTCTTTATCCATTGAACAGTCCATCGTGCAAATCCATACCTCCCCAATTTAGAGAGAAGGATGTGGTGAGGGATTTTGGGAGGCCAAATGCTGTTTTCATTAGCTGAAAGTGATGGAGGATTCAGATGCATAGCATTTTTCAGTGAAGCAACAGGTAAATGAAATTGATTGCCCAAGTTTTATTACATTGAGATTAGAGGAACAATTTTGACTTGACCTCTCTGTACCTGAGTTTTCCAATCAAAAAGGGAAAGAAATCTTTCTCTGTCATGCACGAGTGATTTAAGGCTGAATGTGCTCATTTGTGTGAAATGAGGCTCAGCTGCACCATTTTTGAAGCATCATGGAAAGACCTGTGCGTACGGACAATAAATGCATTCCTAAGCTGCTCGTCAGGGATGGCATTTTTATTTCCCTGTTCCAACCCTCCAATAACTTTGTAAATATGAAAAGAGAGTTGTGGTCTACTTGTGTGGTATTGTTAAGCATTTTGTTCGTGTTGCGTTTCAAGCAACATTGAACATAAACATTTTTTACATATTTTTGCCAGTAATTTTTCCTTGTGGTAAATTCTTAGACTCTGACATATTTTGAGCTTGCCTTTAGCAATCTGTACACAAGTTTCTTATTAGGATCTCCCTTGTTACATCATTTATTGTAACACTGTTTTGCCAAATGTTTGAATTGGGAAAGGCATGCCATTTTGATGTTATTCGGGGATTCTCACAGGAAAGTAAGGTAAGATATAGATGATAGTCTGTTTTGAGCCCATAAGCACAGACGTTTCTGATTAGGGTTTTCAGCAGCTTATAAAACCAAATGGGATTTGATAGAAGCTAGCTATAAAGGAAGTTTTGCAAAACTTCTTAGAAAGATTTGAATCCTTAATTTGTATGTAGTCCCAGCTGAAGTTTCATTGTGTAGGGAAATTAACATGGGGAGCTGTTGCATAACCAGCAAACTCCAGTTCTGATTTCAGAGAAACATAATAAAGTGAAAATAAATTACATGGTAGTAATTGTTTTGGACTGCAGGGCTATTGCAACTTCCAGGGAGAAAAACAAAAGCTCTGATTCACCATGGTATTACTCCATTTGTATACTGATTTATCTGTATTGCATTCAAGGAGAAGCACTGGCAAAATATTAGAATAAGGGCAAAGATGACTCAGGTCCCCACAATGGTGGTTTATTTCTTATTATAACAAAGCCCATACAAGGAACTGATAAAAAAAGGAGTGCACCTCATTCACTTAACATTTTCCAGTGATAAAGTCATCATCCATCTGAACATATTTTCTTTTTAATATATGGTGGATTGTTCAATTGCACCCATCAGCACAGTATCCGCATAACAGTGTCCCACAGTGAGTCAGAAATATATTACTCCATTATGGACTGAGGCAGGAAAGACTTGTTCAAATTCAGGCAGGAGAGTAAGACACAGATGGGAATGGGAACCACATCTACTATTTCCCAATTTAGAGCCTTGACACAGGGTTTGCCTAGTTTCTTATGGGACCAGTGGACCACTGCTTCTCCCTGTTCATCTGCGCACATCGCATTCATTTTAATGTGTATGTCTTCCATGAGCCATATGGTAGTTCTTTGCAGTGCCCACCTTAATTTCAGGGTTGCTTACTCCATGCCTATGCTATAAGGAACAGTCAGAACAGATGAATAAAGATGAGAGGTATTGAAAAGTCTTCTCGGTTTGCTTGCTTTGTGCACTGGACAAGGTTTTGTCTGCCATTTTCCCTCGTGTCCTGCTAGCCAGACTCAGTGACTGCTCAAGGACTGGGAGCAGAGTGGGATCCCTCACTCTGGAAGCTGTAGTGTTTGATGCTGCGTTTTGCAAGCGTCTAAAACTATTATTCTGTTAATCATGTCACTATTCATTGAACATTTAGCGCAGACAAGTTTTTATTACTGTTTCTGTGTTCCAGCTTCCACATGCTTTGTTTCCCTTTCAAGCAGGAGATATTCAGCCCCATCCAGCTCTGCATGCCAACTATATCCTTTCCAATGCCAGGTACTAGGCACATACAGGTGTTACCCACCCAAAAAACCTAATCCAGCTCTCCTAGCCTGAGGCAGATCTCTCAGCTGGTCCTATTTTCATCCTTCCCTGCAGGTTTCCAGAGAAGTTTACTAAGGAAAGTATCCCAGAAGAGCAGCAGGGACACCCAGCAATGTGCTTAATCAGCTTTGGGAAATTGTACCCAGAACAACTCCTGATGAGATCCTCAAAAGGAGAATAGAGGAAAGGCAGTGTGAAATGTCAGATGAGGAAAGAAATACATAAATTGATCACTGGGAGAAATGACTCTCTCTCGTGGCTCATCTTTCCAACTAAAGAAGTTGTCCTGTCTTTGTGACTTCTCTTTATGGACATTCCGATATTGGTGTTGAAGATTAAACCAGTGCTGGTTTTGGAAAGGCTCAGTTTTTCAATCTGCTCACCCAACACTAATATTTATTTGCTCTTCTGAGAGAGAATATTGAAAAGAGATCTCTATTTTTTGGACCTGTGTACAGATGATGTCCTCGAAACTTTGCTATATTGTCAGATTCCAGAACACTGCTTTGTCTGTTTCTGTCCAGAGGAGCACTCTGCAGTTAGAGGCTGTCACCATACTAGAAATACATTGGCGTTTTACCGTTATTCCCATGAAGATGAAGACAGCAATATAAATAAAGAAAAATTAAATGTTGTTATTCTTACAGCTCCCAAGAGCTTTGTGTCTAATTTGGTCCAGCCATTGTCAAAACCTGTATGTTATGTAACACTAACTGCTTTATCAAACTAAAAAAAAAAAAATTCTAGGAGAACGTTAAGGGACCATGGAGGCTGGCCCCAGGGGAATCCAGTGGAAGGTCTGCCCTTGTGCCGGGGAGGTGGGGAACCCCCGGCAACTTCTCAACAATGAAATTGCTGTTCTTTCTCTTCACAGCAAAGTTAACGAGAGAATTGGTTTCACTGATGAGCTGTTGTGTCTAGGGAGCTGCTAGTTTGGCGTAAAGTTTGTGCTGATTTGCTGCTTCATTTGATTCAAACCAAAATCATATTTCTGGAAAAATAACTTTGCAAATTGGAAATTTGTTTTGTATCCATATTTATTCTGTATTTTTTGAAAATTTAGACTTTTTAGGTCCCTACATAGCATTAAAATTATGCGATAATATAGGTAGCCACATATGAAAACATAACTAACTAAATAATAAATTGCTAGAGTGCACAATAAAAGCCAGTGCCACAAATTCAGAAACAGGATACCCATGAAAAATCTGGGAATCAAAAATAATGATAGTCTTGTGGATTTCTGAGTCTCTTTTCCGGGCCCATACATTTCCAGACTTTCAGTAACATTGTAAGGAGAAGGAAATTTCTATCTAATTAAGGAAAGGGGAAAAAATAAGTTTTCTGAGGATTTAGGAAAAATGACAAATGTGATGTTGTGATAATGGCATGGGTGTTAGCAACATCAAGAGCAAGAACAAATTTCTGCAAGCATTGCAAACACTGCTGTTCTGACAAAAGCAATGTGATGTATCTTGAGGAACAGCCCCCTTTACTACACTCATATGCAGCACTGACATTTCTAAAATTTCCTAATTTGCATTGTGCCCACTGTTTTTATACACTGCTTGCTTTGTATCCTATTGTTTTTTTCGACTGTGCAAAGTAAAATTATCTACGTGCAAAGTAAAATTTAACTATCTGCTATAAATAAATGCTGTATAATGTTATTTATGCATATAAGTAAAAATCACATTAGCACTTTACAAACTGGCAGGCATGATAAAATATGACAAGCAAATAATGATTGTGTATTGTGTATTCCTCAGGTACCAGTGATCAGATGGAGAAATGGAACCACTACTGAAGATGTCTTACACCCAAGCTAGGCTTTGACGTCTATATTTTACAATGCTAATGCTTAAAATGGACATTCCTAATGTTTGATGCATGAGGAAATAAAGCATGTGCCTGGCCCCAGCTCTACAGGAACTTTAATCAGTACAAATCTGGTGCCTGTGTGTGGATGAGCTATCTCCTTTCGGTATGGTCTCTTCTTCTAGGTAGATCCTTGTCCTAGAGCAACATATATTATCCAGAAAGAAAATAACATTCAGAAAAAGGTCCTGTACCCATGGTGTAGTTTCTCAAGGTTTTCCATTGTCTTCTCCAACCTTGTCACTAAAGAGTAAACTGACAAGTATAATCATTCTGGAAGATCGACTATGGTGTAATTTGTTATGAAACAATTTAGCATTACAAGCATTATTGCAGAACAGAAAGGTCTAGAAATGGACATTCACATAAAGAAGCTACTCTGGAATAGTTGTTGTAGAGCAGTTTATTTCATGATAGTGGCTATGGCATCTAGCATCCATGGTTAGAAGAGACTCACCCTATGGGCAATCCTTACCTGAACTTTCTTAGTGACTCATGCAGCAGCCAGACAGTCCTTGACAGGGTACCTCACTCTGCTGATCCCTTACGAAATTGTTTATTGGAATAGCCCACAACTTGCTGCGTCTTATTTTTTGTGGTAGCTTTTGGGAAGAGGAACCTAAGTCTCATTTGGATGCCCTTATTTGGCTTTCTATGGAAGTCTGCAAACAATGCTGTATTGTATTTGTGTGTCTGCAGTTCAAGCCTGCACTTTCTCTTGAATGCAGCTCAGGAAGTCTTATATTGTATAACTAGTAATAAATCATTTCCTAGACAAAATTATAAGTCAAGCACTGTTAGGTGGATCCCAGAATTCTATAGTTTTTTATTTATCTAGAAAGATAAACACAAAATATATTGTTGTATGTTGCAAAACTTTCTATAAACCTGTTAATGCAACAATCTACTTACATTTCCCATAAACCAAAAATAAACTCCTTCAGGGATGAACTTGGCTCATATACCTAAATAAGAATCTTCCTGGAAGCAGCCTAATCCTTTCACAATCCAGCCTCATGGGGAAAGCTCCGCTGAAGTCAAAGGGAAAGACTCAGCCTGTTGGCATCAGTTGGAGGTGTGTGGATTCATCTCAGGAATATGAGATGAATTCTAATTCTAACCAGTCACATAAGATTATCAAACTACTGTTGTTTAAAGAAATGTGGTTGTTTTCAGCTGTAGCACAAAAAGTGAAATTTAGTTTAATAAATACAATTTGTATTTTATATCTGAAGGTTTGCTTCATTGCTTGGACATTTTAGTGTTGGACTTGATGCTAGAGACCATCAGAGTGTGGACAATGAAAGGAATAAAATCCTTCCACTTCTTTTGAAAATGTATCCTACTTTGAAGTGCTTTTGATATCTATTCCAAAAAAACATTACTTGTGAAATTCATTCCTTGGAAACGACAGCACAGTTGAGCATTTCTTTGCTGAAGTGTTAATATTCTTTAGCAACTAGGCAACTGGCATATCTTGGATCTCTGCAAGTAGGAATTTGTTTACTTTTTTAGCAAGTAATATAGTCATTAACAACAATCTTGGTTATGCAATCAGCAGGGACTTGTGTCTTCTGCTATCTTATTAATGTGCATTATTATTCACAGCCTCTTGCAGATCTAAAATACTACTGGCTTCTGAAAACTTAAAAACTATGGGGGAAATATTAATGCACAAACTGAGAAACAAACACTGAGGTCTGAGGACCTAAAATTGTGCATTGTTGTGTATTTTGCATCAGTGTCATCTTAAACAGTGGATGTGTAACACTAATGTTGAAATTCAGCAACATTTCACAAGTATTCTGAATTTACTTTTTAGAAATCTTCATGGTAAATCCAAGTGCAAGTGGGAAGGAGACTTCTATTCTAAAACCAAAGGACAAGTTGCACATCTAGTTAACACAACCAGTAAGAAAATACAGTTCATTAGGACGGTATGGATGCAATTAAGATTATTAAGATTGAATTAGTTTAACAGCTAGTTTAAAATAATAGATACTTCATACTAGATGGTTTAAAATTTGATGATAAAAATCTGTATCTGAACAGATGACTGGCAAAACATATGTTTTGCAATTCAAGACCTCTCAATAGAAGGAGAAAACTAACTTTTATTTGTTGCTTTCATAGGTGAGTGGTTTGTCTATTAAAGTAAAAAAAATGAGGATGAGGAGAAAGGTAAAAAAAAATATCGGCAGCTTTGTTTCTGTCCTGATTATGCTGTGTGAGTTAACTTTCTTCATAATAGCTAGTGAGAGGCTATATTTTGGAGTTGTGCTGAGGACAAGCTGATCACATACTGATGTTTAGAGTTGCTGTCAGGACAGTCAAGGGCTTTTCAGCTTCTTGTGTTGTGCCAGTGTCTGCAGGGGCAGGAGAAGCTGGGAGGGAGCACAGCCCCAATTCCTAGCCTAGGATTCGACCTCAGGTACAAGACTGAGACCCAAATTGGCCAATAGTCTATTCCACATCATGCATGTCATGTCCAGTATATAGATGAGGACTCTCTGCAAATGCTCTCTCTTGCTCTGGGTCATCTCACTCTGGGTCATCCCTCTCTCCAGGTCATCTTGCTCCCTCAGTCAGCTCTCGCTCTCAGACATTCAGACTCTTATCTCTATTCTGGGATTGTGGATCTCTATTCTGGGATTGTGGTTTTGGGACTCTCCTTGCTCTGAGATTGATAACTGGGAACAGGCTGAGCCTTGGTCATCAGGTGAGAAAAGATACTTCTTCAGGACTATCCGTTTTTCCTAGATGCTTTTACTTTTCTCTAAAGGTAGCTCTAGCTTAGGGTTTCAGCTACATCCTGACATAAAGCTCAAAGTCTGTAAATTGTAAAATTACTTGGATTCTTTAAAGCTTTAGCTAAAGCAGTCAATTTACATGGCTTGTTATTCTGTTTTTCAAGTGCTTTCCAGAATTCCTCTTAAGAAAGATCTTACTAGATTTTGGGTTATTCTTTTATAATCCAGGTATGAGCAAGTTATTGATGACCCTAAATCCGACATTATAATTGGAAGTATCACCAAACAAAAAACCTTTCTCTTACCCCGGGTAGGTATATTTGATATTTAGAAAATGTAGCTGACTACAGAAAGTGAAAGAATTTGTCATTATATAGTTTCAGAAATCTTTAGATATCATTGGGAGCCATTTTCAATTTACTAGGAGACTGAAGTTATGTTCTCCACACACAATTAGTAACCATTGTGACAGTGATAGTGGATTTTCTGTCTCTTTCTTTTCCCATCTGTCTGTTTCCCCTACCCCCATAATGAACCAGCTGGTCATTAAGATTTGCAACCAGGTAGAGAAGGAGTAAATTACTGCCCTCTGCTATGGGAAAATAAAATATACTCGAAAGTTGGTTAATCAGCATGCATGGCTGTCAATCAGTGTGTCCCAAACTCAGAAGCAGACAACTCATGTACTTCCACCTAACCTGAAAAGGCGCTAGGGATGCTGAGTGGGAACTTGGAATACAATTTACTTTTTCAGAGAAGAAAGGGCATGTGAGATACTTGTCTACAAGAAGTATCCCTCTATTGCTCACTATGTTTCTCTTTTGCTAGTGAAAATGAGGGATGAGAAACAGAATAGCCAGAAATAACAGAACTGTTTGTTCTTATGTACTTGAAGTTGTGATGGAGAGTGTACAGTAGCATATAATGTCATACACCTGAGAACCAGGAATCAGAGGTGGAAACATATTACATACTAAAAGGTGATGTACCACATCGAAGTAGAAAAGTGGGGTGAGAAATTTTATTTAAGAAGTCTCTGTTCTGTTTATTTTTACCATTTTGAAGGGAATCAGAACATAGAATTAAATTGCTGTGGCAGCAAAACATAAATAAAAGCAGATAACATTGTGCCACAGGCACAATCAAAAGTTCAGCCTCAGTCATGTATTTTAGTTTTATAGCAAGACAGGTTAGGAGATCTCAAACCTCATATTTGACTAGTTAACCCTTTTTCATCAAAATAACCTCATCACTGAGACCCATGACATCTTATTTGCCCAGCTTCAGATATGGGCCAGATTTTATATTCCTGGAGAGAATAAGAGTATATATAGTTATTCAACAATAATGATATGCACAATCATATGTGTAGTTCCTATTCTCAATAGTACTCAGGTTAGCTAAAATATTTCATCTGGCTGGATGCCAGATGCTACGCTGGAGCCATAGGCATTGATGGGAAACTCTCAGGAGTTACTATGCTCTTCAGGGTGCCACGAGATCTCTGGCATGGATGATGTCCTGAAGATACATGTACACTATGCTCTGTTGTACTTTGCCATCTTTTTTCTAGAACAAAAGCTTTCAAGTTTCTCAAGGTCAGTCACTTTTTCTTTTAAGTCCCTCTCTGCTGAAGTGACTGCAGACTTGGAAGGTGGAGGAATCTTCACAGGTTCCTCTCTGAAGAGTTCTTGTCATAACTAGAATACAGATTTGGGAAAGAAACTAGAAGAGACTGTTTGAACTAAAATCCTAGCATCTGTGACTTTAACTTTTCTAGAGATTATATTTATAGGTGCTGGCCTCAGCCTGGCTAACCATTACTTTTGCCTTGTCCTAGACTTGAATCTCCTCTTCTACCAGTGGAAAATACTGTATTCCTTTGCCTCTAGGGCCTCAACTTAGAGGAAGACTAAAATTTCAGTATTTTTTTCCACAAGTCATAATATCACAAAACACATTCTTCTATCAATTCTGCATGTTAGTGCTTATAAGGAGGAAAGTATCCATGGCAATCAAAATAAAAGTACAAGGTAAATGGGATTTCATTGACAACTAATTTCCATAGTGATCATGCCCTGTCAAGATCTATAGAGGTGAATATCAGAGACTCCGTTGTTTTGTTCACTGTGTTTTTTGATAAATGAAGCCCAGATGGAATGAAGGAATAGAGACTTGAAAACTTAAATATGAATAATTAATTATTATAAATATATATTCTGAATAATAAATCCCTTAGTGGAATGACCAATAGGTATGAAAAACTGTCTTCCAAATGTTAATCTGTCAAACCTCTTCTGTCACTGCAAGTGTGGAATGTTGGGTCGTATGTTTTCTTTTTGTCTTTGTCCACTGTGAATCATAGATATTAAAGATGAACAAAAACAACTGCAATAATCTGCTTCATCTCAAGTCACATCAGGATTGCTTCTTGTAATGTTTTATTTCATATTTTTTCCAGTGTGCTTATACCTGTCCCTGGAGATGGGTTTTCTATTATTTCCCTTTAAAGACCATTCCATAATTCAATAGGCCTTACCATTACTAAGACATTTTTTGCTCACATTCAGCCTGAACTATTCTGTGTGTATCCTACTGCCTTTTGACATATCTCCCTCTTTGATATTTATGCACTTCAACTGTTTAGAGATAGTCGTCATGTCTTCTCGGTTTTACTTGAACACGCATATGAATGCTACATATATTGAGTGCAAAAAGTGTATCCTAAAAGAAGAGCTTTTAAAGTGAAGAGGAATCATCTTAGCTCAGCTAGAGCCAAGAGACCTCTGGTACTTGTAGTGTGGGATAATTTAGCTCTTTACAGTAATTAATATTATTAGTGCTTTTAGCCAATGCAGCTATATTAATAAGGTGTGGTGTATACATAAACAATATTTAATCTAGTTTTTCTTGCATAGCACTTTTTCATGGAAGGAATAGCTTTGCTTGAGGGATTTGCTCTGAAGATTTATACACTTACAAACGTTTTAGACTTAATCCTTGGTGTGTTTGCTGTAATTGTTCTTTATGATAAATCTTTCAGTATTTATGCAGTGTTCTTTTTCAAACATCTTTGTAAAATTTATTTAATATATTAAGTGTGAAAACATTTTTCTGTGTGAAAATTGTAAAATTATTAGGTTAGAGGTTTCCACTGACAGAAAAGGGAAGCCGAGGCACAGGGGAGAAAATAATCCTCATAGACACACATTGAGTCAACGACAAATTTGGGACAGGAGAATAAAATGCTTAGATTAGTATTCACATATATGGTCACATATGTGAGAAAGAAGTTAACAATCAAATTTGCATCTCTGATTTTCAAAACTACTGAAATCATTGGTCATCATTCTTTTTAACACAAACCATGGAAGGTTTGTATGTATTTATCTGAGGTCTTTGTGCAGTGAAAAATGCTCTTCCTGGCACACTTCCAGAATGCAAAATTTCTGAGTTGTAATCCCACCTTTACCTATGATGCTCATTTGTGTAATTTTTCTCTTTGGGACAGAGTAGTCACTGGACATCAGGTGCACCAGGTGACAGCCATGCTGTCTGACTAGGACAACGCTGAGCTGACATTCAAGCCAGAATCTGCCCATCACCTTCCTCTGGGTGGGACCTGCAGGCTCAGTGAGAAGGCACTCTCCAGCAACAGAGAAGAGCTTGTGCAAATTAGCACTTTACCCTTGCAAGCAGTATGGACACAACTAGTTTCAGTCACGTGGCAAAGAAATGTTGGGAAGGTAGCTGGGTTTGGCTGGCAAAGGCTACTGTCTAGATGTGATGGGTTGGCCCTTGGCTGGGGGCCAAACCACACACATCCGCTCACACAGTCCCTGCCCCCACCCAATGATAGGGGAGAGAATTAAAGAGGTAAATGGCAAAGAGGACTCGTGGGTTGAGATAAGGACAATTTAATTACTAAACTACAATAATATTAGAAATAATACTATATACAAAGATGCAATGTGATACACAGTGATAATGCCCCTCCCCACCTGATGACCACAGGCCTAGCCCACTCCCAGCCAATGGCCCCGAAGGAGGGAGAGACTAGGGGATACAC
>WKFP01013233.1:0-13648 GCA_011057875.1 Pterocles orientalis | reverse complement strand
TTTCAAAGCTTAGGGATGTTTGGATCTGTTATTGTAGTAGTTTTGTACTTCGTGCAGTCAATGGAGTCATTCTTTGGTGGCCTTCTACGACAGAGCCACAGCGCTGGTGGATAGAGGAAGGGCAACTGACATTATCTACCTGGACTTGTGCAAAGCTTTTGACACAGTCCCACATGACATCCTTGTCTCTAAGTTGCAGGGACATGGATTTGACAGAAGGACGACTCGCTGGATAAGGAACTGGCTAGATGGCCGCACTGAAAGAGTGGCGGTCAATGGCTCAATGTCCAAGTGGAGACCAGTGACAAGTGGTGTTCCACAGGGGTCAGTACTGGGACCAGTGTTGTTTAACATCTTTATTGGAGACATGGACAGTTGGATAGCGTGCACCCTCAGTAAGTTTGCTGATGACACCAAGCTGTGTGGTGTGGTGGACACGCTGGAGGGAAGGGATGCCATTCAGAGGGACCTTGACAGGCTGGAGAGGTGGGTCCATGCAAACCTCATGAAATTTAACAAGGCCAAGTGCAAGGTCCTGCACGTGGGTTGAGGCAATCCCAAGCACAAACACAGGCTGGGCAGAGAATGGATAGAGAGCAGCTCTGAGGAGAAGGACTTGGGGGTATTGGTGGATGAGAAGCTCAACACGAGCCGGCAGTGTGTGCTTGCAGTGCAGAAAGCCAACCGTGTGCTGGGCTGCATCAAGAGAAGCATTAGCAGCAGGTCAAGGGAGGTGATTCTCCCCCTCTACTCTGCTCTTGTGAGACCCCACCTGGAGTACTGTGTTCAGATGTGGGGCCCCCAACATAAAAAAGAGATGGACCCGTTGGAGAGAGTCCAGAGGAGAGCCACAAAATTAATCAGAGGGCTAGAGCACCTCCCCTATGAGGACAGGCTGAAAGAGTTGGGGTTGATCAGCCATGAGAAGAGAAGGCTCCGAGGAGACTTAATAGCAGCCTTCCAGTACTTGAAGGGGGCGTACAGGAGAGATGGGGAGGCACTCTTTATCAGGGAGTGTAGTGAGAGAACAAGGGGTAATGGGTATAAGCTAAAAGAGGGTAAATTTAGACCTGACATTAGTAAGAAATTTTTCACTATGAGGGTGGTGAGACACTGGAACAGGTTGCCCAGGGAAGTTGTGGATGCCCCATCCCTGGAGGTGTTCAAGGCCAGGCTGGATGAGGCTTTGAGCAACCTGGTCTAGTGGAAGGTGTCCCTGCCCATGGCAGGGGGGTTGGAACTTGATGATCTTTAAGGTCCCTTCCAACCCAAACCATCCTATGATTCTATGATTCTTGCAGAGTTACACAGGAGTTGGATCAGACTCTCAGAGTGTAATGTAAATGGACAGTACCATAAATTTCTTTATTATGAGAGCATGACCCATAGGATTTTGTAAGGAAAAAGTTCTTAGCATTGATACTTAGCTTGAAGTATAATCATATTTCCAGATGAAGAGTCCTGTTTATAACTTTTATTATCAAGGCAACCATAGCAGGGGCGGTTAGAACTAGATGATCTCTAAGGTCCCTTCCAACCCAAGTGATCCTATGATTCTATGATTCTAGAGGTTGTGGAGTCTCCTTCTCTGAAGACATTCAAAGTCCATCTGGATGCGTTCCTGTGTGATCTGATCTCGGTGTTCCTCCTCCGGCAGAGGGATTGGACTAGATGATCTTTCGAGGTCCCTTCAAATCTAACATCCTGTGATTCTGTGATTCTATAACTAGAAAATAGCATCAAAGAAATGGAAATATTTGGACCTGTTCTGCTTGATACACCAGCTGTGTATAAAATAAAAATGTGGAAAAAAATAGTTAATTTGCGTGGTTGTTAGATCAATTTATCCTTTATAATAAATACATCAATCATTTAACTTCAGTTATCAAGGGGTTGACTGTTTTTTAAGATCCTGTAACAATTCTCACTTCTTAGGGAAGTTTTTTCTAGTTGGAGGGAAAAAATATTAGTAGCCTATCCAAAAACCTTCCAGAATAAAATGTTTTCGGCTTTTCTGTAGCTAAGAAAACTGTCCAGACTAATTTCAATCGTGTTTTATTCAACAGAAACCAAACAGCACACAGGTCTCTGAAGATGAATTCTATTTGATCACAATTTAAATAGCAGTGAGATTGGATCCCAGTTATTAAACTCTCTCACCCAGGATTTCATAATGGAAAAAATATAATCATTTGCATGTATGTGTATAGTATAGGAATATTAACCAACTGCACATAACTAGGTAGCTAGTAATTACATAAACTGGGTCAGATTTTCAGCTGGAGTTTCCACAGATATACATGACAGCTGAAGATCTGTGTTCTTATTTTCCTATCTATTACGTCACCGATGGTTGGTCATCCTTTTTGTCTGTAGTCTAGTGTTTATACAGCAAACCATGCCAGCTACATGTATATGACACACAAGTTTCCTTCCAGGTGATTGTAGTCCAACATCTTGCAGTTTTGGGCATGCCACTAAGGAAGCATTACATAAAATTGGTGCTAGCAGTTTTGAAAAGAAAATTACCTCCAGAGAAGATATGTTGCTAACAGAAACTGAGGATATGTTGAAGGAAATATATAACTTTATGGGAGTAAGGGAACAAATTCCTCTCACATTGTCTGAAGAATTACCTCCTTGAACTGGTGAGATTCAGGGAAGACAACCATTACGTTCTCATTTTATTGAATGTTGATACTACCTGCAAAAAACACTGAAACATGCTGACATGCACTTATCAGGTTATAAATACATACAGTATCATATTAATACTCAACTCAAATATTCTGCATTTTCATTCTTTTGCAAACTACTGTAGTAATGTTCTGATTCTTCCTTTTACAGGCTCTTTGAATTTTGGAAACTTCAGAGAGAACAATTCTGCAAATGACCTACCTAGGGTTCATAAAACTGGTTCAGTCTCTAGGAGTGGTGTGCCAAGACAATGAAGTGCTACATTTAGACAGTGCACACATGCTGGTCAAAAGCTAGGCTATGCTGTGGTCATCATGCAATACTAAAAACAGATAAAAACTATTCATTGATCTTTGCGTGGATGAGGAGAAAAGATGTATAAGTTCTAGCACACAAAGCTACTGGGTAGAGAGAAATAGATGTAAGTTTACACCACCACAATTTTAGAAATGTCTCTTGTTCTTTGAAGAAGTCAGAAACTGAAGTATTCGGAGACTGTCAGTCTCTCACATGTTCAAAGACTGGGTACTACAAGGGTACTAAAATGCCGGAACACTGTCATGTCTTTTATGGAGCTCAGTTTTTATGGATCACTCAGCGAAATGGCACTTCACTCTTTAAGGTCATTCAGCCCTGTCTTTCTTTATGAGAAGACTGTTAAGAAGACTGACATTTGAAGTTGTGATTTTGTGACGAGAGAGTTATCATTTGGGAAGAGGACAAAACCCACTAGCGTATTTAACAAATGATATTGAGGGGACAATTATCAAATTTTAGTTGATCTTTCCACTGAATGAGTTTTAAATCCAAAGCTCAAAAGACAAAGAAACCCTTCTGAGTCAGGAAGTAGCAAGACCGGTGTGACACAATAAGGGAAGACAATTTACCTTAAGTTGAAGATCTCCACAGCTCCCATCCTCAGCAATGAACATGTCTGGGGTGGGTTGGGGCCAGGTAAGTGTCTGGGCGCTCTGAACAAAGTCACAGGCCACACAACTATAGGCACAGTGGACTGGATAGTGCACCCGCCACAAGAGGATGACAACTAGAAGTACTGTGGCAGAGGGCTGGTGCAGATGCTCCCTGACTGCACTTCCTTTGTAGTGGTCTGGGCATGGATTGTTGTTCAAGCTAGTGGACTTTCTCACCACAGCAAAAGCATTATCCTTCTCCCTACATATGTCCTCACTCTTGCAATGTGGGGTGGGGTTGAGTGGTGCCCACTTCTAAGGGCTTCTCCTCTGTGGGTGCTAAGTAGAGGAAAATGTGGCTGGGCTCCCTCAAGGGCTCTGATGCTCTCTCTTGCATGTCATCAGGCACTGCTCTGAAGTGACAGCCTGATCCAAAAGCTGTCCCAGGCAACGACTGGCTCCACCCTGGGCATCTCATAATTGAGGACCTCAATCAGTGCTAACATATAGTGGGCTACAAGGACTTACTCCCTTCTAGCCAGTTCCCACAGCCAGTTCAATGAAGGGGATGGTGCGGTTGTTAGCAGACTGCATGTTCCCTCCAGCAAGGGAGCCTCAGACATGACTGTGGAATTGATGTTTCCAAAACACTGCTCCAAAGCAGTGCACTGGGAGCTGGGAGCCCGGGCCAGGGGGCAGTGCCCTCTACCTGTACTGGAGACACCCAGCTAGGCTATCCTGGAGGGCCAGGAAATCACTGCTGATGGGCTAACATCTGTCGTGCAGGCCAGACATTACACAATACTGAAGATTAGACTAATCCAACTATACTGAAAATTAGACTAATCCAACTAAGAAAACTGCGTACCCTTTACCTGATCCTCACTAAATTGTTTGGGGAACTGCAGAGCAAGGGTGCAGAGGGTTAGGGAAGCCCACAGGGCTGTGGCCTGCTGCTGCATCTTGGCCCCATTTTGGGCAAAGCCCCTGGCATGCGAACTCCATGAGACACACCTGTGGGTGCAGCCCCTGGCATGGTTGTGGGGCCAGAACCCATGGTGCCTGGCTGTGAGGGCAGCCCTTGACACAGCCATGGGACAGAAAAATTCCTGTTTATTTGCATGGATGGATTATTCCAGCAAGGTTTCCATGTTTCAGCATTGTCCTCAGGAGATGAGATTTTTTTTGTTTGGATAGTATTACAGCATGTGTAATGGTTGTGAAATCACTTCTTTCTTACATTAAAAACCCCCAAATTCCCAAAAGCCATTGAAGTGTTGTTAGATTGATCCAAATCTGTGTTGCCACATTTCAGTCAATTTAAAAAAAAAAAAAAAGGGAAACATAGAGAATAGAGCCATCATTCATTTTTACATAATGAATATCCAACTGTTCATAGATAGTCAGAAGTTCAAGTGTGTGCTGGTTTTGGCTGGGATAGAGTTAATTTTCTTCTGCCCCACAACAAGGCACCATGAAAAGTGATATATTAGCAACAAAATGCTTGCTGCCTGTGAGGAATTACATCCCCAGCAAACTTCAGTGCCAGTGTTGGAAATAAACTTGTTTGTTTGCATAGAGGGATTATCCTAGCCTGCAACTTTCTTAATGTCTCTAGGCATACTAGCAACTTAGGATCCCACTCTCCCTGAAGGGAGGTATGCCATTCTCCCAGTACGGCAGGTTCCCATTAGGGAAAGTGACATCAATGGGGAGACAATGGTGACCCCCTAATCCTTTGTTAACACTGCCATGAGGCCTCAAACACAGAACAGTTTCAGGCCTGTGTGTTTCTATCACACTAGCTGTGTACATCTCTGCATTACTGTCTTAAGCATGCTGAAGAAGCTGAAGGAAAAAATGGCAATAATTTTTACTATAGCTCTTTACCTGCACCCTCAGACTTGCCACTTCAGTATCCTGTCTGCATTATGTTAAAAGCAAGCCATTGACTTGAACGTAAAAAACTTAGATTTATGTGTTCTGCAATTTCTTAAATTTCATACGCTGGACCACTTAAAAACTTGAAAGAATCAGATTATATATAGCAACTGCCGAAATAAGTGGGCAGTTCTCTGATTTATATCTAAAAATAAAGACTAAAGTTTCAGGGTTGTCAAACCACTCACTTGAAAAACATGGTAACTACAGGAGGGAAGACACAGAGGAAATCCTCAGTGTTTACTGTTATTCCCTAATGGAATAATTCTGTGCTGTTTACAGTTAACCCCTTCCATAGGCTACCCTGATTATAGAAAAGGAGGACTATTGCTTCCTAAGGACATATTGACTGAGTTACTCACTCAGTGTCAAAGTCTAGCCTCACTGAAGAAAAACAATGTAAAAAAACCCCAAAACTTAGGAGATACCAGTTATTAAATACCTTATCTCCTCTATGATAATTTCTGTAATTATGTAGCAGTCCTTATGTCTTGATAGGACTGTGAAGCTACTGCTTTTGAAGTTAGCTAGTAACTCAAGAAAAATATGAACTTCATCCAAATTGAAATTATTGCTAAAAGCTAAATTAAGCAGTGAAGTTACATAGCCTGGAGCCAGATCCATCTGAGAGGGCTGGGATGGGTGAAGACTTATCTTCTACTCACCGTTCCACCAGAGGCAAGATAGACACAGAGAGTGCTTGACAAGGAGCTCCTAGTTATTAAGAGAATAATCCACTAAGGAAAAATTGTTCTAGATGCCTGAGTGAGAGATAGCCAATAGATGAGGCCAGGGAAAAACTTTATTAGAAAAAAAGATCTCCACAACAGAGCAGCACCAAAGGTACAGAGCTACAGTAGCAATAGTTGCAATGCAGCTGGCAAATGAAAAGTCATTTCCAGCCAAAACGCAAACTAATAGTAGTTTCAAAACCACAACTGGAACAGGAAAAAAACATAGATGCTAGACTGAAAGAGAACTCTTTCATTACACTGCATTGAAATTTTGGTCTTGAGGAAAAGAATAAAGAAAACTACTAATTTCAGCATGGCCTAAGATTTTTCATTAATCTAGCAGAGTGTGCCCTTCGTGAAGCTACTCCACAGCTCTTACCATCCAAATAGGTAAACAAGTAGCTTACAACTACTTCAGAAATAAAAAACCTGTCTTTCTGAGTTGTCATCTCCCTAGTTCAGTTTCATCAGCATGATATCCCTCTCTCTCCTACCCGACATGGCTGCAGCTCTCTAGAGAGAGCAGAACTGTGTACTCCTCAGAGGAATTTGTTCTGTCACTTTCTGCGTCCTTTCTGTTTCCTGTGTTTCACTCACTCTTACTGACTGTATGTCTGTAAGGACTTTCTCTCTAGCAATCCATACTTCTTTTCCTTATTATCAGACTCTGTCGACTCTGAAGATGTGGTTAGGGTTGCAAATCTCCCAGTCTTTGATTTCAAACACTGTGTTCTTTTGAAACAAATTCTGCCCTGAAGCAAACACTGGTTTCCCACATGTTTGCTTGACACAGAAAAACAGCTTTTGGCACTTTTTGCTATGACCGCACCTTCCCTTTCCAGGCCTTCAACAAAATGGTGCCCTAATTTAAATGATAAGATTATTTACCTATGAAAATGGAATTCTATTTTGGGGAAATGGGAACTGGATGCAAACAGCGTTTCATGACACATCACAAGTACTTTGTTTTTTTGAAAAAATAATGAAACGCAAGGCAGGAGAGAAGAAAAAAAAAATTAAGCTATGCAAAAATGTGTTCTCCAAGAGACAGAAATGGCAAGTTCTCTGAGGTAAATCATGGAATGAAAAGGATGAGACACTGAACTCATAGAGGAAGGCTCAAATGATCTTCTGCTTCTGTCATTTTTCTATTTTCAGTGTTCACAGGTAATGCCCAGATGGCTGTTCCCCAAGACACCTACTGTATCTCTACTGCTAGACAAGGATAGCTAATGCACCCAGACAAACAACGACAACAAACAGTAATAAAATCAGTAGTAGCTGTAATTTTGCTATTTTGTTGCCTGGCATATCTAATATATCTATTTTTTCATGTCAACTTCCATTTTTAAAAGGATAATTTAGAAATTTGAGTGAATCTTTACAGGGTTAATGTAAGCATGCCCTATGTACGTGTTTAAGACCAGTGAGCAGAGTCCTTTGATGTACAGGGGCTGATGTGCTGTTGTTTCACATTTTCTGGACACAGATTCTGCAGTCAAAAACATTGTGAATGCTAAAGATATAGCAATAACCCTTTTGATACAGCCTGTAAAATGCAGCCAGGGACATCATCCAGGTACCAGACTAACCCTAACTTAGCTCCTGCCATATAAGTAACAGGTCTGACAGATCAGTAACAGTTAGGTGGACCATAGCAGTTTCAATTCCTATTCTTGTGCTACCAGAGCAAATGAAATCCAGAAGCTAACTCCTTTATGCTAAGGCAAATCTAGTATTGCCTCTTAGCTTCATATCTAAAAACCCCTCTTATCTGTTCATGTGGTCTCAAACTTAACCATAAATCTATATCTAACAGTCCCACACCTGAATCACACCTGTTTCTGACCTCCATCTAAACCGGTTCCTGCTGTGGCTTATCAACCTATTCTAAACTTGGTGCTCCAGACTCTATCCAACTCTCATTCCAGATTACTGTCTGAAACTTTATGCTTGGCTGAAACCTCATTCTGGGCCCAAATCATCAGCTTTGGCTGGAGACCCCTTCTGTTAGTCCTTAATCTGTGAACTGTATACTAAGCTGTAGGCTTGCCATCTGGTTCTGTCCCTCATCTGTACCACAATTTAAAGAAGATCTAGTGTATGGCGCTTACAAAAGCCTGGCAGATACAATCCTCTCTTAGATAAACAATTTTAAAATGTTCTCAGCTGAGGGACGTACTCTGTGGGAAACCAGTTCAGGAGCATAGAACAGACTGGAATATCTACTTTGTATTCCACCAGTTTCTGACTGAACTTACATAGACTGTTATATTGGACTAATTATTTTTACTGTTAATGAAGGACACACGAAGCTTACTTTGAAATAATACTTTATGTGCTTCATGTTTGGTCTCATTTAATATATCAGCCCCACACTCATAAGTACAGAGATGCATCTCACGACTCCGCGGTAGCGTGGCTGAGATGCTGTCTGTTTTTTTTACATTTAGGTCCAAACCTGCAGATTCTCTAGAGAGATCTGACTTCTTTATAAAAGTGCATTGGGGTGCACTTATAGATATCTAAGATTCCCGTTTGTGCCTTTTTGTTGTTGTTGCAGTAATTAAGTTGGAGCAGAGGAGTGAAAATCAAATCACCTTGCACTGTCAGGGATGTAAGGCAATACACAGTATTTCTTGAACCAGGAATTTAAAGGGAACTTGTCTGAACACTTATTTGCCACTTATTTGCACTCATAGAGTTTCACACTTAATTGTTCAAATACATCAGGAAAAATCAGTTTTACGTTTTGCTTTTTAAAGGATTGACAGTTACTACTTGCAAGCCACCATTGGGGAATAATTTCAGCAATTAAGGCCATCAGTGATAATTATTCTGTTACTAGATTCCAAAGTTTTCTCCTCCCTATTTGGTCAACATTTATAAAGCTCAAGGGTTTTTGCAGATTTCTGTGAGAAACAGCATATAAATAATGTGGTATAAAATACCTTTTGATTGCACCTCATCATAAAGTAGAGAAAAGGTGATTAAAGATGATTTCGCAACTTTTTGCCTGGGAGGCGCAACTTAACAAGGTGACTCTTCCCTTCAGTACACTGTAACTTGTTACTCCTTGCTGTTGTGGAATTGCACCCAGTACCTAAAAGCTGTATGACATTTTCCAAAGCATGGCCTGTACTCCTCGTTCTGTGTGCATGTCTGTGTGCATGCACATATACATGCATACAGATATAGATATTTAGATACAGATATTTAGATACAGATAGGTAGGTACGTATATCTCTATGTATAGCCTCAAAAATTTGCTTGATTTTTTCTTGGCAACTCATTTTCAGTCCTAGAGAAAGGCAAGCCCAAGGAAGAAAGCAGCAGCCTTTGACTCTGGACACCAAGTACTTGCAGGATTATATTTCGTAGGAAGGTTAGCTCTTCTCCTCAGCTGAAGAGTCTGCAAAGATTTTACTCCACAGTAAACCCTTAGAAATATGGTGGTGACTAGTGTAATATAAAGAGTGATTTAACCAGGGCTTGGAAACCACGGTCCGCAAAGTTTTTTACAATTATTACAGAGCTTATAAGACTGGGTGATGTCTATAATGCTTATATAAAATATCCCATCTAAATACAGCTGTTAGAACATGGCCTTAAGGAAGTATCAGTACTTCCAATTTGTGGTTACAGTTTATACTAATGCAATAGAATGTGCTTTTCATATTAATTTTGATGAAAAATTGCTTGGCAAAATGTTGTGCATATTGGAATTCTGTCAGTTATTTCGACAGGAACAAATATTGGCATCTTGGTAGTTGGTAATTTTTCCATGTTAATGTATGTATATTTTTAGACTTAAAAAATGACACCTGATTTTAATAACTCAGTCAGCAATATCTTTGGAATATGATTATTAAAAAAATGTAAGGCAATGCCCTTGCCTCTTTCCCAGCAACTAAATTTACCTGCTGATTCCCTCACAATTTTCCAGCTTTCACATTCCAGTAGAACTGGTTTGGATATTGTCCACTACTTGAGATCCAAACATAACAGCTGCACTATTTAGGAGGTAGATGTGATTTGAATTTCCACATCTCCCTTTGTCAGGTAAATGACCAGCCCATCCAACTCTTGTTTCTCATTAGGTGTATTTGAGTTACTCTTCCCTGTTATTTTAAGATGAAACTCCATCCTGTGTTTTCAGTTTCCTTGAGACAGGTGTATTCTTGTGGAAAAGCTTTTTGTTTTGTTGAATTGTCTCTTCCTATAAAAAATTGTTTTGCCAAAAAATAAAAAAAATATTCCTCCCTCAGCAACTTTTGCATTTAGAGAAATGGCTTTTCTGTTTTCAAATTCTAATGTAACCAGGCTCAAGTGTTAATGCTAGTGGCAGTTCATTATGGCCAGAATATCTCTGCCTAAATTGTACTTACTGTAGCAGTTGTGATTTTGATTTACTATGCCCTAAACCGTGTTACCAGGAGCATCACATTAGAAACCTGCATAAGGAAAAGTCATAATAAAATTTTGATCTCCATATATAGCAAATAAGTTATATTTTTAAAAGAAGCAATAGCTGATGATGCAATATGAAACGTCCCAGTGGCTGTGTAGATAAGATAGAGAATGGGTGAAAGGAAAAGGGAAAATAAGCAAGCCAGGTTGAGTACTGAATGCCAAATTGCCAGTAAACTTTCTGCAGCATCTTAGGGTGGAAGGGACCTGGAAAAATGCTGATCATGAGGTATGCTTTATCAGATAAAAGAGGAATAGCTGGACATACGCTAAGTGGATTAGGACCTGTTCCTGAAACAAAATTACATGAGGGAAAGATACCCAGAATTCCTGGAATTCTTCTTCCAACCTCTGCTCCAAAATTTCACCACCACTCCCTGGGATTTGGATCAGTCCTAATAATGTCCTAGCCAAAGTTATGTATTTTCCCTCTTCTGAGGGAGGGATTTTTTGACTCAGTGCAGTAGAGAGGGAAGAGTTAGTTACATACAGGTAAGAGAGACTGTGTCATAATCTTCTTCCCCCAAGCCAGAGCAACTCTCAGACTTCTCTCCCTCCTAAGGGCAGAAGGTGTTGAGAAGCAGGAACAGGTGGGGTGGCAATATTTGTCCACAGCAAGCAGGCAGTTCCTGTTCTTTTCTTTCCCCAAGTGTAACATAACTTGCTGACAACTGGTCTGCTTGTGAACAAGCAATCCTAACACATATGATTCTTGTACTGTGTCCCATCAGACAAGATAAAGTGGTTTCACTTCACTCCAAATATCAACACTCATGCTGCCAGGTAACCCCAGAAAGGACAAGCTCCCACTCTTATTTTGATCTCTTTTCTTCACAGATGAAGTTAATACCTACCGCCCCACCCAGGCCTGGGAAAATACAATGCTCATGTGTTTGTGCTAGCAATGCTACTCATCTCGATGCTCTAGTGACCAAAATTAATCCGTTCAAGAAAATTCTTGATGTTTTGAAGATAACTTTACAGTTTGAGCACACGGCAATGTGTGCTCTAAACAGCAAATCTGATTAAAAATACTATCATGAAAGACAAAAAGAGGTGAACATGGTGAAATGCAAGGAAGTGTGCGTTAGTTGCTAAAAAGCAGCATGGAATGAAATAGGAAGTGACAGAGGGGAGATTAAGCAGAGACTTTTAGTAAAAATTTTAGTAAAATTCTTTGTTCAGTTTGAGAAAGAAACAATTTTATTTTATCATTGTTTTTGAATCTTTCTAAATGCAAAATGAAGTAGAAAGGTCTGCCCATAAAAGTGTATGTAACAAAACTAGAGGGAAATCCCTCGGAAACTGTATAACCTATAGTGTAAAGAGAGACTCTCTAGTATTCCTGGGATGAAGAGACATTCCAAACATACAACCAGGTTTTAATTTGCTGATATGCAGCAATAGCAGATGCCTCAGGGAGCTGTATAGCAAGTAAATAAATATTTCAACAGTTTTGTAGAGTAAGCAATTTTGCTTAATCCACCAACAAGGCTATTTTAGAAATTAATCACAGAATCACAGAATGTTAAGGATTGGAAGGGACCTCGAAAGATCATCTAGTCCAATCCCCCTGCCGGAGCAGGAACACCTAGATCAGATCGCACAGGAACGCATCCAGGCGGGCTTTGAATGTCTCCAGAGAAGGAGACTCCACAATCTCTCTGGGCAGCCTGTTCCAGTGCTCTGTCACCCTCACTGTAAAGAAGTTTTTTCTCATATCCAAATGCAACCTCCTATGTTCCATCTTGAACCCATTGCCCCTTGTCCTATCACTGGATGTCACAGAGAAGAGCCTGGCTCCATCCTCCTGACACTCACCCTTCACATATTTATACACATTGATTAGGTCACCCCTCAGTCTCCTCTTTTCCAGACTAAAGAGACCCAGCTCTCTCAGCCTTTCCTCATAAGGGAGATGCTCCATTCCCTTAATCATCCTCGTGGCTCTGCGCTGGACTCTCTCCAGCAGTTCCCTGTCCTTCTTGAACTGAGGGGACCAGAACTGGACACAATATTCTAGATGCGGTCTCACCAGGGCAGAGTAGAGGGGGAGGAGAACCTCTCTTGACCTACTGACCACCCCCCTTCTGATACACCCCAGGATGCCATTGGCCTTCTTGGCCACGAGGGCACAGTGCTGGCTCATGGTCATCCTGCTGTCCACCAGGACCCCCAGGTCTCTCTCCCCTACATTACACTCCAACAGCTCAGTACTCAACTTATACTGGAACCTGGTGTTGTTCTTGCCCAGATGCAAGACTCTACACTTGCTCTTGTTAAATTGCATTAAATTTTTCCCCGCCCAAATCTCCAGCCTGTCCAGGTCACGCTGGATGGAAGCACAGCCTTCTGGCGTGTCAGCCACCCCTCCCAGTTTCGTATCATCAGCAAATTTGCTGAGGGTGCACTCTATTCCCTCATCCAAGTCGTTGATGAATATATTGAACAGCACAGGTCCCAATACCGAACCCTGCCTGGGGGACTCCACTAGATACAGGCCTCCAACTAGACTAGACTAGAAGCATGACTTCCCCTTGGTGAAGCCATGTTGACTGCCTCTAATGACCTGATATGCCTAGAGAGAGCATCAAGAATAAGTTGTTCCATCACCTTTCCAGGGATGGAGGTGAGGCTGACCGGTCTATAGTTACCCGGGTCCTCCTTCTTGCCCTTTTTGAAGACTGGTGTGACATTTGCTTTCCTCCAGTCCTCAGGCACCTCCCCTGTTTCCCACGACTTGCCAAAGATGATGGAGAGTGGTCTAGCAATGACTTCCGCCATCTCCCTCAGCACCCGCCGGTGCATCCCATCAGGACCCATGGATTTATGGGTGTCCAGATTACTTAATTGCTCCTTAACCCAGTCTTCATCTACCAGAGCAAACTCCTCCTT
>WKFP01013232.1:20493-60530 GCA_011057875.1 Pterocles orientalis | reverse complement strand
TCCTTCTCCTGAGAACTCAGTTCCTCACAGCCGATCCCACTGCCGGCAGGGTTGAGGGCTTTGCCACTGCCAGCTCTGAGCAGATGGCGCAGACACGCCTGAGCTGGGGAAATCTTTTGTAATAAAATGCCTCTCCCAGAAATTAACTTTAATTAAGGCATGAGCACTTAATATCTGTATTTGAGATATTAAGACTTCAGCAGAGAGGCTGTTCCCAGCCTCTTGTCTCACATCTTTCCTCCAGCATCCCCTTCTGTCCCGGTAGAGGTGCTGCGACGCAGCATCTTCTCCCCCTTCGAGGAAGGTGGCCCCGGCTGCTAATTTGCAGGAAAACATGTGGGAACTTCATGTCTTGGAGCTCTCTTTTCCTCCTAGTAAATCTGACAAGGGGTTCAAAACTTGCTAAGAGAAGGCTGGTGGGAGGGAAAGCGCTGACAGACAGTACAATCACATAAGCTGCTTTTCCTCAGGAAACCAGGCTAAAAATAATACCTTGCAATTTGACAGCCTCTGCCCAGGAGAGCCACCAGCGTGCTTGCAAGGATGCAGGAGCAGAGCCTGGTTGGGCACTGGCTCCAGGCTCCTGCAGCACCCAGCGGACTAAGGCACAGGAACAGCATCCACTAGTCAAAACCATACTCTTGACCAGCAACAGCACCCAATGCCTCCCACCATGGCCACCCCAGGCACCAAGGTCCACCAAACCTAGAATTTTTTTAGTAAAAGGGCTCCTGCAAGATCTCCCAGCTACACACCCACATCTTGCACAGTTTCACTGTGCTGCTGCTGCATTAGTCTGGAAAAAAAAAGCTTCTTTACTACCCAAAATAATGTTCTCCCAATGCAAGAGGGAAATCTTGCTCTCACAGACACAATTTGCTCTCTGCATCCCACTCCAGTGATGGAGGAGAAAACCCTTTACAATTGCTGTGCAAGGAGGGGGAAGAGATTCTGATAGCTTTTACTATCAGGGTATCCAGATGGAAAACTAATGCCTGCAATATTTATACATGTCATCACTTATAATAAGTAGCCTGATTTGTCAAACGGAGACAAGACTCAAAGATGTCAATTAGAAGGAGACAGAGGGCGAGGCAGGGGAGGAACGGTGAGCGGAATTTATCAGCATTGCAGACGCTGTATCCCAAATGTCAGACACAAAACCACGAGCAGCTTTGACTGGCGAAAGCACAGCCTGAAACCCAAAACAAGGCAGTGAGGGCAAGGGTAAGGCAAAGGCTGGGGCTGGGTCCCACTTTGGGGTCAGCCCTCTGCTCCCCCGGGGTGGGTGCCGCTGCTGGTTGGCAGCCCACAGAGCCTAGGGAGCAGGAGGAGAGAGAAGGTGTCCTTTGATTGCCCTCTAATGCCAGGTAGAGGAAAAAGCAATGGGTGCTGAAAAACATGGCAAGACCCTGCTGGGAGAAAGGCAGCAGGACTCAGGAGCAATCCCCACAAAGAGGTGAGAGATGCTGCCGTAAACCTCTTTGCCTCTCTGGAGAAACCAGCACCACTGCACTGTACACCCTTATGGTGTATTTTAGCCCATTTTAGCCAGAAATTGTTAGCCCTGCAGAGAAGCAACGGACAAAAGTCTTGCTAAAGCCTGGGGTGGTGCTCACTCCACCCCAGCTGCTGGAACCTTCAACCCTGTTTGCGCTTGCCTTGGCCAGCGAAACACTTCTCTGCATAGCCAAGGCTTACAGGCTACCAGAACAGAAAGGCTGAAGTGCATAAGAGTTCCTTTAAAAGTTAAGCAAGCCCTGGCCTTCAAAACCCCTCCTAGAAATTCACCACCAGCCTTAAAACCTGCTTTCTGGAATGCCCATCACTGGTGGCAGCAGGGAAGAGAATGTTCCTGATGGAACAAGGCAATGGACAGTGACAGCTCCACCACCGAGGTCACAGCTTTGGGGAGATTTACACCCAACGTTTATGTGAACTTGGAGCAAAGATCCCTGGAAGTTTGCACCTCTGGATTTTGGCAGCCAAGCCCTGCTTCCTCCCCTTGCCCAGCAATAGGTGGCAGAAATAAACTGAGCTCTGCAGGGCCACTGCCCCTCGCACCCTGGCACCTTCCTTCAAACAACCATGTCTTTGTCTGTGCAGGTGGAAAAAAACCTCTGCACTTTTGTAGATGGCCAGAGGCCAGAACCACAGGGGACACGGGTGACAAGGGGACCTGGGTGTCTTCCTCCTATGGGGTTAAGCGGCCCTGCATGTACCATTACAGTAGCATCAGCAGAGCAGGGATGCGACATCCATGGAGTCCCATCCTCCAGCCTGACAACGCAAAATCACTCTTAAGCACCTCAGCCAACAGCAGCAGTAAAGATAAATCAGGTAGAAACATCTCACTGAAGATGCCTTAGAGATGCAATTACATGTGATGCTGTTTGCTCAACAAGGCAAAGGAAGGCCACTGCAAAAAGCACCTGCAAACAGCAAGAGCTTGCTCCTCAGCCCAAAAATTAGCCAGGAGTGAAATAACTGAGGTCTGTTTGTCACTGAAAATGGTCACCCAGTCAGGGTTTTGTCCCAGTCACCATGTCAGAGGCTCAGGGCAGGCAACACTCTGAAATGCCAACACCCTGCATGCTTTTTGAATCAATGTTAAAAAATATATCCCATAGCAAGGAGCTATACAGGAGGAAGACAGAGTGTGGTGGGACTGCTGCAGAAATACAGCCTCAGAGTCTGTCTCCCCCTGGGAAGCAATGTCTCATCTCAGGCAGAAAATATCCAGCAAGTTTCAAGACTCCCAAGAATGTCACCCTGTGCCAAAGTCACCACGAGGAGTCCTGCAGGAGACGGAGAAAACCCCTGAGCAAAGCCAAGGGAGATGCTGACACCAGGATTCGTCTTGCTTAACTTAATAACTGCAGACACCTACATCTGAGCTACTCATTCTGCATGCCTGTCTCTCTGTAATGAAGAGAAATAGGCACTTTTAGGATACAAATCGATTTTAGGCATCCACCTTAGTGGATAAAACCTGAGCTGAAAGTACTCACACTGGGGAAGTTGTAGCCATCGATGTCTCAGCTGTCCATGGAGCAAATCCCTCCCAGCCGCAAGATGGGGGACAGCAAAAGGAATCAGCCTGAGAGCAAGACACATCTTCATAAGACAAGAGCTGATGTCTGGAGACAGCTGTGGCTGATGGGCAAATGATACTGAGTGGGGTCATCCTCTCCTCCATCGGAGACAGAGCGCCCAGCCTCCCACCCCTGGGGACCACCAGGAGGGAAGAGGGATGACAGACACATTAGCACCTTCTTTTTGTTGACAGCTTGTTCTCGTCCAAGGTTTCTTGTCCTCTGCTAATTATTTCCTTTTGATTTGGAGACTTCAGAAAAAAAGATGTGGCAGTGGCCTCCAGCTACCCTCCTTGGGGCTGAAGAGGGGGGAAAAAAGCTCTGAATGACAGAGGACTAAGAGAAGGGAGAGGCACGCTCTTGTCCTTGCATCAGGAAAGCAGGAGTTACTCTTTAAAGACATTTGGTGCATATGAAAACTAGATGCCAGACCTGAGAGCTACGTTATGTTCCATTGAGATTTGGGACTGACTCGGAGAGAGTGGAAAGGGCTGAGCACTTGCAGCAAGGAGTGCTGACCAGGTACCCAAGCCCAGCTAAGGAGGACATTATCTAAAGGCATCCAAAAACCAGCACAAGGATTTGTGCGGGAACTTGAGGAGTATGTTTCTGAACCTGAAGGGCCACTCTACCCACTCAGGCCCCAAGCTGGGTATGAAGCGTAAATCTCTGCAATGCTTCTTCACATTAATCCATGGGAAGAGACTCACTAATGGGGAGAAGGTCAGTGAGGGTGATTCAGCTCAGTGGTTTGAAGAATTCTCATTTTGACCGATAACCAAAGATCAGAAAGGAAAAGGGCACATTCATGGGAAATAGAGGAGATGTTCTCCACTGAGAAGTGAAACAGCCTGCACCCACACACAGCCTCCACAGGATGTAAATGCTCTCACCCCGCTATCCCAGCACTCCCACCAGCATCCCTCACAGTGATGATCACTCTTGCAGCCCTCTCCATCTCACAGCTTTGGTGTACTGTAAGCAAGAAGCCATGAAGATCAGCTTCCCAGACACCCCCAAACTGCCACAGCACACACAGGTTGGTGAGAAAGCACCCAGGGGAAACAACAGCGGTCCAAAGTTCCTTCCACCACCCTCCTCGCATGATGTAAACTGGGTTGAAAGGCCCCTTCACTCTGCACCCCCCCCCCAGCCAGTGGAGCTGCGGTGATCAGAGGCACCCGCACGCTCGCAGCACATGGAGACCAACGTGGGGCCGGCCAGGCATGTGCATGAAGAAATCCTCTGCCCGCTTGGAGGTTTTTCAAGCCCATACGTTCGTATTAAATGGTCTGTTAGAGATTTGCTGGTACTTTTCAAGCTCTGACAGCCCTGGTTTTATTTCAATTGCCTTTAAGCCACTTCGTGGAATTTTCATATATAAATATGGAAATATGCAAAAGCCTTCAGATTTATAAGATCCTACACTGCGGTTTAAATGAATCCCCAATGATCTTGTCTTTGGCTTACACTCCCTTCCGCAGCAGCCCTTCCTCCAGGCTCCAGTGTGCCCGTTCCATGAGGAGCAGTAATCCTTCCCAGGCAAGTCGGAAGATGTATCCGCGCTCCACTCTGCCTCTCAGCCTGCCAACCTCCCATCATTTACTCCAGCAAGGGCACTGCTTTGTTACTCCTCTCCTACAAACAGGGGACATCCTGTATGGCAGCAGTTTGGTTTTGAGCTGGGCAGGGCAAGGCAGCCCTGGGGACGCAAACCACAGTAGTAGGCAGTGGAGAATCTGCCTACTACTGCACAGCTGTGGAAAAAGCCTTGGTCAGACCCTGCGCAGCCTCAGAGGAGCCGGTTCCAGGGCAGAAATCTCTTTGAAAAGCAGCTCCCAAAGGGTAGAAAGCCTTGCCCTACAGCTCCCATCACAGGAAAACCCTTCCATCGCTTTGGGGTTAAATCACAAACGAAAACCTCTGTCTTGCACCACGTTTTCCCTTTCCACTCATCTCCACTGGAACATCCCAAGGGAAGAGCCAACTCAGGGGAACGGGTCCTGTGGCTGTTATGGGAGCCAAAAGCAAGTCGAGGTTTCTTTTCCCTCCAAGACCACAATGGGAAAATGTGGCATGGCCCCACGGAGACAGGCGCTCAGCACATGAGTGTCTCCCACTGATGCTTTCAGGCTTAAATCACCACACGGCCTGCTTGGAAAAATGCCTTCCCTCTCTTTCAAATCACTCCTGAGGGGCTGAGCACAACAAAAACCAACACTGAGCTCACAGCGACAGAAAACTACCCTGAAACCTCATTCCCCTATGGCAGGGGCACAGAGTTTACCCAGCAAGGGACACGACCATCACAACTGCATGGCTGCTGCCAACCCATGCTTGCTTAACAATAGTCAAAAAAAAAAAAAAAATCAAAGTAACGATAGCCTATATGAGGCTGATGCTTAACCTGGTTTCAATTAGTGGAAGTCAATTTAAAAAGAAAGAAGTAATATACATTCGGTAGTAGAGGGTTAAAGAAAGTCAAATCAGCGACCTGGAGAAAATTGCTAGTTCAGTATGTGCAACAAGAGCCTGTTAAAATAATCTTCTGGCAGCCATGTACTTTTCTATAGGTGCCCCATATTCTCCCTGTATACTGACTGCTTTAATCGGCTTGCTGCAGTCTGGGAGGTGGTTCCTCCATGACAGAGAAAGCAGTTGGAAAATGGCTGTGGCATCCTGTCGACCTCCACCTCTCACACTCATTTTGAGACAGAAATTGGAAGTCTTGGCTTTGCAACAGGGCTGAGTTTGTAAGCTTTGGGGACACACAAGAAGGAAAGCCCAGAAGAGATCAGGCTGATTTACTAAGCATGAGCAATACTGCCTTTGTTTAACCAACTGGGTAGCTTAAAACACAAAACATCTTTGACAAGGAGAAGGTAGCACCACCTACTCAGGGAGTCTAACGTTTCTCCTGGACGATTTTTTTTTTCTTTTTTCTTTTGGCCTATTTTCTGCATCAGGAGAATTTCCATTTCCCTCCAAAAGCAACTAGATAGAGATCATGAGAAAAAAGAAAAAAGTAGGGGAAAAAGTGTTGCCGCAGCTTTTCCTGAAGGAGATGCCTATAAACAGCTGTACTGGAGCATGTAATTCTTTCAGATAAAGGGTATTTGTTATTTTCTGTGAGTTTAAATTTAAACCCCTAAGTTTGGCACTAAGCCTACATTTGGCTATCAGATTGACATGTCCTGATTAACCAAGGAGAATTAACCTTTCAGGGTACATAAAGAGTTGATTATTTAAAATAAATCAAAAATCCTTTTCCAGTTCAAATCACACAGACAGTCGGTTATTTTAAGTCAATCCACACAAATACATTTTTGGCTGCACATGCCCTGGCACCTGTGGGCTTGCTAAGTTGCTCCACCAGCTACTCCCAGGAAACCCCTGGCTTTCCTGCAGCCACCTTTAGCCAGAGACTTTCCCCCACCAGGATTTACTGGGGAGAGTCCGAGGAAGGGCAAAGCACCTTGTCCTGACTTACTGGCTTCCCGCAAGGCGTGCCTGAGCCTCTGCTGCCAGCTCCTGCCACGGCTCCTTCCCTCCTTCTCCACCCCTTCCACTGTCTCCCACTTCATCCCTCAGCATGAATCATGCTGCTATTAACTCCTGACACCATTAGCTTTTGCTGTCACCAGAGCTGACAATTAAAAAGGCCCTCAAGAGCTGTCTGCAGAGACACAATAAATGAGATCTCTTAATTAACACCTCCCTTAACTAAATAAATTAATTTTATGCAGCTGATACGTCGCATCTTCACAGTTTGAGGGTGACTGAGTAGCTGAAAACGTCCCTTTCCCCTGAGATGCTGGAAAGACTTTTTGCTTGACAGTGTTTCTATAAACAAATCCAGCTCTGAGGTGGAAGAGGAGGGAGAGAGGGAGGCCGCTGGAAGCAGGCCAGCTGGCATCCCTCCGCTTCAGCATCCCTCAGCACCTAGGCTTCTACCTCACCGCTACTTGGGAAGAGGAAGAAACCCCTCTACAATGAAAGAGGTGTGGGAGGTACATGCTCGCATCTTCAGGTGGCTTCAGAGGCAAGGCAACTCACCTCCTTTTCTCCCTCAGAGCAAAAGCAGCTGCAGCTACGACAAAGCATGGAGAAAAAGTCAGGATGCTTCACCTCTCGAGTGAAGGCTTGTGATCCAAGTCTTGTAGCAGGTGCTATAAAACCTAGACCATAAAGATTTAAATAAAAGGGGCTTCGGCACCAGAGAGTTAGGATTTCAGCCCTTAACCTGTAGGCATCTGGTAGACAAAGCAGACCCCCAGCTCAATGTAAGCAGCTCCCTACCAAAACAGAAGTGTGGCAAACAGCTACACACCGAGCTTTTGCATCCAGCACGTGATAGTTGATGGATCACTCAGCCAAAATGCTATGCGCCGCACACCTTAGATTTCATACGTACGCACATCCTCCTCTCCCAATCCATCTTTCTTTTCAGCACAGATGGTCTACACACGTGCACACTCTCTCCAAAACACTTCTCAAATGATGCACTTTTCTTTCACCTTTTTTTTCTGCCCCTCTCTCTCCCTTTTAACCCAACAAGCAGGATCCTCAGGGAAGGAAAGAGACCCAAGCTGGTTTTGGCCCACCCACAACTATCTTCTATAAAGCAGCCACTGGTAACATGATAAAAGCCTCCTTTAATGGCTGAGGGGAAAAAAAAAAAAATCTAAAGCTTACCACTAAAAAAGGCATTCTGCTCCAGGTCTGAATCACCAGGGCAGCTTTTGGTCCTTAAAGAAATGCGATCGTCCAAGGAAACAGACTCAAGGCCAAAATGGGATTGTATTATCCAGGTTATCAACAGGGCACCCTGCAGAGATGCAGCTGAGAATTATTTCCTGCTCCCTTTCTTTCCCCCAGTGAAGCATGACAGAAAGAAAGACTCTTTATTATTTTTTTTAAGGAAATTAATTAGATTTTTAAAGAGGCTTGGATTTTAAATCAATTTCCCAATTAAACAGCATAAGGTTTATAGTTGGTGCAGGATTTAAACTGGGTCTGTTTGTTTGCGTTATGGGATTGATGCACAAACCCTGAAGCACTGTGGTTGTCACTATTTCGATGAGAACTTTTTAGGTAACCTTTGGGGGAACCATTTTCTTGCTCAAAGCCACTTTGAAGGAGGGAGGGAGAAAAAGAGTGTGCTACTGCCAAGTAAAACAGCATCAGACAGTAACGTTGAAAGGTATTACGAAGCAATGCCCACCTTCTTCACAGGACCTAGGAAAAAAGTCTTCAACAAATCAGGGACTGGTGTGGGTGAGTTCTCTGATGTGTACTAAGAGGCTGGGTCGCTCCGAATTTCTCTTCCAAGAGGGACACCAATGGCATCTCCTCTTTGCTCAGTACCCTCTCCTCACCCCAAAGGAACTGGTTCAAGGCTAGACTCTCTTATCTCCTACAAACAGAGCTTGACCTCTGCCGTATTTGCAGCCAGTCCTATAACTTTGGGGTGATTCAGAGCTAGAAGCTGATTATTACAAGCCAGGAAGAAGCATTCTGGCTTATTCTGTGTTTATAGCTTTTATCACAGCAAAATCCACCTGCACTAGCTATAAAAATAGAGAAAATCGCCCAGCAAACCCCTTTCTACTCAAGATCCCACATCACTAACAAGTCCCTGTATGCTCTGGGAATGCCCCCACATCAAGCAGGAGCTCTGGAAAAAGCTGTACGGTTTTCTTCCAATTCAATCTGGCCTGTGATCTTGGCTTAGGCGAGACCTAGAGACGACCTTAACGCTGACAGCACAGCACACTGCTGTGTTGAACAGGGTCACGCAGCAAGTTGGATCAATGCTTCCATCATCTCGGCACTGCGGCACACGCCAGCAGCCACAAACATGCACTCACAGCAAAGCAACTCTCTACAACAAGATCAAGTAATGGCAAGGGGGAGAAGGAAGAAAAGCAGGTTAAAAAAAAAAAGATGTATCTTTTTGTGTACCAGCAGAGCTGTTTTCACACCCAGAGCACAGGAAGCTCATTCAAAGTGGTGTTTTCATTTCCTTCCAGGCTTCAGCGAGATTTTGTCCCCTGACACTGCAACATAAGTAAATGGCAGATGTCTGTCAGCAAGGCCAATGGTATTCAACAGTATGACATTCATTTGAGCACGTTTCTGCTGTGAATGAGGTTTACTGTCATAAGAAGATGCTGATTACTTCCTCTGGAAAGTGGGTGGGCAGTGGGGAAACTGCCTGCTTGGGTCAAACACCACCATAGAGGTACTGGAATGACTAATAGAGAGAGGTGTGGGGAATGGAAAGGAAACGTCTGAGAAGCAGCAAGGTGGAAAGGAGAGTTTAAGAAGAGTTGTACAGGAAAGTCGAGAGAGGGATGATGACCAAGGACAATTTGGAGGGAGGAAAGGGATTGGAGTACATAGCAGCAAGAAGTGCTGAGGGAGCTGCAGGAGCTCAAGGGCAAGGAGATGGTGGAAAGCCATCACAACGAGGTAAGGTTGTTGGAGGAGGGAGTGCCAGTGGTTGGCGTCCGAACAAAATGAGACTGCACACAGCCAGTCACAAAGTCTTAGGTTTTCTCAGAGCACTGGTGCCACCATAGAGGATTTGATGAGCTGAAAAAAACCCTCATCTTGTAGTTTAAAAAGTGTTTATCTCCTACAGCTGAAGAAGGAAGAAAAGAGAAGGGGGGAAATTGTAAACACCCCATACAAATTGCAAGGGAAGAAACCAGGAGACATGCAGAACCCCAAGCTTGACTCACACCTATCGATGGAAATAAAATTAGCTCGCCTGTACTTGCCTCCTTCCCATACTTATATGCAACCCATCCTTTAGTCTTTCTCACTCAAAGAGCCCCTGATTCTAGCGCACCCATTCCACCAATGCTTGAGAAGATGACAGGGCTTCCCAGGATACACTGTTTCTAGCAGCTTTCACAAAAATCTACATCTACACCAGCAAAGACATCCACACTAGTGCAGACCTGGGCAAGGACATCAGCAAAATTGTGATATTATGCAAAGTGTGTCTAGAGGTGTTGGATGGTTATGATGGTCTGACAGACCAGAGGAATGTGGTACACGAAAGGCAAGGGCACCAAGAAAATAAAGGTTTTTGTTTATGTCCTTACCCCCTTATTACTCCAGGGATTCACAGAACAGCTTGCTTTCTTCCTCCTACACCTCACAAGGAAAGTCATCCCTCCTTTTCTCATCCTCTCGAGTGAAGGGCTTGGCTTGTTCCCACCTAAATCCCAGGGCCAGAATCTGCAAAAAGGCCAATTCTCAGCACCCAGCTCAGCTTTTTGATCAGGATGTCCCTCCAAACACGGGAAAGATCCTCTGGCCGCTGAAGAAGCAACAGTTTTTGGTTTTAAATTTTTACAAATTTACCGGTTCCATAAGTGAGGGAGATATTCATTAAAGTTAATTTTTCAGTGGAAAAAAAAAATCTCCAAGATAACCCGGAGTCCCAAGGGTAAATAAGCCAAAGGACAAAGCAGCATGAGACTGGAGGGGACAAGAGCTCATGCAGCAGCACTGCCATCACGGCTGTTTGGATGCTCTGAGATGACATTATTGCTTTATCCCCATCTCTCCTTTCCAATTCCCAGAGAGTTAAGTGAAAGACGACATTTTTAGAGGGGCAGGCAAGCACAAGTGCCTACCAACACACCACTCATTGCCCATAGTCGCTGTTGCAGCTAAAAGCAGCAGCAATAACCTCCAGAGAAGGCTCAGCCTTAGCTCAGGCAAGACCGCTGGCCACACCAAGGTCTAGGCCCCCAGCCCTGTTGACACCATGCCTCTTTCCCTCTCCATCATAGATCAAATGTGTCCCCTTCATTTGAGGATTTACAAGACAGAGCATAAACCCACTTGCTGCCCCACTGCCACACTCTTTCCCTCTCCCTAAGTTGTTTCCAGGTCTCAGCCTTTACTGGCTGCTCAGGGTCTAATTTAGATAATCAAATGCCTTTTTTTTTTTTTTAATAATTTTTGAAACCTGATTTTTGGTTCCCTGCTGTCTTCACGGACACACCTCAAATAAAAATGCAGTTTCAATGACATATCGTCCACTCAAGGCCTGAGAGGGAGCAAAGAAATTGTTCACTTACTCCACAACCAAGCACATGAAAGCCAATTTTCCCTCCCATTCCTGCTCTTCCATTAAACTAATTTTATGTATGAGGTGAGATTGTATCTTTCAGAAAAAAAAAATTAATAATAATGAATACATTTTTCTCCAGTGACAGCATCCATGATAGGGTTTTGCTTTACCAAGAAGCAGACATTTCAAGACAGTACATCTAGAAGCCACCTGGTTAAAAATGCACCGTGAACAGCCAGAATTAGCATCTGAAGGAATTTATGAGGCTTTCTGGGTTATTCTGGAGCAGAAAGATTAAGGAACCCCACCACGTGGAAGACATAAGCAAACCTGTTTCCACAGCAGTGCTCTTCTGAAAGCAAATCGATACCTGTAGGATCCACCCACACAACTGGATTGCACGAGCAAACTAAGGCCACTGAAGCAAAAATTCACAAGTACTAACTTTCTTAAAGCATAATCCTGCACAAGTCCAAAACACAACTCTGAACAGGGATGCCAGACAGCACCCCACTGCAAAAAAAACACAATATCCGAAGTGAGGAGGGGATCTCCAATCCCCACATCCCCTGTAGAGAGCTCAAGGACCACTCCACCCAGTCCTCTTCCCAAACCCCAGTTAAAATGAAGAAGGGGAGATGGGAAGACAAGCAGATAAATCAAGTCCATGCAGAAATGCAAAGAAATGCAGAAGTAGCTTTCAGAGAGAAAGCACATTGCAAGGGGATATCTCAGGGGAGAGCCTGACTGTGCAATGCAAGAAGGACAAGGGGGGAAAAAAAGGCTTTTAGCACCTGTTTGCTTGCACTTATAAATAAGAAAAGAGGCAACCGGAGTTCAAGATGGCAGCAGACACCCAGCTCTCCTTGAATCCTTGTTGCTGTCCCCTCTGTGAACTCCACGCTTCAGCTGGACTGCAGCCAGGAAAACTGCAGCTGGGAGAAGAGAGGAAAGGCAAGGGGAATCGCATCCCGCTTCCTAATGAAGGTGGGCACGGAGGAGGCACAGCCCAAATCACACATGCACAGAGGTGTCCCAGCAAGGAAAGCTGAGAAGCATACCACCTATAATTAGAGGGCAAGAGTCATAACTACAAGAGCTGACTTAAAAGCATAGATAAGCCCAGAGCAGTAAAGCAGAGCTTGAGCACAGTCAGATCTAAGCCCCCAGCTGCAGCATTTGACCAGCCCTTGAACCTGGTTTGCTTTGCCATGGCACTTGGTGTTTCCAGCTAAAAGACTCCACACACCTGAAGGAGATGACAAGGACTTAGCTGATGGAATAACCCTGAGCACACAGCCCCCCACGCCAGAAGAGCCCCTTTTCCATGAAGGGGGATGGAGATGCCTCCCGCCATCACTAGTTTCCAGGGCTGAGCATGTTTAGCATGGATGATAAAGTGGAGTAATTTCAGAGAGCTGCACCAGCAAGGTTGCAGACACCACTGTCGCTGATTAAAGAACCAAACTCACTTCACTAAGGTAAGGGCGTTTTGCTATTTGCAACCCAGCACACAAGGTCACGGAGCACATGTCCTTTCAGATGGAGGCCAGAATAAAGCAGCTATTTAA
The DNA here is from genome assembly GCA_011057875.1 of Pterocles orientalis. Classification (NCBI taxonomy): domain Eukaryota; kingdom Metazoa; phylum Chordata; class Aves; order Pterocliformes; family Pteroclidae; genus Pterocles; species Pterocles orientalis. The sequence goes on along the minus strand of WKFP01013232.1, from coordinate 47,769 downwards.
CACAGAAGGGTGTTCCGAACACCTCCTCCACCTGGCCGAGGGTGTCCTGAGCACCCAAGGCTTTTTATTAAAGGGTTACGACGCACTAAAGCAAGCCCACAGCTGTAACCTCCAGATCTCACCACCAAAGAAGCCCAGATGAATCAGCGAGGTCCATGTCAGCTCACCCATCCTCCTTGGACCCCTGCCATCACTTGGCTTTACATCATCTAGCTGGAAAGACCAATGAGAAGAACAATATCCTGAATGATAACAAGCAATAAAGACATGGAGAGGGGGAAAAGGTGCAGAGCAATTTGCAAGCCCAGTTCTCTGGTCATGCAAAGGACAGCAGACCATTGCTGCACAAGCAGCAAGCTCTTGGTTTTTCCCATCCTGTGGGGCATTCCAGAAGTTCTTGGGTGTTTTCACCCATGATCGCTTCACAGGTAAGGAGTGTCATAGACTACAGAGACTCTGGACACCAACTCTCACTTCCACGAGATGGTGAGGAGAGCAATAAAGCTGAAAGACTTCAGCCCCTCTGATTTGAAGTTACATTCATAGCCTCTACCCATCCAGAGGCTCAAGCAAAGTTCTGCCAAAGATTTGAGGCCATGCCTGCAAAAGGCAATAAACACAACCAGTGCTGGAAGAGTCAACTTGCCTGCCAAATGCCTGGTTTCACAGCATAAGAGGAAAACTGCCTCTAACAGCCAGGCAAGTGTGGCAGTGAAGCCATGGAGCAATGTCAAGTTGCTGTGACCTCCAAGTCCTGTTCAGAAGACCAGCAGCCTCCTGTCCTTGCCCAGCGGGACAGGGAAGCAGCCAACTGCAGGCAGCAACAGTCCTGGCTGGACTCAGCCTCCTGCCTAATTCCACTAATGCATGGAGAGAAGACACACCATCAGCTATTTCCCAGTTATTTTTAGCACCTGACGACTTTCCTGGAAGCATGCCACAGCGGCAGGTCACAGGGATGACTGAAGGGATGAGCAAGGCCCCTCTGCTAGAACTGCACCGGCAGCAATAGATGCCAGCCCAGGTTTGAAGAGGTCACCAATAAAAACGTGAGTGTACTGAGCATGAGCTCCATCCACAATTTCTCCATCTTCCTCCTCTCCCTGTTCACCTGCTTCCCACAGCCCTGACCAACACAGAAGTTGTCTTGGCATCTCCTAGACCGCTGCTGGCCATCAGGAGAAGGAGCTCCGCGCTTCAGTAGGGATTAGGCTGAAAATTAATGACATTTGCCTTTATGCTACCAGATAGATGCATGAAGGAACGCAGCTCAGCTGAGAGCTCCAGCAAAGGATTCAGCCTGGTTTTCCACCTCATCTAACATATTCCCTCCAAAACAGTCTTTAGGACAGCATCTTGGAAGCAACACATCAGGGCAATAGCAGTGCGAGGAGGAGATGAGAATCGGACTGGCCATGCATGGGAGAGCAGCGGGAGCCAAGCACAGTATTGCCTTTAGGTTTGAGTTACCGAAGAATTATCAATTTACTCTATGCTTGGACTCGGGGGGCTGCAAGCAGAGGCGCTCCTGTGCATTGTGCAGCAGGGCTCGGCTGGTAAAACCTTAATGTTGAGGCACCCTGAATGGGCAGAGCCAAGGTAACACTAAACAAATAAAGAGAAGGTGGGAGAATTTAAATATTTTTTTTGCTACTTTAGGACCTATATCAACAAAGGCATGAACTGAGAAAAAACAGGACAAGCAGCTCTCTGAGGTCATTCTACAGATGCACGAGGCAAGGGGCTTAATTTGGGCGGGGTGGGACACAGCTGAACTGCCTCATGCTTGGCATATAAGGTTTGACCCTGTTGGAATCAGAATATGTACAGTTCTGACAACAATAAAGCTACCTCGAGGCCCCATTCTATAGGTCCATACAAAAAAAAAAAAAAAAAAAAAGGGTGGTGAGGAATTTGAAGGAGTAGGCAAAAGTTTTGCAAATTAAATTCTCACCAACTCACCCCCCTTTATGATTTTGCCCCATCAAAGAGAAGCTGGACTGGTCCCACCCCAGCACTGTCCTCCCGGCATCACTCACCCCACTGCTGGGACTTGTCCTCAGAAGTGACCCACAGCTCAGGAGCTCACAGCTCAAATCCCTCCCTGATACTGCCAGGGAAGCCAGGACCCAAACCAAGCTTTCTCCAAGGCTGGCTCCTCTCAGCTGGGGGAAGGCAGCTCATGTGGCCCCCCAGTCCTTCCTCACAGACCTACCCACGAGGTGTGGGCACTCAGCTGCCCTCCCAGCAGGGAGGGAAGCCCAGCAAAGCCTGGTGCACAGAGGCTTCCTGCTCTGCTGAGAAAGTCCACATTTTTGTCCTTCCATAAATGATTTATTCAACTTCACCTGTGGCCTAATTATATGTCGAAGCATTAAGGGAATAAAAAACCTTGATGTGTGCAAATTGTTGCTTTACTAAATTAGTTTCGTTGGTTGCATTGTTTAGGAGTATTTTTTTTAATGAATTCTGATCAGATATCTTTTCTGTTTTGCTTTATGAAAAAAAGAATTGATGAGAATGAATCTAAAACCTGCAATAATGAGAGGGAAGGGGAATAGAGTTTTACAAAAGATGGGCATTAACAGGGATAGAAATGCATGCTTTTGAGATGGGAGGCAGTAGGTTAGGAAATGAGCTGAAGCATCACAGTGACAGGGTTTTATTTTGGCTGCCTGAGAACTTCCACATCCCCCCTCCCCAACTTCCACGTGAGATGATTGATAACGATAACTAAACATATAATTGAAGTGAAATGAAGGCAGTGTAAAGTTCAAACAGATGCACTCGCTAGTCCTTTGCAAGAGCCGTGTGCATGCAGAATAGAAGCATTAGCGCAAAGCTTTACTCCCTCATCAAGAGGAATTGTTTGAATATCTGATGTAGCACGCGCGCGGCTAAGGCTAGTTAAGCGCTGATGCTCCGAGAATATGAATGAAGGCAGGTGTTTTGAAAGGCCTTAGAGGAATCAGGTACCCAAAACACACAGAGGCAGGCATTTAACTCTCCTGAAAACCCAGTATTTCAACTACCTTGCTGAAAAGATCTCTTTAGATAATCCAGAAAGCTTACATAATACCCTACAAAGACTTTTTGGGTTGTTTTTTTTTTTTCTTAGGGACACTTAGGATTCAACACTATGATCCTGTTGCAGGAGGAATTTGGTTTTATGCTTCTCCTCACAAGGCCTCCAAGCCGTTTGGGAAGTTTCAGAGCGCATTTCCTAGTTATTATGGTAATAAATGAAGAAAGGCTTCAGCCTAGTGTAACGGGTACAACCTGCAAGCAAAGCAATCCCTTTTCTTCTTCACACCCACCCACATCCATCCAACTGCCCATATTTTTAGCAAAAAGGCAACTTCAACATATAAGCTTCACTGCTGCACATAAAACAAATAGAAACATCCGATCTCATGAGCCAAAAAGCATCGCTGAAGCTGCCCTGGAAACATCCCTGTGGATAAGGTGAGCTCAGCAACCTCACTGCCTGCATCCCCTTCACAACAGTTGGAGGGAAATACAAGCAAAGGCACACAGAAAGCCTATGAGGGTATTATGAAGCATCTCTTTTTTCCCAGTCCTAGAAAAAGCTGCGCAAATTAGGTATCTCCCAGAGCCCAGATTGCTGTTCAGCATCAGCAGCTCCCAGGTATGCAAATGGGAGTACTCTAGATTTCCCAAAAGCCCTTCTCCATCAGCGTGACAAGTTATTTTCAGGGCTGTACTGTGCAAGGGCTGGAAATAGGTTCCAAAAACCATTTTGTACCTATTTAAACCAAGCAGGAAATAGCAGAGTCCCCTCCAGGGAGTCTCTTACCTGAGCAGGGTTTGGCAGAGCTACCTGGGCTGGAGGACTCTCTCTGTCCCCTGTCCGGCCTCCTTAGTGCAAGAAGGACAGATGGATGAAGAGGAAATGGGCACAGTGATAAAAAATTTAAAAGCACCAACACTACTGCAGAGTCCTGGTTGTACAGGAAAGTTATTACAGTTAAAAGAAAACCACCTGCATCAGAAGGGACTGAAGCCAGCAACTGAAGATACATATCAGGGGACAGGGAGGAGGGTGGGACGTGATGAGAATTGGCATAAATATGAGTCTGAGGCAGAAATCACAAGAAAATAAGGAAAGGAGAAGGAGCATTGGACTACATAGCATCCCTGGTTCACTGGATCCAGTCCTCCTGCAAGCTCCCACTAAAAGCAGGAAGGGTTTTAGCCTCTCTGTTCCCAGGGGGAGACTGCTCCAGAGTCTGATTGCTCTCTAATTATCAGAAACACTTTTCCAGATTCCAGGCTGAATTTACTCTGAGCTAGTTTACATACATTTGTTCTTGTGCCAACGCTTTCCTCAGACATAAACAGCTCTCCTTCACTGACACTCTCCCCTCCCCATCTTCCACCAATGTATTTATAGGCAGCTATCTTCCTCAGCTTTCATTTTGCCAATTTAATTAAGCCAAGCCTTCCTCACCTTCCCTCCAAACATGAGCTTTATTTCTCTTATCATGTTAGCAGGCCTTTCCCAGCCCTAGCTCTTCGGTCCAGCTCCAGTGTTCCTTCAAGGAAAACATGAGCCCTACAATCGCCAGCAGTGATCTCTCCTAGAAAACAGATGCTTGTGAGCAGAGTGCCTAATTGCAAACTAACAAAGACAGGCTCATTTTTTATCCTGTCAGCTATTTTGAATCAGTTAAAAATCACAAGCAGTGTTCTGGGGAACAAGCAGGTCCCGTAGTGCTTTGTATCGTATTCAGTTTACAATTTGGCTGCATTGTCTCACTGTAATCCGGAACTGTTCTTTTAGAAGTTACGCTACGTCACTTCGTGAAACCATATGATGTAGGTCAGGTTAAATATTATCCTATTTGGGGTTAGACAGCAGCTTATATCGCAAAAGGAGAGAGCTACAGCCAGTGTAGTGGAGAACAATAAGAGGTTTCATTCCTGATTTCCTCATGAGAAGAGAACTGCATGGGATGTAAATATCACTTTTTCACTTGGCACTTGGGGAAGAAGTCAAATCCATGGGCTTCATAACAACTAAAGATTGTGCAAAAGTGGCAAAATGTGGCAGCTACAAGAGCTGGATATATTGAGGTGATCAAGGGTAGGAAACTTGGATTCAAGAATTCTAAGAGAGCCAGCCAAGAAGCCATTTGGATCACTAAATGCTCTTTCTAGTAAGAGACAGAATACCAGAAAAGCTTTCAAAAGATGGAAAAAGCTAACATTGTATCAATACACATATATAAGGCAGGGTGAACAAATCCACAGAGCTTTAAGTAAACTAGACTTCACACTATTTTGTTTCAATATTTGATTAACAAAGTTAATAATGTTAGATCCTTCATCCCACTAGTATTTCTACTTAGATGCTGGTACTTAGCATGGCATTCCTTTAATACAAGTGGAAAAGGGACAGATTAATAAATGCAGCCAACCTCCTGAGGACTCACTGAGGGCACAGGTCGAGCCTGGCTGCAATGCAATCGCCATCCTAACTATGCCTGGGAGGCGGTTAGTTCCCAGATATGACATCTTAAGCAAAGCAGAGGCACAGAAATTCGGTGTCTTTGCAGCTGCTCTTAGGCTGACATTTAAAAAAGGATTCTCAAAAGAACAAGCCTGTTTTCCACCTAGCCAAAAACATTTGTTAACCCAGAGAAAACTGCTTTCTACCTCATGTAAGCATGCTTGCCGCCTCCTCACCGATGACCTAGAGCAGCTCTCTGGCTCAACAGCAGCTTCATTGCCCTCCATGCAGGACAACAAACTTGTCACTCTCCATCTCAGTCTCCTCTTGACAGCAATCAGTGAGAGGGATGTGGGGACCAGAGACAACCTTGTTCTCTCCCTGTTGCAAGCTTTCACCAAAAAGCAGAGGTGAAGAGGTACATCACTTGGTTTTGGTGGCCATTGATCCTGGGGAGGTACCAACACTCTACGAGGCAGCGCAGAGGAACACAATATTGCCCCCACACGCCATAGCATTGCTGCTGAGTAAGGCGTTATTTTAATACTGTATCCCCCAATGGCTCGTTGCAGGACAGCGTACCGTTCTGTGGGATGATTTTTGATCACCCAGCAAGCCAGACAGGCTCCCTCCAGTCAAAACAGAAAAGGTGCAGCTGGAGACCAATTTGCTGTAGTACAACCACCATAAATAGCAGAGAAAAATGGAAATATCCACAAAGAATCCCTCGCCTTTCAATTAATAAGGAAAAATGTTGTAAGATGTAAAATAGTCAGGAGAAGAGGAGTTGTAGGAGAGCAAATCATAGTGGGGTGTGATAGGGCTGGAGAAACAGTTATCTTCAGCCACTCACTCTCATTTTGTTACAGAAACAGCATTAGCACTGACTCGAAGACGCGAAAGCCACGACCAATTCCAGCAGCGTTACAAACACAACCAACACATTGACCATTTGTCAGAACGACAAAACTCACAGGAAAAGAGAAGGGGAAATATTTTCTTTTCAAGCACCTCCACAGGGGATTTGCAGAGATCAGGTGTTAAAAATAAAGCAAATGGCCAGCATCCTCCAACACAACTCACTTCGTTTGTGATTTTACACTTCTGGGTTGCTGGTGCTTTTCTGAGACAACAATTTCTGCTAAAAGAGAGAAGTGCCTGCTACAGAGGACTCAAGATGGTCTTGTAATGGGTTTTCTTTCAGCTAGAAACAAGCAGATCTAGCACAAATGCCTCCTAGTTAAAAGGAAGATTATTAATACCGAGAGAGCGACCACCAAGCATCCAGCGCTATTGAAATACTAGCTCTTAACTGCAACACTGCAATTCCCTATATCCTGCACCCTTCTCCTGCAAGATGCTCATGGGGAACTTAAGCTCAGGCCATTCACCATGCCATGGGGGTGGCCAGGCTTCCCCCGGCCCCTCCAGCACCACTGAGGAGGGGACAGCGGTGGCAGAGATGGATGACCAGCCCTGGGATGGCATGATTGATTTCTCTCATTAGTCCAAGCAGTTAAGTGGGACGGAAGGGTGGACACACAGCCAACAGCAGCCAAGGGATGGGGTGTGGGGAGAGCAGTTTGTCTCACTCAAGTTCGACATGAGCAATACGTTCTCAAGCGTGACGGCAGGCAGGCAGGAGGAAGTGTAGAGGAACAGAAAGCCCTTACTGCTTCTAGCATGGAGCTTAACGCATCTCTGGCAAGGGTTAGGTGTTGCACCACAGCTGGGGAGCCAGGTAGAATGAGCCCTTCCTTACAGAACAAAACTTAATGCCCATAATGTCAAAACCAAATCTTAGGGTGAGGCCGCAAAGAAGAGGAGTAAGAAATCACTAAAATCTTCTCCAGTTCCTATGCAAAATTCTGTTGCAGTCTCAGCTTTAAAAGTAGTTTAAAATTGGTTTGGCTTGGGGTTTGGGGGGAGGTTTTCTGGAAATAAAACAGAGGCGCCAGACATCATGCTGTGATGCTCGCAGCACAATGAACGTGTGAAGCAATCACTAAGCATGGCTGCTGCGGGCCACAACAGAAATGAAATATGGGAAATGGTAAATCAGCATGGACAGGAGGAGGAGAGACCACCAGAGGGGTACCAGCCCGTTGCCTTCGAGGCAAGTCATCAGCCATAGCAGGGAGCCCCTCGCTCAGTGGGCATTAATGCATGCAGAGAAGGGAGACTGGCTTGATTCTTCACTGCTCCTCCCGAATCTCTGCTGACATCCCCAGATCTGGGAGGTTTCTCAAGAAAAACCACACCGACTATTTTTCATCCTGGCGTACTGCCGTGCCAGGCTCAGCCCCTTGCTCCAAGGTGGGAAGCAGGCATCTGCCTGTGAATATAATTGTTCATGTATATAGGTCAGCACTGGCTTGTGGGTCCGATGGAGACACGTACTCATTTTTCTTGTGTCCTTAGGCAAGCTGGAAAATGTCACTTACTCACTAGGCAATTGCTAAACATTTTGCTGCCCTAAGTGACCACCTGCTCCACGTGTGCATCTCTGCGGCTGTGGGAGCGGGCTGCAAGCACATGTCTGCAAGACTGAGAACAGCTTTCTCCTTTTTTTTAGTATACATTTTTCTTGATTTTTTTTTTTTAAGCATACAGAGCAACATAGAGACCAGAACCGGGGCAAACGTCCCTACTCACATACCCTGTTGTCCTCTGTGCCTCTGCAGTATCCTTCGCCTCCCTTTTTGTTTTGACACTGTAAAGGAAACCTGTCTGCTGCCCTGCTTCCTAACAGCAGCACCACAAAGCCTTTATTTGAGAAGGGGCCAATGCCCAAGCAAAGCCTGCTGAGCAGAAAAACGCCTGCAGAGGGCTGAGAAGCTGTTGCGCATCCCAAAGGCAAAGTCCTGACCAAGGACGTGGTGGGGTTCCCTGTGTAGCCCACATCTGCAAGCAGGAGTCACACACACATACCAGGGGGGCTGCTTGTTCTTAGTCCTGGCTCCTCCATCCTTGTGGAAGAAGATGAACATCTGGCACTGGAGTTAAGGTCACAGACTGGTGTCTGCTGCTGAATCCCATGCTAATCAAAATAAGCATGTTTGGGGAGCAGGCTAGCAGCACTGTTTGGAGCAAGCACCCTGTAGCAAGCATGGTGCTGTGTTGCACCAGGGAAAACACAGTGAATCCTTCCTTGACCAGCGCGTGGAGGCAAGAGGACAAAGGTGAAAGACATGAGTCCAAGCAGAGGAAAGGAGTAGGGGACTGCCCAAAGCTGAAGCTCTCCAGAAAGGTAGAAGGGCAGCTGAAAATACTTCTCACCCCGATGGACCCCCATCCCTTCCCTCCTCAGTCTGCTTACAGACACCAGCACCATTGCCCTCACTCCCACCTGCTTTTTGCCTGCAACAGTCCAGGTAACAGGTTGGGGTGTTTTAAGCCCTGCTCCAAGCAACCCTCTTGCTCTCCGCCCTGTAGAATCCATTCAGCTTAATTTGATGCAGTAGGGCCACAATTTGGGCTGTAGCCATGCACAGTTCAGTAGCTAAATGGGGGACCCCAAAATTACACATATCATGGTGCTTAGCTGGGATTGAGCTCTCTGCCCCTTGGGGTCTTCTGCTGTTCTGTATTTTGGATCCCATCTGCTTCCTGGAAACTGGATTTGTCTGTGAGTAGCAAACGGGGCAATATTTACAGCCCCAAAGCATCTGGCACCAACATGTTTTAATCCATCAGGAAATAGTGGAGGACACTACGCTCAGTGCTTTTAAAGACACTAGAGGGGTGGGAAAAAAACCCTCCGCATCTACAGGAAAATCTGCCCTCCCCCCCATTGCTGTATCAATTACAGAAGATGCATTAAAAGGTTTTAGTAATGATTTCTTGTCAATAATCTGGACCTTCAAGTCCCCGTGTCCTTATTCAAACTCTTCTGGGAGCAAGACATCCCAGTAAAAAAGGGACACAGTACAGATCCGACAGCAAAGACAGAGAAAAGATAATAAAAAAGAGATATTGGGCAGAGGAAAAAAAAAAGATCAGAGACAGCAATCTGTATGAACACAGACTGATCACAAGTTTAAAGGAAGGTGATTCTTCACTCTACACCTATACAAATTATTTCCTTCCCTTCACGGCTCCCTCCTCCTCTCTCCCCAGTGATTTGAAGGCTTTGGGAGCTGCAATAAGTGTGACTGTTTTTCTGTGCGAGTCAGCCAAAGGTTTAAGTAGGCAGGAGGAAAGCACTCTCTTTTTCCATCAGTGTTCAATAGAAAGATAGTAAAAAAAAAAACAAAACAAAACAAACAGGGAAGAGTCAAAGCTGACAAAGCTTCTGTTAAAAGAAAACACAGCCAAGAACATAAAAAAACAGAGATGAGGTGAAAAAATACACTCAGGCTATCCTTCCAGCTCTGAGCCACTGTCTGACACATTTCAGGTATGTAAGGTCTTAACACAGAGATTAATCTACAAACTGCTGAGCTGGAGATGGGCAAGCTGGCCTGGGAGGAGCCTCTGCCACACGGGGCGAGATCTTCTAATAATCCTCAGCAGAGAGCTAAGGAGAAAAGTTGGCCAACGCATCTGGTCAGTCCTTGGGTGATATAGAGGCGGGAGCAGAGGGCTGCTGCTAGTCATGATAAGGCTGTACTATGAATGCTGATTATCAGCCTGGCCCCAGCTTGCTAATCCAGACCTTTAAGTCCGTAACCCTTTGCCTGACGCCATAAATCCTTCGTACAGGGCCAGGGCTGTCTGAGGCAGGCACTGGCACTATGGGTGTTTTGTGACATGTTTGGGCACTCTTGCTAGCCCAGTTTCCTAAGGAAGCAGGGTACACACAGTCAAAACCTCCATCTGTCTGTCCCTTCGCTAATCATTTCCGAGCCCATCAGTCCATTTTAACCACATCCAAAAAGAGCAGAAGAGACCCCTCCGAAAAAAAAAAAAAAATCACTAGGCACCCCAAATATCATCCTTCCTAGCGAAAGCAGATGGGGAGACATTTTTCTGATTCAGAGGAAAAGCCAGCAACTGGGAATTTCTCCTTTGTTAAACTCCAGAGAAACCACACAGGAACTACAAGATGAGCCCAACCACAAGTAAAAACCAAGCTTCTTGGTCTTGCAGATCATGGGGTGGCTTATTTTCATTACATAAGGAAAATTCAATAGAGTGGAACAGAAGAAGCTATTCCTGGTACAATAAAGACTCATCTTCAGACACGTGACGTTGCAGAAAAAAATATTTTATGTCCTTCCTGTGCTCCAATGACATTCCCAGCTCACAGGAACAGAAATATTGTGGGATGAGGGCTCGGTTGATTTTTTTTTTTCTTTCCAAGACCTTCATCTTTCTTCTCCACCAAACATTGCCTGGAGCCCATCCAAAGCCTTCCAAGAGCATAGCGTCTCGAGCATTCATGCCTTGCAGCTTTTCCATTCTTCTTGACATTGTAAAACTGTCTTGTAAAAGCAAAATTAAAGGCTTGAGTGCTGGCCACAAAGCCCTTACCGTGGACATGTTTTCTGCTGTATGCAACTCCAAGACAGAGCAGGGGGGAGGCGAAAGGGGAGAGAGAGCTTTATGCATTAAACTTCTTTATAAATCTATTGAAGGTATTTCATAATTTCCCAACATTCCTCTATAAAATCCACTCAGCAACGTTTACAAATTATAAAATTAGCTTTATGTGCAGGGTCCAGCTAATGACACAGCTAAATCTAGGGAGCAGAAAGATTAGATGCTTCTCCCTCCCTCACGGTGGAATTTATTTTGCAGCATCCCTGCACAGGGAGCAGCATCCACCCTGGCATGGAAGACTTTCCCTCCCAAACCAAAGCTTTCAAAGGTCAAAAGAGATTTGACCACTAACTGGAGAGTTTGAGAGAGCCACATCATCTGCAGTGAGCAAACAGAGCTGGATGGCTCAAGGAAAGCTTTATGGTCCGCAAAGTGTTTCCGGTAAAGTAGGGAATGAAAAACTGGAGAACGTCAATCCCACACCAAGATAATTTATGCATATGGACGGAGGGAGGGGGGTGCAATATTAAGAACTTTTCAAGGAAAAGGGGACAGTTTTAGTTATTCTCCTTATTTTTGGAAAACAGGCATACGCCTCACACTGTGCTTTCAGCAGAAGACCACGGCGGCAGTGACCAGCTAACTGCGTTTGAACACTACAGAAATGCATAAACAGCACAACTGCCAGGAAGGGAGGGGGTGATACACTTCTGTCCACCCTGCCAGCATCTCTCCTGCCCAGCTCTTTGCTTCATCCCCACTCACAGCTTCTCCTCCCCAGCCTTGGTACCTCCCCAGACACTACTCAAGATGCAGAAAGAGGCTTACCTGGTCCATGGGGATACTGCCTGCTTCCCCATGGCACTCCAGGCCTGCAAGGAGGGATCTTAGAGCAAAGCAAGGTCACCTCCTGATGTGCTCGGCCACTTACTAATCCTCACACTGCTGGGAATCAATGTTGCAGGGGAGAAGGGAAAAAAACCACAACAGTTCCCCAATTTAGACTGGAGGAAGAAACAAAAGCTAATCAGCCTCGAGCACAGGGGACATGCAGGAAACAAGGTTCTTGAGGGCGTGTTCTCAGCATTAGTTCTTTGGTCTCTTTAAAAAAAAAAAATTCTTCTGTAGCGTATTACTCACTGCAAGTCAGCCTCAGCAAGAGTTATCCATGGAGCTATGCGGGGACTGCGAGGACACTGTGTTATAGCAGGATTATTCACTTTTATAACATCTACAGAAACAAAAGAGAAGTACATTAGGAAAACTTGCTTGCACACAACAGCAGCGACCGCCTGATTCATTCCTGCGCCCTCCCATTTGTGCGCATGAGCCAAAACGGCTGATGCTCTGCTTGCCACTGTGTGAGCCTCAAAAAATAGCACTTCCACCATGCAGGGTGGCTTTGGAGAGCAGCTTTTTAGTGGGTTTGCCTTTCAGAGAACCAGGGGGTACCTGTCTCCCATCCCACAGGGGTAGTGGCACTCCAGGGCTCAGGACCAGAGGCCACCCAGGGCTCTGCAACCCAGGGATATGCACGGCATTGCATGGTGCCACAAAACAAAGTGGCTTGTGCAGCAGGATCCTCAGAGCCTCCCTCTTCTTTCTTGCCCTGTGATGCACAACTGAAGTTATTTTCTGTGCATGGTATGTATTTGCCTGCCGGCTGTCAGAGGGAATCCACACAGAGCAGCCTGCCCCATGATCCCCCACAGGCTTTTACTTGAGCGGCAGCTACTGCACCTCTGCCTTTTGGGTGAGGCACTGCAAATTGCCAACAAATTTAACAGCAACAACTCTGCCGGCAGCCGCTTCAGCCCCCCTGAGTCTGCTGGGTGCAGTCTGGAATTGCTTCAAAATCAAATGGCACACAGGGAAAGTAAAACAGTTACCTCCAGTCTGCTGCAAGAAGACAAACCTCAAAGCCAAAGTGCTCTTACATCCCTGGTTTCCATTTGCCCCTGAACCTGTGTCTTTCACCCTGTGGAGGCACCTCCCATTTCCGCAGAGCTCTGTGGGTGACATCTTGATCTACAGATATAAAAAAAGAGTCTTTGTTTACAAGATAAGACCCACAAAATGCAAATAAAAAGCCCCAAATAGCACAAGATCAAACAGGGTCCATATCTATCCTTTCAAAGGCATCCAGGCTGCAAAGCTCGCTATAAGCAATGGTTTTGTTTGCAACATTAAATATGATACTAAAAGCATCTTCCATGCAAAAATAACAAGCATATGAGTTTGTTTATGTTGTAACTTTAATCTCTCCAATAACAGCTTTTTAAAGCTTATTTTAGGCTGAAAAAATAATACTGAGTAATGAATCAAGGCCTTAAGAGGCTGATAAGCAGCAGGGAACCATTGCAGTGAGTGTACTCCTGATTTAATTAAAGTCTTAAGCATACTCCAAGAAACAAAATCCATCCACCCATCAATATGATGAAAAGACTGCAAGTTCCCTTAAACTCACCCAGCCAGCTCATGAATCTCTTGGTTAGGAAAGGGAGGAAAAATGCGGTCCTCTTTCACTTAATTCTTCAAATAGGCTATTTCCATACAAGCACGAGCCATTTCTCTGCTCCTGGGACATGCTAATGGGAGTTATACCTGTGCAGCGAGCAGGGAGGAAGCTTCAAAGCCTTCTTGCAGCAGAGGAAGGCAAAGCTCAGGTCATCAAGTTCAGCAAAGCATAGGTCACCGGTACCCATTCTGCAGCTCAGGCCCCATGTCACCTCCCCTCCAGATGTTCTTCCTCCAGCAGCCTCTGTGGCATCCAGTTTTTGTGTCCCTTGCCACGCAAAAGGGATCCATGATACCTCCAAGCTCTGCCACACTGTCAGGAGGTATTTTAAGACACTCCTCTACTGTACTAGGACAGCCTGGGGTCTGCTCAGATGTCACCATCTTCCTCATTTCTCCCGGCTTGCACCAGCGGCTTATTCTCCATTTTCAGAGCAGAGAAAATTCAAGCCATGCTTCATGGACACATCCCACATCCTAGTGGATGGTCACAGCACAGAGCATCTGTGCAGGCACCCAAGAGCCAGAGGGGGTGGACGCCTGAGATGGGAGGACTTCCCCAGCTGGACCTCACCCACAGGTCTGCAGGAACTCCAGCAGACCATAGGTTTAGGTGGCCTCCACGAAGGAGTGAGCGTTCCTAGTTTGGGGGGAGAGAGGGCTTCACTCACCTGAAGGGAAAAAATCCAAAGTGATGTAAGTACATATCCATCATTAGGCATTCAAGTAACATTCTCCCAGATCAGAGCTCTGGCAACCAAATGAAAAAAGCAAATATTTGCTAGAATGAAAATGTCAAATGTTTGGCAGCTTTCCTTTTGCCTTGTGTTTCTGTCCACAGGGGCTTCAGCCAGTTAATAACCATGTAATTTATGGATTTATTTTTTTTTTGGTCAGGGAAGTGGGGGCAACTCTAGATAAAGTTATTTCTTCCTAAACAAAATTAAAAGCAAGGAGAAAATAGGGGGAAAGAGTTCACTGGGGGAGTGCCGAATTTTTTTTTTAAAGTTAGCATTAGCTTCATCGAGGCTCCAAACATTGCTTCAAAAAGCAGGAGTCAGAGCATCTCATTTCAAAAATGCACAAAGCAGCAGTTTGATTTTTTTAAAATGCTATTTTTCTGTTGTAATTTTTGTTGAGTACAACACAAACAATTTCAGTTTACCTGAAACCCTATTTAAAAAAAAAAAAAAAAAAAAAAGGTCTAGTTCTTTAGCCCATATTTGCGCAAAACCACTAATTTTTAGTTGCTGGCTTTCTGCTAAAAATAATCAAATTGAACAAATGGCTGAATAAATAGCTCTTCTCACAGGTGTATCACAAGCAAAAGAGCAAAAAAATAAGACAGTATTATCAGAAAAGGAAAAATACAAGCAAGTATATATACAAACGACTAGAAATATTTATAGAAATGGAGCACCATCATCAACACTTGAATGCTTACGCTACAAAGCACCGTTTTGAATTTAGGTTTCACATCTCATGGCATTGCATACTCCCTGTAATCCGAAAGCCTCAAATTAAGGAGCCTAATTCTATCTGGAGGAGTTGGAGCAACCTCAAGAACAAGCACTCTTCTCTTAGAGCGGGGGTTTGAGTTTATTTCTCACCGAGAGCAGCGCTAGTCCCCTGGGTAACCTGGCTCAAAGGCGTGGAGGATGGCTGCTTCATTTCCTCATTAAATAATTCTGACTCATGAACACATCAGAAAACTTGCATTGTGGCCTTTGACAGTTTACCTTTATAAAGGCAAAGTTTGTCGAAGAAATCATTTTCTGCAAATCATTCACTCAGCATTAGTCATGCTTGTTCCTTCCTCCCAGCCTCGCAGAGACAGCTCCAGTAATTTTAATTATTTTCATTGCCTCCCCCTGTACCCTCATCTATCTTGACCGAGTGAACCTGCAACATTATCTCATCTTCCTGCAGTGGCAGATCGAGACAGAACTGCTTGTCCTGGCCAAGAGGAATGGGCTTAAAGACCATTTTCATCTTTTTCTCTTGCAGACAGCCTAAGTGCCACTAACAGCCCAGTCCAGGATGGCTCTTGGCCTTCAGAAGGGTCTGACCAACAAGGAAGAATGGGCATAAGGACACATCAGATAGTCAAACCTTATTGATGATATTTACCTCTGTTGCTTTTATTTGTACAATTCTGACTGGCCTCTCCTTCCCTTCTGATTTTTTTGTTTAGCCAGCCAAATGACCTACAGGCACCTCTCATGCTCACACATCTCTAAGCCACATGCAAAGCAAAGAACTGAGAAAAGATGAATACGAATAAAGATGCTTTTAAAGGAAACCTAAAAGCCACTCGCCCTTGCACACTTCTGGGTCCATGAGTACACTGGGTCAAGAAACCCGTTTTTGAGGAACTTTTCCACGCAAGAGAGAGATGACCTAAGCACCTGATATTTCCCCCCTCACCCTCCAGACCCTGGCATATTTGTAGAATACCTGCACATTTATATCTGGCTGCTTAGCAGGAAATGCTCTTTATGAGCCATCTCCACTGTATATTTTCTTCTGACATAAATATGAATTAAGGTTATGACCCAGTATGATCTTCCCAGGAAAAAAAGTGTAGATTACATCAATATGACCCATTAAAGCAATCTTAAATGTCCACTGATGGTTCATTATTGCAAGTTACTTTCCTTCCTGATGTAGAATTTATTCAATATATTGGAGGAAAAAAAAGTCTCCAGGAAGGCATTACCTGTGCATGGCATTAATAAAAAGGGACAACGCAAGGGATGGGCTTGACAAGTTGGAAGAGGAGCCTCCATTTATCCAACACCACTGGATCAATCAAAATCCCCCTCCTGAAGGACACTTGGGCCAAAGGGAAAACTTTAATTCCGAAGGAGCAAGGACATCCTTATCCCATGCAGCTACAGTTCATGCAGGTAATTGCTCATGAGATCACCTACAGTGGCTATATGGGATGATGTAGGTCAGACAATATGTGGTTGCAGAAAGGACTGGTGCTCCTGGGCATGAGCAGCAAAGCAATTTCTCAGACACGAGGGGCTGGTGGCTCATACATGACATCAAATGCCACCACCTAATTAACTAGTAGTTTTGTGACTGTTTTTTTAATACCTTTGCCTCACTGCAAGGTGAGAAATGGCACAGTGAGTAGCAAGCTGGATTTAGGGGCCAAGGAGGGGGTGAAGAGTTCCCCAAAGCATTGCTGCTGGGTCCCTCCCCATCCCCTGTGCAGAAAGCAGTGACAGAAGAAGGCTGCAAGGCTCTTCCAGCTCAGGGCAGGTGGACTTCATGAACCCTGAAAAAATCCTCTCTTGCTTTATTTTACATTTTGCCTCTGAAACCTGAATCTGAGTTTATAGAAAGTTTGCTGTAAGTCAGAGTCTAGAGGGATTTTTTTTCTTTGCACCTATATGATTCAATTTAAAAAAATGAAAACCTGTCTGGAGAAAGAGGAGCTCGCCCTATGGAAAGAAAAACTGCTCAAATAGAGAAGAGAGCACATAGGCTTACTGGCTTTTCTCACTTAAAGACAGCACAGCACTGAAGACATGCACATCCAAGAGTTGATCGCTTGCAGTCGGCCCTAAGCTATGCCAGCTCACCATCCCACACACAGTCCTACCAAAGGCTGACTTCGACTAACCTCCATTTTGAGTCACCATGTGCCTACAAAAGACCAATGCAGGCGAGAATGGAAGGAGCTGCAAGCTTGCCACTGGGTCCTGTCATGGTGCAAATTCCCAAGGCATCACAGGGGTTCAGCAGACCCTAAAGGGTCAAGCAGAGTTGGGTGCCGAACACAGTGGAACAGATGGTCCTTACACACCAAACCTACCCCAAAGGCCCACAAGACTCCTGTGGGTAACTCTCACACTACATATAGCAGGGGGTTCCCTGGGAAAGAGCGCCCTGAATCATTTAGAAGAGGCCAGGTAGCTTGTGGGCTGCAGCTGGAGGAGAGACGTGGCACATCTTCCCTGCTGTTAATTCATAGTATTCACAAAATATAAAACATTAATATCAAAATACAGGGTTCTCTTTAAAGAGGGTGACTCGCAAAGGTTGGGAGCAGGTCTTTGCTGTGCAGAACAGGTCAGGCTAAAAGTCTTCACTGTCAGAGGCGAAGGGCTTTGTGCCATGGAGCCTGCCCCTAGGCTTCACAGGCTCCCAGAACATCTTGGGTTGGAAGAGGCCTCAGGATGTCATCTGGGCAAACCTACCAATGCCTCCCTCACAGGGGGCACAAAATGGCACAATGGGCTCAGACTGCAGAAGCCCAGGAAGGACTCAGCATCCACCACCTTCCCCAGGTCCCTGGCTCTGCTGGGACTCCAACTGCTGGACTCCAACTGGACTGCCACAAGTCCATGGGGCTGGATGAGATCCACCCGAGAGTGCTGAGGGAACTGGCAGAGGTGATAGCCGAGCCACTTTCCATTATCTATCAGCGCTCCTTGTTGACTGGTGAGGTTCCAGAAGACTGGAGGCTTGCCAACGTGACTCCCATTTACAAGAAAGGTTGTAAGGAGGATCCGGGGAACTACAGGCCTGTTAGCCTGACCTCGATTCCAGGGAAGGTTATGGAACAGATTGTTTTGAGGGAGATCATGCGGCACGTGCGGGATGACCGGGGGATCAGGCCCAGCCAGCATGGGTTCATGAAGGGCAGGTCCTGTTTGACCAACCTGATCTCCTTTTATGATCTAGTGACCCATCTGCTGGATGAGGGAAAGGCTGTTGATGTGGTCTACCTAGACTTCAGCAAAGCCTTTGACACTGTCTCCCACAGTATTCTCCTGCAGAAGCTGGCAGCCCATGGCTTGGATGGGTACACTCTTGGCTGGGCAAGGAGCTGACTGGAGGGCCGGGATTAGAGAGTGGTGGTGAATGGAGTTAAATCCAGCTGGCGACCGGTCATGAGTGGTGTTCCCCAGCGGTTGGTGCTGGGGCCTGTCCTCTTCAATATCTTTATTGATGACCTGGATGAGGGCATTGAGTGCACCCTCAGTAAGATCGCAGATGACACCAAATTGTCTGGGAGTGTGGATCTGCCTGAGGGTAGCGAGGCCCTACAGAGGGACCCGGACAGGCTGGAGAGCTGGGCTGAAGCCAATGGGATGAGGTTCAACAAGACCAAATGCCGGGTTCTGCACTTCGGCTACAACAACCCCGGGCGACGCTACAGGCTTAAGGCGGAGTGGCTGGAAGACTGCGTAGAGGAAATGGACCTGGGGGTATTGATTGATGCTCAGCTGAACATGAGCCGACAGTGTGCCCAGGTGGCCAAGAAGGCCAAAAGCATCCTGGCTTGCATCAAAAACAGTGTTACTAGCAGGAACAGGGAGGTAATTGTCCCCCTGTACTCGGCACTGGTGAGGCCGCACCTCAAGTACTGTGTTCAGTTTTGGGCCCCTCACTACAAGAAAGACATTGAGGCCCTGGAACGCTTTCAGAGGAGGGCTACGAAGCTGGTGAGGGGTCTGGAGCACAGGCCTTATGAGGAGCGGCTGAGGGAGCTGGGATTATTCAGCCTGGAGAAGGGGAGACCTTATTGCTCTCTACAACTTCCTGAAGGGAGGGTGTGGTGAGCTAGGGGTTGGCCTTTTCTCTCGTGTAGACAGTGATAGAACTAGAGGCAATGGTTTCAAATTGCGCCAGGGAAGATTCAGGCTGGACATTAGGAAATATTACTTCTCGGGAAGGGTAGTCAGGCACTGGAATGCACTGCCCAGGGAGGTGGTGGAGTTTCCAACCATGGGGGTGTTCAAGAAACGTCTGGATGTTGTGTTGAGGGATATGATTTAGTTGGGAAGTATTGGATATGGTTGGACTGGATGATCTTCTAGGTCTTTTCCAACCTTATAGTTCTGTGATTCTGGGAGCAGAGGAATAAGCTCCTGGAGCCAGCCCCACACCATCATGCTCCTTCTCGTCACCATCACCCACCAGGACACAGGGGACACTTGCCCAGGGGAAAGAGCAGAGGTAGCCAAGACCAAATTGAAGCCTACTTTTTTTCCCCAAAATAATTCTAGTTGGGTCAACTTCTTTGTTTGCTCCAACTTCCTTCCAAATTTTTTGTGTTCTTCATGCCTCTAATTAATGATTCAGATCATTAATATTTTTGGAGCAGAAATCCTCTTCCCATCCATAAAGTGTCTGTGCCAATTCTTAGCCCTGATTTTAAACAACATATTTTTTTAAGCTTTCGGCAGAGAAAACAGCTTGAGACCAAAGACTCTTCTCTCTCTTTACAAGATAATTATTCAGAACATTATCAGACAATCTTAACGCACTTTCATCTGCAAGGAGGATTTCTCCCAACGCTGCTACACAGTCCACCCGCCTCTAGATGCGCACAGGACTACAATCGATACATGTTAATTAAGCTGTAGCCCACTCCAATTAAAATTATAGGATCTTAAGGACACACATTTATTTTTGTCAGTAAATTAATTTAAGCATTCATTAATTTTAACTTCTATTTTTAAATTATATATCGCTTTAATGACAAATAATTCCTCTCATTACAGAGGAGACATATGGAAGACAAAAATAAAATGGGAGACACTTGGAGCCAGTGAGGAATACGTTCTCCAGCACTTCCTTCTCTTTCGGCACATCAGCAACCCCATTTATGTCAGCAAACTGGGCTTTTTGAAAATTTGGCTGGCAAGTGCAGTGCTGAAATAAGAACAGAGATCCTTTGAGTATCTCACCTCCTTCTCTGCTGGGAACATGAAAGCTTGGCTGTGAAATCTCAGTGTTTTAGAATAGCTGAAACTTTGTACACGCTACCAAAATAAACACTTTTCTACTGAAATAAAAATATTACCATGTTAACAGTTTTTTAAATTTATATAGAAAAGAGCAGGTTATTTTACAGCTTAACCCTTTCTGCACATATCCCAGGCAGAGAGCACTGATTTTGGAAGTGATGTTTGTGCGGTGTGCTGCACACAGAATGAAACCTTCTCTGGCTTAGGTACGGCAATTAATAAAATACAGAGCAGACCAGCAATACTTTGGGTCTCCTTCTCCCAGCAGATGCTGTGTGGCAAACAATCTGGGCTGGCCCAAAGGAGAGTTTTAACCCTCAACATTTTCGTCCCAAGGGACTGCCCAACTGCTCACCTATCAGCGTCCATCACATCTGCACTGTGGGTTTTCTCTGCTACACCTGAGTACCAAACTAAGCAATCATCCTGAAGCTTCCTCCTGTATTAAGCAGAACGTGAGAGTGTTTGGCATCCCAAAACACTCTCTCTGAGATCACAAGCTCTTCACCCCACAAAGCACATCAGCACAGCACTTCCCATAGCTGGGATGCTGTATAAATAGCAGGGCTACATACAGAGAGAGACTCCTCCACACAGACGTACCGTACCCTGTCTGGGACCTGTCAAATGCCAAAAATCAAAATAGATTAACTGAATGAATTATTCAATAGAGAACACCATTGCTCCTCAAGCGCTGTGCTGGACTGGTAAGAATTGATCAGCTTCACGGCCAGCGGTGGCAAACAAATAGCAAAACAAAATTGTTCAGTGAATAGACTATCTGACAAGAAAAAAAAAAAAAAGAGCTAAAAAAGCACTAGGTCGCAGCCTCCAGGGAGCTTTAGACTTGCAGTGCAATCACAGTCTCTCCTTACCATATTTCTTCCCTTGAAACAACTACTTAGCCCTTTTCCCAGTCTGGTTTTGCAGCTCTCATCATAAAATACTGCTGCTGCATTTTTAGGACACCACATCTGCTCCAAACTCCTGGGAAACAAGAAGAGTCTCTCTCTGAGCGTGATGCACAGGCACTGTTCATACAGACACCTCTCTGCTGCCTTTCTCCAAGACAGTTGTGTCAAAGAAAGGAAGAGACAGTGGCACAGCCCAGCCAGGACCTCTGGAGATAACCCAGACAAGTCATGAATACCAGCATACACATTAAGCACCGCATCCTGGCCTTCTCAGAGCCAAAATTACCTTCTTCCAGCTCCTCTGCCTCTTGGCATCTCCTGTCTCACACTGTGTCACCCTCCCACAGTGCCAAAATTAACTGTATTCTCTCCCCTGCCCCTGGAGAACCATCCTTAGCAGGCTGGCTTTGCTGAAGCCAAAGGATTCCTCCTGCAAGGCGAGCCCTGCTGCCTGCATTTCCACCTAGCAGTACAAAAGCAAGCAGATCACCCAGTGCTTTGAGCAGATAGAGAGGCAGAGCGGCATCTTGGAAAACCTCTTCAGCAGGAACACACAGAAACTATGCAACAGAGAAGGTTCAGTCGAAAGGGGAACAGGGCAGATGAAGAGAAACTGTGCAAAAATCTTACTTTACTAGCAATCTTCTGTTTCCTTAACTACTGCAGATATTTGAGCATCTAAAAAAAAAAAAAAGTGTTTCGCCCCATTTATCTGCTATTTTTTCTTCCATCCAGCTGTGCTGCTAAATTCCCATATTTACAACACCAGTGCATGTTGCTATAGAGATAAATAATTAATGCAACATAATAAAGTCAACAAATTTACTACTTTACAGGTTAACACAGGACTGGAAATAGAGTGGGGAGGAGAGAAAACCTTACTTCCGAAAAGTAGTATTTTTAATGATCCTCCAAGCACCAAAAGAGAGAGTTGGGCCTGAAAATAATTTCCACAGTACATTAAATATACCGCATTCGGTGTCATCACTGACATTAGCAGCCCAGAGAAGAATTAGAAAAACAGCAATAAAGATGAAGGTTCATCTTTAAAGATGAAGCAAAACTTCCTGTCAGCCTGGCAAAAATGCACCAGCTCACCAGGTATTTGCTACGAGCTGTGACATCCTAATGGCTAATCCCAGATGCAAAGGGCCTCTTTCCAAGAGCCCTCCAATGCTGGCCACCCCACAAATCATCTTTCCAGAAGTGCCTGTCTTCCGTGGAAGGGAAGCTGAAGGCAGGTTAAGAGCCGCTCCTCCTGACGGGACCTTCTGAGCAAGCCCGGGATAGGAGAGAGGGGTTGAGACAACCTCTTTACACCCCAGAAAACTCAGTGACATGCTCAGCCACAAGCCAGTGGCCACCCCAGCAGCTCACCAAAGCAAGATTGTCCTGCCTGTCACAGGCAGACCAGACAAGAAGGCAGGAGGTGAGAGCGGACACTTTCACCTCTCTCATACGTAGCTGCCTCCTGACAGTCAAGTTGACATTTACAGCTGACAAGGACATCAATGACTTGTCAAGATGTCCAAACAAGACAACTCTTTGATGAGAGCTATTACTCCACCCAGGAGCTTGCCTTCCTACCAAAAATTAGGTTAAAAAAAAAAAAAAAAAAAAAAAAAGGATGCTGCAGAGCATTCAGGTAGGTGTCACACTTGTGGTTTGGTCTAACTCCACCCTTTTTTTAATATAAAAAAAATTAAAATCAATCCCCTTTTCAAGCAAGGCCTTATTTTATTATTTGTCCTGTGCTAATTAGAACATTTTTATATACTTCTCAGTTCAGGGTCTCTGCCTTCTGAGGCTAGAAAGAAGAAAGCAGCACAGATTAAATTAGGTCACCTAACCCTCAGGACGCTACCATTCCTCAGCGTACAATGAAGCAAAGGGGAAAATGCTTTGAGACACACATGCAGAATAAATGTGCAAAAGACTGTGTTTTGGGACAAAAGTTACATCATCAAGCCCCCATAACCATGAAGGTTTTGTCATATTGTGGTATTTTCATGGCAAGCTTCATTCTCATACCATAACTAAAGACACCTGCACTTCTCTGAGAACTGCCCCATGAAAAAAAAAAAAAACCAAAAACAACCAAGCTATTAAAAAGTTTATAAAGATCAGGGGCATTTAACAGAAAAATCAGAAGGCCAGAATACTGTTGCCCAACTTATAAGCCATCTCCACAATGCCTTATCCCAATAAAAGCATGGAAAAGGGTGTAGCTTTTACATTGCACTCATGTACAACACATCTGAGGGAAATTAGAACAAAAACATACCCAAGTATTAAATGCATTACGATCTGTTTGGAGACTTCAGCACCAGCTACCAATCCTTCACAGGCTCAGCTACTTTCAATAGGATAAATTGCAAGGAGTCATTAAAACCCAGAGCTCACTACACACCATCTGCAGGCACAGAGAGTTTCTCTGCTCCCAAGTCATAGCCGCTTTCCTGGCAGGCTGCTACTTTGACCTGTTGCAAGACTTCGTCATGTCTGTCTGTGACACACTTGCCCAGGGGATGGGTCCACCTTAAGGGGTCAGTTTAGCTTCAGAAAGAGAGTGGCACAAGTCTGTTAGACAGTTCTCACGGGACAATTCGAATGCCAACATCCAAGACACCAAAACATTTGCTTGATCCACACAAAAATCAGGGCAAAACCCACTCTTGCAACACCCAGCTGCTTCTGCATAAGCTTGTAACGAATAAAGAGAGAACACATTTTCCCCAAACCCAGACGACGACCCAACCCAGATAGCAGAGACTAAAAATCATCTATGGTGAGAGCAACAATGGGCAATTTAGCTTGATTGTATCCTTGCAGATCTTCCTATTTATAATTTGTTTGTATTATTTTGAATGCAAGCTGGTTTGTTTTTGGTGTTGTTTTTTTTTTTCCTGTGCACCAGCTCTCACAACCAAAAGTTGCCATTAGCTCCTGATTAAAAGAGGCTTTAAATACAGAGTGGAAACAAGCCCAAACAAAGAAGTGGTGCTGCATCCCAGTCCTCTTATATTGTACTGACTGCTGCAAATGTCAGGTTTATTTACTTTTTGGAGTCCACTAAGCTTTCCTCTTGGAAGAGAGGTAAAACTGGGAATACTGGGCCAGATGGAAGAAAAGAAAAACAGAGGAGAAGAGGTAAATAAATAAGCAACCATAGGGCCCAGGTGACCAGGAGGGTCCTGGTAGTTCATACCAGCAACATACATGCGAGATTTGCCCACAGACACAGCAAACAAATAAGCTTCACTAGCGAGAGCCTGACCTTTTCCATCTTCCCCCCAGCAGAAATCAAGCTCCGACAGGAACCAAAAAAGAGGGTTAGAAATAGCAAAGATTATAAAGTCAGTCATCAAAAGCACAGAAGACTGAAGGGAAAAGACAGGCAGGTGAAAGGACAACCTCAAAGAAAACCTGAAATATGGCAACTCATCCCCTATTGCTAAAATGCCATGAGACAGAATCTATCCCACCAAAACACTGTCAGGGGAATGTGACCAGGTGAGGCTAAGAGCTTCGTTTCGATGCTGAGAGAAGGAGCCTGTTCTGCTTTATACATTGAACTGCTCGTTTTGTCACACTCATTTTGTGTATATTTTTTAGCAGAGCAGAACTCCCCTCTAGAAGAATGCAGGCAGACACCAAACAAAATGACTTTGAATTTTCCAGTCTCAATGGCACCCAGAACACTGCACTGGGAAACAGCACTGATTACTTCAAGTCACAGGTTTCTAACCCCAGTGACAACTAAGCCACAGCCGTTAGGGGGCTATCTGCACTCTGGATTGCCCTCCCACCCCGAACAGCACACGTACTGAACCCTCATCCAACTCTCAAGAGCGAGAAAAGCTAACTTCAATAAATGCAAAGCAATTCCATTCGATTACACCTTTTAAACGCAACACTTAAATTAACTCTACTGGGGCTTCTTGCGCTCTTCTTGCACTTGTGTGTCCATGCCACTGAGGTTAGGAAAACACTTTCTCCCTTTGCACAGAGGGGCCCTGGCTTTCTCTCCCTTCTTCATGCCAGTGTTACCCTAACCAGAGACCCGGCCCTCGGGCGCACAGAGCCCAGCCCCAAACAGAAAGATCTTCTCCTTCAGAAACCTGCGACCAGCCAGTAGTTTTTTTACTGCTCTGGCTGACCCACATTTGGACTCCAACTCAGCACCCTGGCAGGTCTCCGGTACTTTCACAGAAGAGGAGAAACCAAGCTGTCACCCCACTAGATCCAACATTTAGAGTCAGTAATGCTAAACTCTCCAAAAACAGAGAAAGAAAAGCAAAGGTGGGGGCGGGGAGACAACAACCAAAACCAGATGTTTCTAAGCAGCTGGCATCTCTGTTTGTCCCAAGATGTTGATGAATGCAAACTCTGCAGCTTGACAGACCCCAACAGCCACCCTCTTCCTGCTAACAGAGAATTCAAATCAGTTCTGCTGGATTTAATCATCTTCTCCCCTTAAATAATAAACTAGGGGGAGGAGAGGAAAAGGATTTATTCATGTTACTAGCTGTCAAAAAAATGTTTACTGTGCTAAAATAACCTGGGGTCTTGAATGGTAGGAAGAAAAAAAAGAAACACTCGAAGGAAAGGGAACTGTGAAAACATCAGCTCTGCACACAAGGGGCATGGACATGCACAGGTAGATGTTGAGAGGGGACATAGGTGAGGCCTTGCAGCAGATATTCACGGGGAAATGTGAAGCAGAGCAGCGAAGTGGGAAAGCATGTTGGTTGGCTTAGCTCAGCTGTTTGAGCTGAGATCTGGTTTTTGGACAGAGCTGTGAACATACATTTTTTTAAGCAGAGTCTTGTGCGAGTCTCACCAACCCACAGGGCTGCTGCCCTCCACCGTAGCCAACCACCCTCTCCCAAAACTCTTCAGACAGGAAAAGAGAGACATCAGAAGCAGGGCTGCAAGGTGCTCCTCCTGCCAGAGAAAGGTCAGGGGATGCAGGAAACCGTAGCAGTAAGCACAAAAACTCAACATACCAGAAAAAAACAAAGACTTTGGAGCATTACTAAAAACACATCTCTGTCACACAAGGCACAAACAGCAGAGCTCCTTGCAACCGGGCATGTGATGGGCCCATAACACAAATGTTTAAGCAAACTGGCAGAAGTCCATCAAGGATTATTAAACACAAAGTTACAGATTAACTTCCATCTCAGGAAGCCCTTCCTTCAACACATCCAAGGGACAGCACTACAATTGCACACAGAAGTAAGCATCATTTTGTTGGAGCATGGCTTTCAAGAGAGCCCTTTCAGAGTGGACATACCATATTCTTCCAGGATGATGAATAAGTTGCAGTGAAAATATACCAGCCTCTCTACAATTCATGTCAATCTTCTCACGCAACCCCCACTGACTCCCTTCGCTCCCACAAGCTTCCATCCTTTTATACCGGCTCCCTCAGCTAGAATCCTGTACACATCTGGTTTTTGGTGTTTTGAGCACGTTAACAACCTGTTGGAGCTCTCCTGTGCTTCAGCAATTATTTCTCAGCCTGGGAGACACTCTGCTGGTGGGATCTAACAGCACGGTGAAGGTGCAGTGGGAGCCAAAACAGCAGCTCACATCTCCAGTTTGATGTTTAGAGGCAACAGCCACCTGCAGAAAACAGTCAATAGGAGAATTAGCTACTAACAGCACAGCCAGCCCCCGATTTTCTTGCTGTCCTCACATACCCTCAGGTATCCCGGTATCCCAGGATCTGGGAAAGCTAAGAGGCCTCTCTAGATAAATCACCACAAAGCCACAGTGAGGACAACCTTTATCATTGATAATATTGATAGAGCTGAATCCAGTAACAAATTGTTTTCCACTACAGACCGTACCTTTCATCACAGTCCTTACAGGACAAGCAATGGAATAAGATTCCCTTCTGAAAAAATTAAATCAGAATGGGATGGAGTCTAGCTGGAGGCCTGTATCTAGTGGAGTCCCCCAGGGTTCGGTATTGGGACCTGTGCTATTCAATATATTCATCAATGACTTGGATGAGGGAGTAGAGTGCACCCTCAGCAAGTTTGCTGATGATATGAAACTGGGAGGAGTGGCTGACACGCCAGAAGGCTGTGCTTCCATCCAGCGA